>CM055353.1:25962482-25964982 GCA_029228515.1 Populus alba x Populus x berolinensis | reverse complement strand
ACAGGGACGGTGGCCGGAATCGGGTCGTCGCCGGCCGGAAAACGGGTCATCGATGGCGGCGTTACTTCGGGCCATGAGGCCCCCCACGTTAGTCCGAGCATAGCAGCAGCCCACAAATCCCCCGCGGCAGGCCTATGGGCGCCAGCCAGCGCGCCCCATGGCCAGCCAGGGGGCACCCCCCTAAAGAGCTATAAGTGTTATTGCAGCTCTGGCAGGGGTAGACACTACTAGGTCCCAGCTGTCACCCCCCCTCTAAAAAATTCATTTCTTGGTATTTTGAGCTGAAATTTTGCACATATGTTGGCAAAAATCCAATCCAACTTTATAAATTTTCCCAGATTTTTTCGAGGTCGGGAAGTATTTTTTTTTATTTTCCTACCATTAAAAATCAAGGAAATACGCAAAAATAGGAACCGGCCCGGAATGACCCCAAATTCGGCTGGCAGCCTCACAAAAATATGGCTGATTTTACTGGATTGGTTTCATGTGGAAAGCACGACGTTTTCTTGGCGGGATGCGAGAAAACCGGCAGCGCGCATGCGCGGCCAGCGACGTCGGGCTGGCCCCAGCAGCGCCTAGCCTCTCCCGCGCGGGGGGCAGGCAAGAGCGCAGGGGCCCCGGGCCCGAAGGCAGCCCCCCCGCGGGCAAGACAGCAAGCCAGCGGGGGCTGTCCGCGCTGCCGATTTTTCCCACTGCTGGCATCGCTGCCGCTGCCCCGGGCCCGAAGGCAGCCCCCCCGCGGGCACGACAGCAAGCCAGCGGGGGCTGTCCGCGCTGCCGATTTTTCCCACTGCTGGCATCGCTGCCGCTGCCCCGGGCCCGAAGGCAGCCCCCCCGCGGGCACGACAGCAAGCCAGCGGGGGCTGTCCGCGCTGCCGATTTTTCCCACTGCTGGCATCGCTGCCGCTGCCCCGGGCCCGAAGGCAGCCCCCCCGCGGGCACGACAGCAAGCCAGCGGGGGCTGTCCGCGCTGCCGATTTTTCCCACTGCTGGCATCGCTGCCGCTGCCCCGGGCCCGAAGGCAGCCCCCCCGCGGGCACGACAGCAAGCCAGCGGGGGCTGTCCGCGCTGCCGATTTTTCCCACTGCTGGCATCGCTGCCGCTGCCCCGGGCCCGAAGGCAGCCCCCCCGCGGGCACGACAGCAAGCCAGCGGGGGCTGTCCGCGCTGCCGATTTTTCCCACTGCTGGCATCGCTGCCGCTGCCCCGGGCCCGAAGGCAGCCCCCCCGCGGGCACGACAGCAAGCCAGCGGGGGCTGTCCGCGCTGCCGATTTTTCCCACTGCTGGCATCGCTGCCGCTGCCCCGGGCCCGAAGGCAGCCCCCCCGCGGGCACGACAGCAAGCCAGCGGGGGCTGTCCGCGCTGCCGATTTTTCCCACTGCTGGCATCGCTGCCGCTGCCCCGGGCCCGAAGGCAGCCCCCCCGCGGGCACGACAGCAAGCCAGCGGGGGCTGTCCGCGCTGCCGATTTTTCCCACTGCTGGCATCGCTGCCGCTGCCCCGGGCCCGAAGGCAGCCCCCCCGCGGGCACGACAGCAAGCCAGCGGGGGCTGTCCGCGCTGCCGATTTTTCCCACTGCTGGCATCGCTGCCGCTGCCCCGGGCCCGAAGGCAGCCCCCCCGCGGGCACGACAGCAAGCCAGCGGGGGCTGTCCGCGCTGCCGATTTTTCCCACTGCTGGCATCGCTGCCGCTGCCCCGGGCCCGAAGGCAGCCCCCCCGCGGGCACGACAGCAAGCCAGCGGGGGCTGTCCGCGCTGCCGATTTTTCCCACTGCTGGCATCGCTGCCGCAGAGTGTGCGTAGCCTCTCCCGCGCGGGGGGCAGGCAAGAGCGCAGGGGGGCAAGGCCCGAAGGCAGCCCCCCCGCGGGTAAGATAGCCAGCCAGCAGGGGCTGTCCCCGCGTCAGCCCCCGTTGCGCAGCGCGGCATGGAAATCATTGCCGCGCGCGCGCGCGCCCAATCGCCCAAGAGCCCAAGGGCCCCCAAGGGCCCCAGGCCCTCAGGCCCCAGCGCCCCAGCGCCAAGCGCAGACGCGGGCGCGCGCGGGCGGCGCGCGCGCGCGTGTGATTTTTATAGGGCGGTGGTCGGAATCGGGTCGTCGCCGGCCGGAAAACGGGTCATCGATGGCGGCGTTACTTCGGGCCGTGAGGCCCCCCACGTGTGTAGCAGCAGCTCGCAAATCCCCCGCGGCAGGCCTATGGGCGCCAGCCAGCGCGCCCCATGGCCAGTCGGGGGGCACCCCCCTAAAGAGCTATAAGTGTTATTGCAGCTCTGGCAGGGGCAGACACTACTAGGTCCCAGCTGTCACCCCCCCTCTAAAAAATTCATTTCTTGGTATTTTGAGCTGAAATTTTGCACATAGGTTGGCAAAAATCCAATCCACCTTTATAAATTTTCCCAGATTTTTTCGAGGTCGGGAAGTATTTTTTTTTATTTTCCTACCATTAAAAATCAAGGAAATACGCAAAAATAGGAACCGGCCCGGAATGACCCCAAATTCGG
>CM055353.1:25949982-25952482 GCA_029228515.1 Populus alba x Populus x berolinensis | reverse complement strand
CAAGACAGCAAGCCAGCGGGGGCTGTCCGCGCTGCCGATTTTTCCCACTGCTGGCATCGCTGCCGCTGCCGGGCCCGAAGGCAGCCCCCCCGCGGGCACGACAGCAAGCCAGCGGGGGCTGTCCGCGCTGCCGATTTTTCCCACTGCTGGCATCGCTGCGCTGCCCGGGCCCGAAGGCAGCCCCCCGCGGGCACGACAGCAAGCCAGCGGGGGCTGTCCGCGCTGCCGATTTTTCCCACTGCTGGCATCGCTGCCGCTGCCCGGGCCCGAAGGCAGCCCCCCCGCGGGCACGACAGCAAGCCAGCGGGGGCTGTCCGCGCTGCCGATTTTTCCCACTGCTGGCATCGCTGCCGCTGCCCCGGGCCCGAAGGCAGCCCCGCGGGCACGACAGCAAGCCAGCGGGGGCTGTCCGCGCTGCCGATTTTTCCCACTGCTGGCATCGCTGCCGCTGCCCCGGGCCCGAAGGCAGCCCCCCCGCGGGCACGACAGCAAGCCAGCGGGGGCTGTCCGCGCTGCCGATTTTTCCCACTGCTGGCATCGCTGCGCTGCCCGGCCCGAAGGCAGCCCCCCCGCGGGCAAGACAGCAAGCCAGCGGGGGCTGTCCGCGCTGCCGATTTTTCCCACTGCTGGCATCGCTGCCGCTGCCCCGGGCCCGAAGGCAGCCCCCCGCGGGCACGACAGCAAGCCAGCGGGGGCTGTCCGCGCTGCCGATTTTTCCCACTGCTGGCATCGCTGCCGCTGCCCCGGGCCGAAGGCAGCCCCCCGCGGGCACGACAGCAAGCCAGCGGGGGCTGTCCGCGCTGCCGATTTTTCCCACTGCTGGCATCGCTGCCGCTGCCCCGGGCCCGAAGGCAGCCCCCCGCGGGCACGACAGCAAGCCAGCGGGGGCTGTCCGCGCTGCCGATTTTTCCACTGCTGGCATCGCTGCCGCTGCCCCGGGCCGAAGGCAGCCCCCCCGCGGGCACGACAGCAAGCCAGCGGGGGCTGTCCGCGCTGCCGATTTTTCCCACTGCTGGCATCGCTGCCGCTGCCCCGGGCCCGAAGGCAGCCCCCCGCGGGCACGACAGCAAGCCAGCGGGGGCTGTCCGCGCTGCCGATTTTTCCCACTGCTGGCATCGCTGCCGCAGAGTGTGCGTAGCCTCTCCCGCGCGGGGGGCAGGCAAGAGCGCAGGGGGGCAAGGCCCGAAGGCAGCCCCCCCGCGGGTAAGATAGCCAGCCAGCAGGGGCTGTCCCCGCGTCAGCCCCCGTTGCGCAGCGCGGCATGGAAATCATTGCCGCGCGCGCGCGCGCCCAATCGCCCAAGAGCCCAAGGGCCCCCAAGGGCCCCAGGCCCTCAGGCCCCAGCGCCCCAGCGCCAAGCGCAGACGCGGGCGCGGGCGCGGGCGGGCGCGCGCGCGCGTGTGATTTTTATAGGGCGGTGGTCGGAATCGGGTCGTCGCCGGCCGGAAAACGGGTCATCGATGGCGGCGTTACTTCGGGCCGTGAGGCCCCCCACGTGTGTAGCAGCAGCTCGCAAATCCCCCGCGGCAGGCCTATGGGCGCCAGCCAGCGCGCCCCATGGCCAGTCGGGGGGCACCCCCCTAAAGAGCTATAAGTGTTATTGCAGCTCTGGCAGGGGCAGACACTACTAGGTCCCAGCTGTCACCCCCCTCTAAAAAATTCATTTCTTGGTATTTTGAGCTGAAATTTTGCACATAGGTTGGCAAAAATCCAATCCACCTTTATAAATTTTCCCAGATTTTTTCGAGGTCGGGAAGTATTTTTTTTTATTTTCCTACCATTAAAAATCAAGGAAATACGCAAAAATAGGAACCGGCCCGGAATGACCCCAAATTCGGCTGGCAGCCTCACAAAAATATGGCTGATTTTACTGGATTGATTTCACGTGGAAAGCATGACGTTTTCTTGGCGGGATGCGGGAAAACCGGCAGCGCGCATGCCGCGGCCACCGGAGGAGCCCCGGGAAAACTCTTGCTTTCACGGTCTTGGCCTCCCCTCACCACCATGGCCGGCCTCTAATCCCCCCCATCAGCAGTTGTGGCCGATAGGGCAGTGATTTGAACGACGCCGCCGGGTAATCGCACCCGGCCGACGCGGGGAGGAAGAGATCTCTTCTTCCAAGATAGCGAACAACACATCGGGAGTTATGTTGATAGGGCAGAGAATTGAATGACTCGTTGCGGGCAGCCAGCTGATAGGGCCTCCAGCTGCACAAATCCGCGCTGCCGATTTTTCCGACGTTGCCGATTTGTCTGAACAGCCCCTCGTTCGTCCGCGCTGCCGATTCCAACACTGCCTG
Organism: Populus alba x Populus x berolinensis; assembly: GCA_029228515.1. NCBI lineage: Eukaryota > Viridiplantae > Streptophyta > Magnoliopsida > Malpighiales > Salicaceae > Populus > Populus alba x Populus x berolinensis. The sequence continues at coordinate 25,950,183 of CM055353.1, read as the reverse complement.
CTGTGTCTGAACAGCCCCTGTTTCGTCAGCGCGTCCCCTTGACGAATTTTCCTGCCTGGCCTCGACAGCCCAGCGTCCAGCCCGTGTTCGTCAACAAATCTGCGCTGCCGATTTTCCCCGACGGGCCTCCAGCTGCGGATCTCCGCGCTGCCGATTTTTCCCACTGTTGGCATCGCTGCCGCTGCCTAGGCCCCCAGTCTT
>CM055353.1:25918990-25939882 GCA_029228515.1 Populus alba x Populus x berolinensis | reverse complement strand
GTTGCCTTTGAATTTCGGGTGATCCCTCTTGAGCATGTATGCTTCTGTTACTTGTTCTACATCACACTTCCTTCCGCAAACGGCGAAATGATTTGACTCGGTGAGTTTCGCGGCATTCCGACTTCGATACACCGGTTGCCGAAATTCAGTTGCCTTTGATTTTCGGGTGATCCCTCTTGAGCATGTAAGCTTCTGCTACTTGTTCTACATCACACTTCTTCCGCAAACGGCGAAACGCTTTGACTCGGTGAGTTTCGCGGCATTCCGACTTCGATGCCCCGGTTGCCGAAATTCAGTTGCCTTTGAATTTCGGGTGATCCCTCTTGAGCATGTATGCTTCTGCTACTTGTTCTACATCACACTTCTTCCGCAAACGGCGAAACGCTTTGACTCGGTGAGTTTCGCGGCATTCCGACTTCGATGCCCCGGTTGCCGAAATTCAGTTGCCTTTGAATTTCGGGTGATCCCTCTTGAGCATGTATGCTTCTGCTACTTGTTCTACATCACACTTCTTCCGCAAACGGCGAAACGCTTTGACTCGGTGAGTTTCGCGGCATTCCGACTTCGATGCCCCGGTTGCCGAAATTCAGTTGCCTTTGAATTTCGGGTGATCCCTCTTGAGCATGTATGCTTCTGCTACTTGTTCTACATCAGACTTCTTCCGCAAACGGCGAAACGCTTTGACTCGGTGAGTTTCGCGGCATTCCGACTTCGATGCCCGGTTGCCGAAATTCAGTTGCCTTTGAATTTCGGGTGATCCCTCTTGAGCATGTATGCTTCTGCTACTTGTTCTACATCACACTTCTTCCGCAAACGGCGAAACGCTTTGACTCGGTGAGTTTCGCGGCATTCCGACTTCGATGCCCCGGTTGCCGAAATTCAGTTGCCTTTGAATTTCGGGTGATCCCTCTTGAGCATGTATGCTTCTGCTACTTGTTCTACATCACACTTCCTTCCGCAAACGGCGAAACGCTTTGACTCGGTGAGTTTCGCGGCATTCCGACTTCGATGCCCGGTTGCCGAAATTCAGTTGCCTTTGAATTTCGGGTGATCCCTCTTGAGCATGTATGCTTCTGCTACTTGTTCTACATCACACTTCTTCCGCAAACGGCGAAACGCTTTGACTCGGTGAGTTTCGCGGCATTCCGACTTCGATGCCCCGGTTGCCGAAATTCAGTTGCCTTTGAATTTCGGGTGATCCCTCTTGAGCATGTATGCTTCTGCTACTTGTTCTACATCACACTTCTTCCGCAAACGGCGAAACGCTTTGACTCGGTGAGTTTCGCGGCATTCCGACTTCGATGCCCCGGTTGCCGAAATTCAGTTGCCTTTGAATTTCGGGTGATCCCTCTTGAGCATGTATGCTTCTGCTACTTGTTCTACATCAGACTTCCTTCCGCAAACGGCGAAACGCTTTGACTCGGTGAGTTTCGCGGCATTCCGACTTCGATGCCCCGGTTGCCGAAATTCAGTTGCCTTTGAATTTCGGGTGATCCCTCTTGAGCATGTATGCTTCTGCTACTTGTTCTACATCAGACTTCTTCCGCAAACGGCGAAACGCTTTGACTCGGTGAGTTTCGCGGCATTCCGACTTCGATGCCCCGGTTGCCGAAATTCAGTTGCCTTTGAATTTCGGGTGATCCCTCTTGAGCATGTATGCTTCTGCTACTTGTTCTACATCACACTTCTTCCGCAAACGGCGAAACGCTTTGACTCGGTGAGTTTCGCGGCATTCCGACTTCGATGCCCCGGTTGCCGAAATTCAGTTGCCTTTGAATTTCGGGTGATCCCTCTTGAGCATGTATGCTTCTGCTACTTGTTCTACATCACACTTCTTCCGCAAACGGCGAAACGCTTTGACTCGGTGAGTTTCGCGGCATTCCGACTTCGATGCCCCGGTTGCCGAAATTCAGTTGCCTTTGAATTTCGGGTGATCCCTCTTGAGCATGTATGCTTCTGCTACTTGTTCTACATCAGACTTCTTCCGCAAACGGCGAAACGCTTTGACTCGGTGAGTTTCGCGGCATTCCGACTTCGATGCCCCGGTTGCCGAAATTCAGTTGCCTTTGAATTTCGGGTGATCCCTCTTGAGCATGTATGCTTCTGCTACTTGTTCTACATCAGACTTCTTCCGCAAACGGCGAAACGCTTTGACTCGGTGAGTTTCGCGGCATTCCGACTTCGATGCCCCGGTTGCCGAAATTCAGTTGCCTTTGAATTTCGGGTGATCCCTCTTGAGCATGTATGCTTCTGCTACTTGTTCTACATCACACTTCCTTCCGCAAACGGCGAAACGCTTTGACTCGGTGAGTTTCGCGGCATTCCGACTTCGATGCCCCGGTTGCCGAAATTCAGTTGCCTTTGAATTTCGGGTGATCCCTCTTGAGCATGTATGCTTCTGCTACTTGTTCTACATCACACTTCTTCCGCAAACGGCGAAACGCTTTGACTCGGTGAGTTTCGCGGCATTCCGACTTCGATGCCCCGGTTGCCGAAATTCAGTTGCCTTTGAATTTCGGGTGATCCCTCTTGAGCATGTATGCTTCTGCTACTTGTTCTACATCAGACTTCTTCCGCAAACGGCGAAACGCTTTGACTCGGTGAGTTTCGCGGCATTCCGACTTCGATGCCCCGGTTGCCGAAATTCAGTTGCCTTTGAATTTCGGGTGATCCCTCTTGAGCATGTATGCTTCTGCTACTTGTTCTACATCACACTTCTTCCGCAAACGGCGAAACGCTTTGACTCGGTGAGTTTCGCGGCATTCCGACTTCGATGCCCGGTTGCCGAAATTCAGTTGCCTTTGAATTTCGGGTGATCCCTCTTGAGCATGTATGCTTCTGCTACTTGTTCTACATCAGACTTCTTCCGCAAACGGCGAAACGCTTTGACTCGGTGAGTTTCGCGGCATTCCGACTTCGATGCCCCGGTTGCCGAAATTCAGTTGCCTTTGAATTTCGGGTGATCCCTCTTGAGCATGTATGCTTCTGCTACTTGTTCTACATCAGACTTCTTCCGCAAACGGCGAAACGCTTTGACTCGGTGAGTTTCGCGGCATTCCGACTTCGATGCCCCGGTTGCCGAAATTCAGTTGCCTTTGAATTTCGGGTGATCCCTCTTGAGCATGTATGCTTCTGCTACTTGTTCTACATCACACTTCTTCCGCAAACGGCGAAACGCTTTGACTCGGTGAGTTTCGCGGCATTCCGACTTCGATGCCCCGGTTGCCGAAATTCAGTTGCCTTTGAATTTCGGGTGATCCCTCTTGAGCATGTATGCTTCTGCTACTTGTTCTACATCAGACTTCTTCCGCAAACGGCGAAACGCTTTGACTCGGTGAGTTTCGCGGCATTCCGACTTCGATGCCCCGGTTGCCGAAATTCAGTTGCCTTTGAATTTCGGGTGATCCCTCTTGAGCATGTATGCTTCTGCTACTTGTTCTACATCAGACTTCCTTCCGCAAACGGCGAAACGCTTTGACTCGGTGAGTTTCGCGGCATTCCGACTTCGATGCCCCGGTTGCCGAAATTCAGTTGCCTTTGAATTTCGGGTGATCCCTCTTGAGCATGTATGCTTCTGCTACTTGTTCTACATCACACTTCCTTCCGCAAACGGCGAAACGCTTTGACTCGGTGAGTTTCGCGGCATTCCGACTTCGATGCCCCGGTTGCCGAAATTCAGTTGCCTTTGAATTTCGGGTGATCCCTCTTGAGCATGTATGCTTCTGCTACTTGTTCTACATCACACTTCTTCCGCAAACGGCGAAACGCTTTGACTCGGTGAGTTTCGCGGCATTCCGACTTCGATGCCCCGGTTGCCGAAATTCAGTTGCCTTTGAATTTCGGGTGATCCCTCTTGAGCATGTATGCTTCTGCTACTTGTTCTACATCAGACTTCTTCCGCAAACGGCGAAACGCTTTGACTCGGTGAGTTTCGCGGCATTCCGACTTCGATGCCCCGGTTGCCGAAATTCAGTTGCCTTTGAATTTCGGGTGATCCCTCTTGAGCATGTATGCTTCTGCTACTTGTTCTACATCAGACTTCTTCCGCAAACGGCGAAACGCTTTGACTCGGTGAGTTTCGCGGCATTCCGACTTCGATGCCCCGGTTGCCGAAATTCAGTTGCCTTTGAATTTCGGGTGATCCCTCTTGAGCATGTATGCTTCTGCTACTTGTTCTACATCACACTTCTTCCGCAAACGGCGAAACGCTTTGACTCGGTGAGTTTCGCGGCATTCCGACTTCGATGCCCCGGTTGCCGAAATTCAGTTGCCTTTGAATTTCGGGTGATCCCTCTTGAGCATGTATGCTTCTGCTACTTGTTCTACATCACACTTCTTCCGCAAACGGCGAAACGCTTTGACTCGGTGAGTTTCGCGGCATTCCGACTTCGATGCCCCGGTTGCCGAAATTCAGTTGCCTTTGAATTTCGGGTGATCCCTCTTGAGCATGTATGCTTCTGCTACTTGTTCTACATCAGACTTCTTCCGCAAACGGCGAAACGCTTTGACTCGGTGAGTTTCGCGGCATTCCGACTTCGATGCCCGGTTGCCGAAATTCAGTTGCCTTTGAATTTCGGGTGATCCCTCTTGAGCATGTATGCTTCTGCTACTTGTTCTACATCAGACTTCTTCCGCAAACGGCGAAACGCTTTGACTCGGTGAGTTTCGCGGCATTCCGACTTCGATGCCCCGGTTGCCGAAATTCAGTTGCCTTTGAATTTCGGGTGATCCCTCTTGAGCATGTATGCTTCTGCTACTTGTTCTACATCAGACTTCTTCCGCAAACGGCGAAACGCTTTGACTCGGTGAGTTTCGCGGCATTCCGACTTCGATGCCCCGGTTGCCGAAATTCAGTTGCCTTTGAATTTCGGGTGATCCCTCTTGAGCATGTATGCTTCTGCTACTTGTTCTACATCAGACTTCTTCCGCAAACGGCGAAACGCTTTGACTCGGTGAGTTTCGCGGCATTCCGACTTCGATGCCCCGGTTGCCGAAATTCAGTTGCCTTTGAATTTCGGGTGATCCCTCTTGAGCATGTATGCTTCTGCTACTTGTTCTACATCACACTTTCTTCCGCAAACGGCGAAACGCTTTGACTCGGTGAGTTTCGCGGCATTCCGACTTCGATGCCCCGGTTGCCGAAATTCAGTTGCCTTTGAATTTCGGGTGATCCCTCTTGAGCATGTATGCTTCTGCTACTTGTTCTACATCAGACTTCTTCCGCAAACGGCGAAACGCTTTGACTCGGTGAGTTTCGCGGCATTCCGACTTCGATGCCCGGTTGCCGAAATTCAGTTGCCTTTGAATTTCGGGTGATCCCTCTTGAGCATGTATGCTTCTGCTACTTGTTCTACATCAGACTTCTTCCGCAAACGGCGAAACGCTTTGACTCGGTGAGTTTCGCGGCATTCCGACTTCGATGCCCCGGTTGCCGAAATTCAGTTGCCTTTGAATTTCGGGTGATCCCTCTTGAGCATGTATGCTTCTGCTACTTGTTCTACATCAGACTTCTTCCGCAAACGGCGAAACGCTTTGACTCGGTGAGTTTCGCGGCATTCCGACTTCGATGCCCCGGTTGCCGAAATTCAGTTGCCTTTGAATTTCGGGTGATCCCTCTTGAGCATGTATGCTTCTGCTACTTGTTCTACATCAGACTTCTTCCGCAAACGGCGAAACGCTTTGACTCGGTGAGTTTCGCGGCATTCCGACTTCGATGCCCCGGTTGCCGAAATTCAGTTGCCTTTGAATTTCGGGTGATCCCTCTTGAGCATGTATGCTTCTGCTACTTGTTCTACATCAGACTTCCTTCCGCAAACGGCGAAACGCTTTGACTCGGTGAGTTTCGCGGCATTCCGACTTCGATGCCCCGGTTGCCGAAATTCAGTTGCCTTTGAATTTCGGGTGATCCCTCTTGAGCATGTATGCTTCTGCTACTTGTTCTACATCACACTTCCTTCCGCAAACGGCGAAACGCTTTGACTCGGTGAGTTTCGCGGCATTCCGACTTCGATGCCCCGGTTGCCGAAATTCAGTTGCCTTTGAATTTCGGGTGATCCCTCTTGAGCATGTATGCTTCTGCTACTTGTTCTACATCACACTTCTTCCGCAAACGGCGAAACGCTTTGACTCGGTGAGTTTCGCGGCATTCCGACTTCGATGCCCCGGTTGCCGAAATTCAGTTGCCTTTGAATTTCGGGTGATCCCTCTTGAGCATGTATGCTTCTGCTACTTGTTCTACATCAGACTTCTTCCGCAAACGGCGAAACGCTTTGACTCGGTGAGTTTCGCGGCATTCCGACTTCGATGCCCCGGTTGCCGAAATTCAGTTGCCTTTGAATTTCGGGTGATCCCTCTTGAGCATGTATGCTTCTGCTACTTGTTCTACATCAGACTTTCTTCCGCAAACGGCGAAACGCTTTGACTCGGTGAGTTTCGCGGCATTCCGACTTCGATGCCCCGGTTGCCGAAATTCAGTTGCCTTTGAATTTCGGGTGATCCCTCTTGAGCATGTATGCTTCTGCTACTTGTTCTACATCAGACTTCTTCCGCAAACGGCGAAACGCTTTGACTCGGTGAGTTTCGCGGCATTCCGACTTCGATGCCCCGGTTGCCGAAATTCAGTTGCCTTTGAATTTCGGGTGATCCCTCTTGAGCATGTATGCTTCTGCTACTTGTTCTACATCACACTTCCTTCCGCAAACGGCGAAACGCTTTGACTCGGTGAGTTTCGCGGCATTCCGACTTCGATGCCCCGGTTGCCGAAATTCAGTTGCCTTTGAATTTCGGGTGATCCCTCTTGAGCATGTATGCTTCTGCTACTTGTTCTACATCACACTTTCTTCCGCAAACGGCGAAACGCTTTGACTCGGTGAGTTTCGCGGCATTCCGACTTCGATGCCCGGTTGCCGAAATTCAGTTGCCTTTGAATTTCGGGTGATCCCTCTTGAGCATGTATGCTTCTGCTACTTGTTCTACATCACACTTCTTCCGCAAACGGCGAAACGCTTTGACTCGGTGAGTTTCGCGGCATTCCGACTTCGATGCCCCGGTTGCCGAAATTCAGTTGCCTTTGAATTTCGGGTGATCCCTCTTGAGCATGTATGCTTCTGCTACTTGTTCTACATCAGACTTCTTCCGCAAACGGCGAAACGCTTTGACTCGGTGAGTTTCGCGGCATTCCGACTTCGATGCCCGGTTGCCGAAATTCAGTTGCCTTTGAATTTCGGGTGATCCCTCTTGAGCATGTATGCTTCTGCTACTTGTTCTACATCACTTCTTCCGCAAACGGCGAAACGCTTTGACTCGGTGAGTTTCGCGGCATTCCGACTTCGATGCCCCGGTTGCCGAAATTCAGTTGCCTTTGAATTTCGGGTGATCCCTCTTGAGCATGTATGCTTCTGCTACTTGTTCTACATCAGACTTCTTCCGCAAACGGCGAAACGCTTTGACTCGGTGAGTTTCGCGGCATTCCGACTTCGATGCCCCGGTTGCCGAAATTCAGTTGCCTTTGAATTTCGGGTGATCCCTCTTGAGCATGTATGCTTCTGCTACTTGTTCTACATCAGACTTCTTCCGCAAACGGCGAAACGCTTTGACTCGGTGAGTTTCGCGGCATTCCGACTTCGATGCCCCGGTTGCCGAAATTCAGTTGCCTTTGAATTTCGGGTGATCCCTCTTGAGCATGTATGCTTCTGCTACTTGTTCTACATCAGACTTTCTTCCGCAAACGGCGAAACGCTTTGACTCGGTGAGTTTCGCGGCATTCCGACTTCGATGCCCCGGTTGCCGAAATTCAGTTGCCTTTGAATTTCGGGTGATCCCTCTTGAGCATGTATGCTTCTGCTACTTGTTCTACATCAGACTTCTTCCGCAAACGGCGAAACGCTTTGACTCGGTGAGTTTCGCGGCATTCCGACTTCGATGCCCCGGTTGCCGAAATTCAGTTGCCTTTGAATTTCGGGTGATCCCTCTTGAGCATGTATGCTTCTGCTACTTGTTCTACATCAGACTTCTTCCGCAAACGGCGAAACGCTTTGACTCGGTGAGTTTCGCGGCATTCCGACTTCGATGCCCCGGTTGCCGAAATTCAGTTGCCTTTGAATTTCGGGTGATCCCTCTTGAGCATGTATGCTTCTGCTACTTGTTCTACATCAGACTTCTTCCGCAAACGGCGAAACGCTTTGACTCGGTGAGTTTCGCGGCATTCCGACTTCGATGCCCCGGTTGCCGAAATTCAGTTGCCTTTGAATTTCGGGTGATCCCTCTTGAGCATGTATGCTTCTGCTACTTGTTCTACATCAGACTTCTTCCGCAAACGGCGAAACGCTTTGACTCGGTGAGTTTCGCGGCATTCCGACTTCGATGCCCCGGTTGCCGAAATTCAGTTGCCTTTGAATTTCGGGTGATCCCTCTTGAGCATGTATGCTTCTGCTACTTGTTCTACATCAGACTTCCTTCCGCAAACGGCGAAACGCTTTGACTCGGTGAGTTTCGCGGCATTCCGACTTCGATGCCCCGGTTGCCGAAATTCAGTTGCCTTTGAATTTCGGGTGATCCCTCTTGAGCATGTATGCTTCTGCTACTTGTTCTACATCACACTTCTTCCGCAAACGGCGAAACGCTTTGACTCGGTGAGTTTCGCGGCATTCCGACTTCGATGCCCCGGTTGCCGAAATTCAGTTGCCTTTGAATTTCGGGTGATCCCTCTTGAGCATGTATGCTTCTGCTACTTGTTCTACATCACACTTCTTCCGCAAACGGCGAAACGCTTTGACTCGGTGAGTTTCGCGGCATTCCGACTTCGATGCCCCGGTTGCCGAAATTCAGTTGCCTTTGAATTTCGGGTGATCCCTCTTGAGCATGTATGCTTCTGCTACTTGTTCTACATCACACTTTCTTCCGCAAACGGCGAAACGCTTTGACTCGGTGAGTTTCGCGGCATTCCGACTTCGATGCCCCGGTTGCCGAAATTCAGTTGCCTTTGAATTTCGGGTGATCCCTCTTGAGCATGTATGCTTCTGCTACTTGTTCTACATCACACTTCTTCCGCAAACGGCGAAACGCTTTGACTCGGTGAGTTTCGCGGCATTCCGACTTCGATGCCCCGGTTGCCGAAATTCAGTTGCCTTTGAATTTCGGGTGATCCCTCTTGAGCATGTATGCTTCTGCTACTTGTTCTACATCAGACTTCCTTCCGCAAACGGCGAAACGCTTTGACTCGGTGAGTTTCGCGGCATTCCGACTTCGATGCCCCGGTTGCCGAAATTCAGTTGCCTTTGAATTTCGGGTGATCCCTCTTGAGCATGTATGCTTCTGCTACTTGTTCTACATCAGACTTCTTCCGCAAACGGCGAAACGCTTTGACTCGGTGAGTTTCGCGGCATTCCGACTTCGATGCCCCGGTTGCCGAAATTCAGTTGCCTTTGAATTTCGGGTGATCCCTCTTGAGCATGTATGCTTCTGCTACTTGTTCTACATCACACTTCCTTCCGCAAACGGCGAAACGCTTTGACTCGGTGAGTTTCGCGGCATTCCGACTTCGATGCCCCGGTTGCCGAAATTCAGTTGCCTTTGAATTTCGGGTGATCCCTCTTGAGCATGTATGCTTCTGCTACTTGTTCTACATCAGACTTCTTCCGCAAACGGCGAAACGCTTTGACTCGGTGAGTTTCGCGGCATTCCGACTTCGATGCCCCGGTTGCCGAAATTCAGTTGCCTTTGAATTTCGGGTGATCCCTCTTGAGCATGTATGCTTCTGCTACTTGTTCTACATCACACTTCTTCCGCAAACGGCGAAACGCTTTGACTCGGTGAGTTTCGCGGCATTCCGACTTCGATGCCCCGGTTGCCGAAATTCAGTTGCCTTTGAATTTCGGGTGATCCCTCTTGAGCATGTATGCTTCTGCTACTTGTTCTACATCAGACTTCTTCCGCAAACGGCGAAACGCTTTGACTCGGTGAGTTTCGCGGCATTCCGACTTCGATGCCCCGGTTGCCGAAATTCAGTTGCCTTTGAATTTCGGGTGATCCCTCTTGAGCATGTATGCTTCTGCTACTTGTTCTACATCAGACTTCTTCCGCAAACGGCGAAACGCTTTGACTCGGTGAGTTTCGCGGCATTCCGACTTCGATGCCCCGGTTGCCGAAATTCAGTTGCCTTTGAATTTCGGGTGATCCCTCTTGAGCATGTATGCTTCTGCTACTTGTTCTACATCAGACTTCCTTCCGCAAACGGCGAAACGCTTTGACTCGGTGAGTTTCGCGGCATTCCGACTTCGATGCCCGGTTGCCGAAATTCAGTTGCCTTTGAATTTCGGGTGATCCCTCTTGAGCATGTATGCTTCTGCTACTTGTTCTACATCACACTTCTTCCGCAAACGGCGAAACGCTTTGACTCGGTGAGTTTCGCGGCATTCCGACTTCGATGCCCCGGTTGCCGAAATTCAGTTGCCTTTGAATTTCGGGTGATCCCTCTTGAGCATGTATGCTTCTGCTACTTGTTCTACATCAGACTTCTTCCGCAAACGGCGAAACGCTTTGACTCGGTGAGTTTCGCGGCATTCCGACTTCGATGCCCCGGTTGCCGAAATTCAGTTGCCTTTGAATTTCGGGTGATCCCTCTTGAGCATGTATGCTTCTGCTACTTGTTCTACATCACACTTCTTCCGCAAACGGCGAAACGCTTTGACTCGGTGAGTTTCGCGGCATTCCGACTTCGATGCCCCGGTTGCCGAAATTCAGTTGCCTTTGAATTTCGGGTGATCCCTCTTGAGCATGTATGCTTCTGCTACTTGTTCTACATCACACTTCCTTCCGCAAACGGCGAAACGCTTTGACTCGGTGAGTTTCGCGGCATTCCGACTTCGATGCCCCGGTTGCCGAAATTCAGTTGCCTTTGAATTTCGGGTGATCCCTCTTGAGCATGTATGCTTCTGCTACTTGTTCTACATCAGACTTCTTCCGCAAACGGCGAAACGCTTTGACTCGGTGAGTTTCGCGGCATTCCGACTTCGATGCCCCGGTTGCCGAAATTCAGTTGCCTTTGAATTTCGGGTGATCCCTCTTGAGCATGTATGCTTCTGCTACTTGTTCTACATCAGACTTCTTCCGCAAACGGCGAAACGCTTTGACTCGGTGAGTTTCGCGGCATTCCGACTTCGATGCCCCGGTTGCCGAAATTCAGTTGCCTTTGAATTTCGGGTGATCCCTCTTGAGCATGTATGCTTCTGCTACTTGTTCTACATCAGACTTCCTTCCGCAAACGGCGAAACGCTTTGACTCGGTGAGTTTCGCGGCATTCCGACTTCGATGCCCCGGTTGCCGAAATTCAGTTGCCTTTGAATTTCGGGTGATCCCTCTTGAGCATGTATGCTTCTGCTACTTGTTCTACATCAGACTTCTTCCGCAAACGGCGAAACGCTTTGACTCGGTGAGTTTCGCGGCATTCCGACTTCGATGCCCCGGTTGCCGAAATTCAGTTGCCTTTGAATTTCGGGTGATCCCTCTTGAGCATGTATGCTTCTGCTACTTGTTCTACATCAGACTTCTTCCGCAAACGGCGAAACGCTTTGACTCGGTGAGTTTCGCGGCATTCCGACTTCGATGCCCCGGTTGCCGAAATTCAGTTGCCTTTGAATTTCGGGTGATCCCTCTTGAGCATGTATGCTTCTGCTACTTGTTCTACATCAGACTTCTTCCGCAAACGGCGAAACGCTTTGACTCGGTGAGTTTCGCGGCATTCCGACTTCGATGCCCCGGTTGCCGAAATTCAGTTGCCTTTGAATTTCGGGTGATCCCTCTTGAGCATGTATGCTTCTGCTACTTGTTCTACATCAGACTTCTTCCGCAAACGGCGAAACGCTTTGACTCGGTGAGTTTCGCGGCATTCCGACTTCGATGCCCGGTTGCCGAAATTCAGTTGCCTTTGAATTTCGGGTGATCCCTCTTGAGCATGTATGCTTCTGCTACTTGTTCTACATCAGACTTCTTCCGCAAACGGCGAAACGCTTTGACTCGGTGAGTTTCGCGGCATTCCGACTTCGATGCCCCGGTTGCCGAAATTCAGTTGCCTTTGAATTTCGGGTGATCCCTCTTGAGCATGTATGCTTCTGCTACTTGTTCTACATCAGACTTCCTTCCGCAAACGGCGAAACGCTTTGACTCGGTGAGTTTCGCGGCATTCCGACTTCGATGCCCCGGTTGCCGAAATTCAGTTGCCTTTGAATTTCGGGTGATCCCTCTTGAGCATGTATGCTTCTGCTACTTGTTCTACATCAGACTTTCTTCCGCAAACGGCGAAACGCTTTGACTCGGTGAGTTTCGCGGCATTCCGACTTCGATGCCCCGGTTGCCGAAATTCAGTTGCCTTTGAATTTCGGGTGATCCCTCTTGAGCATGTATGCTTCTGCTACTTGTTCTACATCAGACTTCTTCCGCAAACGGCGAAACGCTTTGACTCGGTGAGTTTCGCGGCATTCCGACTTCGATGCCCCGGTTGCCGAAATTCAGTTGCCTTTGAATTTCGGGTGATCCCTCTTGAGCATGTATGCTTCTGCTACTTGTTCTACATCAGACTTCCTTCCGCAAACGGCGAAACGCTTTGACTCGGTGAGTTTCGCGGCATTCCGACTTCGATGCCCCGGTTGCCGAAATTCAGTTGCCTTTGAATTTCGGGTGATCCCTCTTGAGCATGTATGCTTCTGCTACTTGTTCTACATCAGACTTCTTCCGCAAACGGCGAAACGCTTTGACTCGGTGAGTTTCGCGGCATTCCGACTTCGATGCCCCGGTTGCCGAAATTCAGTTGCCTTTGAATTTCGGGTGATCCCTCTTGAGCATGTATGCTTCTGCTACTTGTTCTACATCAGACTTCTTCCGCAAACGGCGAAACGCTTTGACTCGGTGAGTTTCGCGGCATTCCGACTTCGATGCCCCGGTTGCCGAAATTCAGTTGCCTTTGAATTTCGGGTGATCCCTCTTGAGCATGTATGCTTCTGCTACTTGTTCTACATCAGACTTCTTCCGCAAACGGCGAAACGCTTTGACTCGGTGAGTTTCGCGGCATTCCGACTTCGATGCCCCGGTTGCCGAAATTCAGTTGCCTTTGAATTTCGGGTGATCCCTCTTGAGCATGTATGCTTCTGCTACTTGTTCTACATCACACTTCTTCCGCAAACGGCGAAACGCTTTGACTCGGTGAGTTTCGCGGCATTCCGACTTCGATGCCCCGGTTGCCGAAATTCAGTTGCCTTTGAATTTCGGGTGATCCCTCTTGAGCATGTATGCTTCTGCTACTTGTTCTACATCAGACTTCCTTCCGCAAACGGCGAAACGCTTTGACTCGGTGAGTTTCGCGGCATTCCGACTTCGATGCCCGGTTGCCGAAATTCAGTTGCCTTTGAATTTCGGGTGATCCCTCTTGAGCATGTATGCTTCTGCTACTTGTTCTACATCAGACTTCTTCCGCAAACGGCGAAACGCTTTGACTCGGTGAGTTTCGCGGCATTCCGACTTCGATGCCCGGTTGCCGAAATTCAGTTGCCTTTGAATTTCGGGTGATCCCTCTTGAGCATGTATGCTTCTGCTACTTGTTCTACATCAGACTTCTTCCGCAAACGGCGAAACGCTTTGACTCGGTGAGTTTCGCGGCATTCCGACTTCGATGCCCCGGTTGCCGAAATTCAGTTGCCTTTGAATTTCGGGTGATCCCTCTTGAGCATGTATGCTTCTGCTACTTGTTCTACATCAGACTTCTTCCGCAAACGGCGAAACGCTTTGACTCGGTGAGTTTCGCGGCATTCCGACTTCGATGCCCCGGTTGCCGAAATTCAGTTGCCTTTGAATTTCGGGTGATCCCTCTTGAGCATGTATGCTTCTGCTACTTGTTCTACATCAGACTTCTTCCGCAAACGGCGAAACGCTTTGACTCGGTGAGTTTCGCGGCATTCCGACTTCGATGCCCCGGTTGCCGAAATTCAGTTGCCTTTGAATTTCGGGTGATCCCTCTTGAGCATGTATGCTTCTGCTACTTGTTCTACATCACACTTCTTCCGCAAACGGCGAAACGCTTTGACTCGGTGAGTTTCGCGGCATTCCGACTTCGATGCCCCGGTTGCCGAAATTCAGTTGCCTTTGAATTTCGGGTGATCCCTCTTGAGCATGTATGCTTCTGCTACTTGTTCTACATCACACTTCTTCCGCAAACGGCGAAACGCTTTGACTCGGTGAGTTTCGCGGCATTCCGACTTCGATGCCCCGGTTGCCGAAATTCAGTTGCCTTTGAATTTCGGGTGATCCCTCTTGAGCATGTATGCTTCTGCTACTTGTTCTACATCACACTTCTTCCGCAAACGGCGAAACGCTTTGACTCGGTGAGTTTCGCGGCATTCCGACTTCGATGCCCCGGTTGCCGAAATTCAGTTGCCTTTGAATTTCGGGTGATCCCTCTTGAGCATGTATGCTTCTGCTACTTGTTCTACATCACACTTCTTCCGCAAACGGCGAAACGCTTTGACTCGGTGAGTTTCGCGGCATTCCGACTTCGATGCCCCGGTTGCCGAAATTCAGTTGCCTTTGAATTTCGGGTGATCCCTCTTGAGCATGTATGCTTCTGCTACTTGTTCTACATCAGACTTCCTTCCGCAAACGGCGAAACGCTTTGACTCGGTGAGTTTCGCGGCATTCCGACTTCGATGCCCGGTTGCCGAAATTCAGTTGCCTTTGAATTTCGGGTGATCCCTCTTGAGCATGTATGCTTCTGCTACTTGTTCTACATCACACTTCTTCCGCAAACGGCGAAACGCTTTGACTCGGTGAGTTTCGCGGCATTCCGACTTCGATGCCCGGTTGCCGAAATTCAGTTGCCTTTGAATTTCGGGTGATCCCTCTTGAGCATGTATGCTTCTGCTACTTGTTCTACATCACACTTCTTCCGCAAACGGCGAAACGCTTTGACTCGGTGAGTTTCGCGGCATTCCGACTTCGATGCCCCGGTTGCCGAAATTCAGTTGCCTTTGAATTTCGGGTGATCCCTCTTGAGCATGTATGCTTCTGCTACTTGTTCTACATCACACTTCCTTCCGCAAACGGCGAAACGCTTTGACTCGGTGAGTTTCGCGGCATTCCGACTTCGATGCCCCGGTTGCCGAAATTCAGTTGCCTTTGAATTTCGGGTGATCCCTCTTGAGCATGTATGCTTCTGCTACTTGTTCTACATCACACTTCTTCCGCAAACGGCGAAACGCTTTGACTCGGTGAGTTTCGCGGCATTCCGACTTCGATGCCCCGGTTGCCGAAATTCAGTTGCCTTTGAATTTCGGGTGATCCCTCTTGAGCATGTATGCTTCTGCTACTTGTTCTACATCACACTTCTTCCGCAAACGGCGAAACGCTTTGACTCGGTGAGTTTCGCGGCATTCCGACTTCGATGCCCCGGTTGCCGAAATTCAGTTGCCTTTGAATTTCGGGTGATCCCTCTTGAGCATGTATGCTTCTGCTACTTGTTCTACATCAGACTTCCTTCCGCAAACGGCGAAACGCTTTGACTCGGTGAGTTTCGCGGCATTCCGACTTCGATGCCCCGGTTGCCGAAATTCAGTTGCCTTTGAATTTCGGGTGATCCCTCTTGAGCATGTATGCTTCTGCTACTTGTTCTACATCACACTTCTTCCGCAAACGGCGAAACGCTTTGACTCGGTGAGTTTCGCGGCATTCCGACTTCGATGCCCCGGTTGCCGAAATTCAGTTGCCTTTGAATTTCGGGTGATCCCTCTTGAGCATGTATGCTTCTGCTACTTGTTCTACATCACACTTCCTTCCGCAAACGGCGAAACGCTTTGACTCGGTGAGTTTCGCGGCATTCCGACTTCGATGCCCGGTTGCCGAAATTCAGTTGCCTTTGAATTTCGGGTGATCCCTCTTGAGCATGTATGCTTCTGCTACTTGTTCTACATCACACTTCTTCCGCAAACGGCGAAACGCTTTGACTCGGTGAGTTTCGCGGCATTCCGACTTCGATGCCCCGGTTGCCGAAATTCAGTTGCCTTTGAATTTCGGGTGATCCCTCTTGAGCATGTATGCTTCTGCTACTTGTTCTACATCACACTTCTTCCGCAAACGGCGAAACGCTTTGGACTCGGTGAGTTTCGCGTTTCCGACTTCGATCCCCCGGTTGCCCAAATTCAGTAGCCTTTGAATTTCGGGTGATCCCTCTTGAGTTGTAGGATTCTGCTACTTGTTATACATCACACTTCCTTACGCAAACAGCGAAACGTTTTGAAGCTCGGTGAGTTTCGCGGTATTCAACTTCGATGCCCGGTTGCCGAAAGTCAGTTGCCTTTGAATTTCGGGTGATCCCTCTTGAGCTTGTATGCTTCTGCTACTTGTTCTAATTCAGACTTCTTCCGCAACTGGCCAAACGCTTTTGACTCGGTGAGTGTCGCGGCATTCCGACTCTTCATTGCCCCGGTTGGCCGAAATTCAGTTGCCTTTGAATTTCGGGTGATCCCTCTTGAGCATGTATGGTTCAGCTACTTTTTCTACATCACACTTCCTTCCGCAAACGGCTAAACGTTTCGACTCGGTGAGTTTCGCGGCATTCCGACTTCGTTGCCCCGGTTGCCGAAAGTCAGTTCCCTTTGAATTTCGGGTGATACCTCGTTAGCATGTATGCTTCTGCTACTTGTTCTACATCACACTTCCTTCCGCAAACAGCTAAACGCTTTGACTCGGTGAGTTTCGCGGTATTCCGACTTCGATGCCCCGGTTGCCCAAATTCAGTTGCCTTTGAATTTCGGGTGAACCCTCTTGAGCTTGTATGCTTCTGCTACTTGTTCTACATCACACTTCCTTCCGCAAACGGCGAAACGCTTTGACTCGGTGAGTTTCGGGGCATTCCGACTTTGATGCCCGTTTGTAGAATGTCAGTTGCCTTAGAATTTCGGGTGATCCCTCTTGAGCATGTATGCTTCTGCTACTTGTTATACCATCACACTTCTTCCTCAAAATGGCGAAACGCTTCACTCGGTGAGTTTCGCGGCATTAAGGACTTGGATTCCCCGGTTGTGAAAATTCAGTTGCCTTTGAATTTTCGGGTGATCCCTCTTGAGCATGTATGCTTCTGCTACTTGTTCTACATCAGACTTCTTCCGCACCCAAAAGGCCAAACGCTTTGACTCGGTTGAGTTTCGCGGCATTCCGTCTTCGTTGCCCCGGTTGCGAATAGTGTGGAAAACCCGTTGCCTTTGAATTTCGGGGGATCCCTCTTGAGCATGTATGCTTCTGCTTACTTGTTCTACATCACTACCTTCCATCCGCAAACAGCGAATCGCTTTGACTCCGTGAGTTTCGCGGTATTCCGCCTTCAGATGCCCCCGGTGCCGATATTCAGTTGCCTTTGAATTTTTGTTGAGCCCTCTTGAGCATGTAATGCTTCTGCTACTTGTTCTACATCACACTTCCTTCCGCAAACGGCGAAACGCTTTGGATCAATGTCTTTCGCGGCATTCCGAATTCGATGCCCCGGTTGCCGAAAGTCAGTTGGACTTTGAATTTTGGGTCGATCCCTCTAGAGCATGTATGCTTTCTGCTACTTGTTCTACAATCACACTTCCTTCGCAAACCGGCGAAACGCTTTGACTACGCGTGAGGTTCACGGCTTTACGTCTTCGATGTACCCCCTTTGGGGTTAGCCGAAATTCAGTTTCCTTTGAATTTATGGTGAATCCTCATGAGAGAGTATGCTTCTGCTACTTGTTCTACGTCACACTTTCCTTACTTTAACAGCGGAACGCTTTGACTCGGTGAGTTGCGCGGCATTCCGACTTCGATGCCCCTGTTGCCAAAATTCAGTGGCCTTTGAATTTCGGGTGATCCCTCTTGAGGCTCTATGCTTCTGCTACTTGTTCTACATCACACTTCTCATCCGCAATACAGCGAAACGCTTTGACTCAATGACTTTCGCGGGCATTCCGACTTCGATGCCCCCGGTTGCCGAAGTTCAGTTGCCTTTGGAATTTCGGGTGATCCCTCTAGAGCATGTATGCTTCTGCTACTTGTTCTACATCACACTTCCTTCCGCAAACGGCGAAACGCTTTGACTCGGTGAGGTTCGCGGCATTCCGACTTCGATGCCCCTGTTGCCGAAATTCAGTTGCCTTTGAATTTATGGTGATCCCTCTTGAGCAAGTATGCTTCTGCTACTTGTTCTACGTCACACTTCCTTCCTTAAACAGCGAAACGCTTTGACTCGGTGAGTTTCGCGGCATTCCGACTTCGATGCCCCTGTTGCCAAAATTCAGTGGCCTTTGAATTTCGGGTGATCCCTCTTGAGCCTCTATGCTTCTGCTACTTGTTCTACATCACATTCTCTTCCGCAAACAGCGAAACGCTTTGACTCGATAAGTTTCGCGGCATTTCCCCCTCTCCCTCCCCCCCCTCCCCTTTGGATTCCACGATTGCCAAAATTTAGTTGCCTTTGAATTTCGGGTGATCCCTCTTGAGCATGTATGCTTCTGCTACTTGTTCTACATCACACTTCCTTCATCAAACAGCGAAACGCTTTGACTCGGTGAGTTTCGGGGCATTCCGACTTCGATGCCCCGGTTGCCCAAATTCAGTTGCCTTTGAATTTCGGGTGAACCCTCTTGAGCTTGTATGCTTCTGCTACTTGTTCTACATCACACTTCCTTCCGCAAACGGCGAAACGCTTTGACTCGGTGAGTTTCGCGGCATACCGACTTTGATGCCCCGGTTGCCGAAATTCAGTTGCCTTTGAATTTCGGGTGATCCATCTTGAGCATGTATGCCTTCTGCTACTTGTTCTACATCACCACTTCCTCCTCAAATGGCGAATACGCTTTCACTCGGTGAGTTTCGCGGCATCTCCGACTCTGGATTCCCCGGTTGCCGAAATTCAGTTGCCTTTGAATTTCGGGTGATCCCTCTTGAGCAAGTATGCTTCTGCTACTGGTTCTACATCAGACTTCTTATGACAAAAGGCGAAACGCTTTGACTCGGTGAGTTTCGCGGCCATCCGACTTCGGTGCCCCGGTTGCCGAAAGTCAGTTGCCTTTGAATTTCGGGGGATCCCGCTTGAGCATGTATGCTTCTGATACTTGTTCTTATACATCACACTTTCATCAGCAAACAGCGAAAACTCTTTGACTCAGTGAGTTTCGCGGTATTCCGCCTTCGATGCCCCGGTTGCCGAAATTCAGTTGCTTTTGAAATTTTTGGTTATCCCTCTTGAGCATATATGCTTATGCTACTTGTTCTACATCACACTTCCTTCCGCAAACGGCGATCGCTTTGACTCGGTGAGTTTCGGCATTATTTCGATTCGATGCCCGGTTTAAATTTGTTTTTTTTTTTTTTTTGATTGATTTTGCATGTTATGCTTCTGCTACTTGTTCTACATTCAGACTTTTTTCCGCAAAAGGCGAAAACTTTTGACTCAAGACTTTCGCGGCATCCAGACTTCGAGGACCCTGGTTGCCGAAAGTCAGTTGCCTTTGAATTTCGGGTGATCCCTCAGAGATTGTATGCTTATGCTACTTGTTCTACATCACAACTTCCTTCCGCATACGGCGAAACGCCTTTGACTCAGTGAGGGTTTCGCGGCATTCCGACTTCGATGCCATGGTTGCCGAAATTCAGTTGCCTTGTAATTTATGGTTGATCCCTTCTTTGAGCAAGTATGCTTTCTGACTACTTGTTCTACGTCACACTTCATTCCTAAACAGCGAAACGCTTGGACTCGGTGAGTTTCGCAGCATTCCGACTTCGATGCCCTGGTTGCCGAAATTCAGTTGCCTTTGAATTTCGGGTGATCCCTCTTGAGCCTCTATGCTATCTGCTACTTGTTCTACATCACATTCTCTTTCCGCAAACTGCTTCGAATCGCTTTGACTCGTTAAGTTTAGCGGCATTTCCGTCTTGGATTCCCCGATTGCATAAATTTAGTTGCCTTTGAATTTCGGGTGATCCCTCTGCGAAGCATGTATGCTTCTGCTACTTGTTATACATCACATTCCTTCATCAAACAGCGAAACGCTTTGACTCGGTGAGTTTCGCGGCATTCCGACTTGGATTACCCGGTTGCCGAAATTCAGTTGCCTTTGAAATTTCGGGTGATCCTTCTTGGAGCATGTTTGCTTCTGCTACTTGTTCTTACATCAGGACTTCTTCCGCAACTGGCCAAACGCTTTGACTCGGTGAGTGTCACGCGGGGCATATCCGACTTCGATGCCCCGGTTGCCGAAATTCAGTTGCCTTGGAATTTCGGGTGATCCCTCTTGAGCATGTATGCTTCAGTCACTTGTTCTACTTCAAACTTCTTCCGCAAACGGCTAAACGTTTTGAGGTCGGTGAGTTTAGCGGCATTCCGACTTCGGTGCCTCGGTTGCCGAAAAAGTCAGTTGCCTTTGAATTTCGGGTGATCCCTCTTGAGCATGTTATGCTTCTGCTACTTGTTCTACATCCACACTTCCTTCCGCAAACCAGCTAAACGCTTTGACTCGGTGAGTTTCGCGGTATTCCGACTTCGATGCCACGGTTGCCCAAAATTAAGTTTGCCTTTGAATTTCGGGTGATCCCTCTTGAGATTGTATGCTTCTTGCTACTTGTTCTACATCACATTCCCTTCCGCAAACGCGAAACGCTTTGACTCGGTGAGTTTCGGGGCATTCCGACTTCGATGCCCGGTTGCCGAAATTCAGTTGCCTTTGAATTTCGGGTGATCCCTCTTGAGCATGTATGCTTCTGCTACTTGTTCTACATCACACTTCCTTCCGCAAACGGCGAAACGCTTTGACTCGGTGAGTTTCGCGGCATTCCGACTTCGATGCCCCGGTTGCCGAAATTCAGTTGCCTTTGAATTTCGGGTGATCCCTCTTG
>CM055353.1:25882658-25918890 GCA_029228515.1 Populus alba x Populus x berolinensis | reverse complement strand
AACGCTTTGACTCGGTGAGTTTCGCGGCATTCCGACTTCGATGCCCGGTTGCCGAAATTCATTGCCTTTGAATTTCGGGTGATCCCTCTTGAGCATGTATGCTTCTGCTACTTGTTCTACATCACACTTCCTCCGCAAACGCGAAACGCTTTGACTCGGTGAGTTTCGCGGCATTCCGACTTCGATGCCCCGGTTGCCGAAATTCAGTTGCCTTTGAATTTCGGGTGATCCCTCTAGAGCATGTATGCTTCTGCTACTTGTTCTACATCACACTTCCTTCTGCAAATGGCGAAACGCTTTGACTCGGTGAGTTTCCCTGCTTTCCGACTTCGATGCCCGGTTGCCGAAATTCAGTTGCCTTTGAATTTCGGGTGATCCCTCTTGAGCATGTATGCTTCTGCTACTTGTTCTACATCAGACTTTCTTCCGCAAACGGCGAAACGCTTTGACTCGGTGAGTTTCGCGCATTCCGACTTCGATGCCCCGGTTGCCGAAATTCAGTTGCCTTTGAATTTCGGGTGATCCCTCTAGAGCATGTATGCTTCTGCTACTTGTTCTACATCACACTTCCTTCTGCAAACGGCCAAACGCTTTGACTCGGTGAGTTTCGCGGCTTTCCGACTTCGATGCCCTGGTTGCCGAAATTCAGTTGCCTTTGAATTTCGGGTGATCCCTCTAGAGCATGTATGCTTCTGCGACTTGTTCTACATCAGACTTTCTTCCGCAAACGGCGAAACGCTTTGACTCGGTGAGTTTCACGGCATTATGACTTTGATGCCCCGGTTGCCGAAATTCTGTTGCCTTTGAATTTCTGGTGATCCCTCTTGAGCATGGATGCTTCTGCTACTTGTTCTACACAACACTTCCTTCCGCAAACGGCGAAACGCTTTGACTGAGTGAGTTTCGCGGCATTCCGACTTCGATGCCCCAGTTGCCGAAATTCAGTCGCCTTTGAATTTCGGGTGATCCCTCTTGAGCATGTATGCTTCAGCTACTTGTTCTACATCACACTTCCTTCCGCAAACGGCGAAACACTTTGACTCGGTGAGTTTCGCGGCATTCCGACTTCGATGCTCCAGTTGCCGAAATTCAGTTGCCTTTGAATTTCGGGTGATCCCTCTTGAGCATGTATGCTTCTGCTACTTGTTCTACACAACACTTCTTCTGCAACGGCGAAACGCTTTGACTCGGTGAGTGTCGCGGCATTCTGCCTTCGAAGCCCCGGTTGCCGATATTCAATTGCCTTTGAATTTTGGGTGATCCCTCTTGAGCATGTATGTTTCTGCTACTTGTTCTACATAACACTTCTTCCGCAAACGGCGAAACGCTTTGCCTCGGTGAGTTTCGTGGTATTCCGACTTTGATGCCCCGGTTTGCAAAATTCAGTTGCCTTTGAATTTCGGTTGATCCCTCTTGAGCATCTTTGCTTCTGCTACTTGTTCTACATCAGACTTCTTCCGCAAAGGGCGAAACGCTTTGACTCGGTGAGTTTCCCGGCATTCCTACTTCGATGCCCCGGGTGCCGAAATTTAGTTGCCCATGAATTTCGGGTGATCCCTCTTGAGCATGTATGCTTCTGCTACTAGTTCTACATCACACTTCCTTCCGCAAAGGGCGTAACGCTTTGACTCGATGAGTTTCGCAGCATTCCGACTTCGATGCCCAGGTTGCCGAAATTCAGTTGCCTTTGAATTTCAGGTGATCCCTCTTGAGCATGTATGCTTTTGCTACTTGTTCTACATCACACTTCCTTCCGCAAATGGCGTAACGCTTTGAATCGATGAGTTTTGAGCATGTATGCTTCTGCTACTTGTTCTACATCACACTCGCTTCCGCAAACAGCGAAACTCTTTGACTCGGTGAGTTTTGCGGCATTCCGACTTGCATTCCCCGGTTGCCGAAATTCAGTTGCCTTTGAATTTCGGGTGATCCCTCTTGAGCATGTATGCTTCTGCTACTTGTTCTACATCACACTTCCTTCCGCAAACAGCGAAACTCTTTGACTCGGTGAGTTTTGCGGCATTCCGACTTGCATTCCCCGGTTGCCGAAATTCAGTTGCCTTTTAATTTCGGGTGATCCCTCTTGAGCATGTATGCTTGTGCTACTTGTTCTACATCACACTTCCTTCCGCAAAGGGCGTAACGCTTTGACTCGCTGAGTTTCGCGGCATTCCGACTTCGATGCCCCGGTTGCCGAAATTCAGTTGCCTTTGAATTTCGGGTGATCCCTCTTGAGCATGTATGCTTCTGCTACTTGTTCTACATCACACTTCCTTCCGCAAACGGCGAAACGCTTTGACTCGGTGAGTTTCGCGGCATTCCGACTTCGATGCCCCGGTTGCCGAAATTCAGTTGCCTTTGAATTTTGGGTGATCCCTCTTGAGCATGTATGCTTCTGCTACTTGTTCTACATCACACTTCCTTCCGCAAACGGCGAAACGCTTTGACTCGGTGAGTTTCGCGGCATTCCGACTTCGATGCCCCGGTTGCCGAAATTCAGTTGCCTTTGAATTTCGGGTGATCCCTCTTGAGCATGTATGCTTCTGCTACTTGTTCTACATCACACTTCTTCCGCAAACGGCGAAACGCTTTGACTCGGTGAGTTTCGCGGCATTCCGACTTCGATGCCCCGGTTGCCGAAATTCAGTTGCCTTTGAATTTCGGGTGATCCCTCTTGAGCATGTATGCTTCTGCTACTTGTTCTACATCACACTTCTTCCGCAAACGGCGAAACGCTTTGACTCGGTGAGTTTCGCGGCATTCCGACTTCGATGCCCCGGTTGCCGAAATTCAGTTGCCTTTGAATTTCGGGTGATCCCTCTTGAGCATGTATGCTTCTGCTACTTGTTCTACATCACACTTCTTCCGCAAACGGCGAAACGCTTTGACTCGGTGAGTTTCGCGGCATTCCGACTTCGATGCCCCGGTTGCCGAAATTCAGTTGCCTTTGAATTTCGGGTGATCCCTCTTGAGCATGTATGCTTCTGCTACTTGTTCTACATCACACTTCTTCCGCAAACGGCGAAACGCTTTGACTCGGTGAGTTTCGCGGCATTCCGACTTCGATGCCCCGGTTGCCGAAATTCAGTTGCCTTTGAATTTCGGGTGATCCCTCTTGAGCATGTATGCTTCTGCTACTTGTTCTACATCACACTTCTTCCGCAAACGGCGAAACGCTTTGACTCGGTGAGTTTCGCGGCATTCCGACTTCGATGCCCCGGTTGCCGAAATTCAGTTGCCTTTGAATTTCGGGTGATCCCTCTTGAGCATGTATGCTTCTGCTACTTGTTCTACATCACACTTCCTTCCGCAAACGGCGAAACGCTTTGACTCGGTGAGTTTCGCGGCATTCCGACTTCGATGCCCGGTTGCCGAAATTCAGTTGCCTTTGAATTTCGGGTGATCCCTCTTGAGCATGTATGCTTCTGCTACTTGTTCTACATCACACTTCCTTCCGCAAACGGCGAAACGCTTTGACTCGGTGAGTTTCGCGGCATTCCGACTTCGATGCCCCGGTTGCCGAAATTCAGTTGCCTTTGAATTTCGGGTGATCCCTCTTGAGCATGTATGCTTCTGCTACTTGTTCTACATCAGACTTCCTTCCGCAAACGGCGAAACGCTTTGACTCGGTGAGTTTCGCGGCATTCCGACTTCGATGCCCGGTTGCCGAAATTCAGTTGCCTTTGAATTTCGGGTGATCCCTCTTGAGCATGTATGCTTCTGCTACTTGTTCTACATCACACTTCCTTCCGCAAACGGCGAAACGCTTTGACTCGGTGAGTTTCGCGGCATTCCGACTTCGATGCCCCGGTTGCCGAAATTCAGTTGCCTTTGAATTTCGGGTGATCCCTCTTGAGCATGTATGCTTCTGCTACTTGTTCTACATCACACTTCTTCCGCAAACGGCGAAACGCTTTGACTCGGTGAGTTTCGCGGCATTCCGACTTCGATGCCCCGGTTGCCGAAATTCAGTTGCCTTTGAATTTCGGGTGATCCCTCTTGAGCATGTATGCTTCTGCTACTTGTTCTACATCACACTTCCTTCCGCAAACGGCGAAACGCTTTGACTCGGTGAGTTTCGCGGCATTCCGACTTCGATGCCCCGGTTGCCGAAATTCAGTTGCCTTTGAATTTCGGGTGATCCCTCTTGAGCATGTATGCTTCTGCTACTTGTTCTACATCACACTTCCTTCCGCAAACGGCGAAACGCTTTGACTCGGTGAGTTTCGCGGCATTCCGACTTCGATGCCCCGGTTGCCGAAATTCAGTTGCCTTTGAATTTCGGGTGATCCCTCTTGAGCATGTATGCTTCTGCTACTTGTTCTACATCACACTTCCTTCCGCAAACGGCGAAACGCTTTGACTCGGTGAGTTTCGCGGCATTCCGACTTCGATGCCCCGGTTGCCGAAATTCAGTTGCCTTTGAATTTCGGGTGATCCCTCTTGAGCATGTATGCTTCTGCTACTTGTTCTACATCAGACTTCTTCCGCAAACGGCGAAACGCTTTGACTCGGTGAGTTTCGCGGCATTCCGACTTCGATGCCCCGGTTGCCGAAATTCAGTTGCCTTTGAATTTCGGGTGATCCCTCTTGAGCATGTATGCTTCTGCTACTTGTTCTACATCACACTTCTTCCGCAAACGGCGAAACGCTTTGACTCGGTGAGTTTCGCGGCATTCCGACTTCGATGCCCCGGTTGCCGAAATTCAGTTGCCTTTGAATTTCGGGTGATCCCTCTTGAGCATGTATGCTTCTGCTACTTGTTCTACATCACACTTCTTCCGCAAACGGCGAAACGCTTTGACTCGGTGAGTTTCGCGGCATTCCGACTTCGATGCCCCGGTTGCCGAAATTCAGTTGCCTTTGAATTTCGGGTGATCCCTCTTGAGCATGTATGCTTCTGCTACTTGTTCTACATCACACTTCCTTCCGCAAACGGCGAAACGCTTTGACTCGGTGAGTTTCGCGGCATTCCGACTTCGATGCCCCGGTTGCCGAAATTCAGTTGCCTTTGAATTTCGGGTGATCCCTCTTGAGCATGTATGCTTCTGCTACTTGTTCTACATCACACTTCTTCCGCAAACGGCGAAACGCTTTGACTCGGTGAGTTTCGCGGCATTCCGACTTCGATGCCCCGGTTGCCGAAATTCAGTTGCCTTTGAATTTCGGGTGATCCCTCTTGAGCATGTATGCTTCTGCTACTTGTTCTACATCACACTTCCTTCCGCAAACGGCGAAACGCTTTGACTCGGTGAGTTTCGCGGCATTCCGACTTCGATGCCCCGGTTGCCGAAATTCAGTTGCCTTTGAATTTCGGGTGATCCCTCTTGAGCATGTATGCTTCTGCTACTTGTTCTACATCACACTTCCTTCCGCAAACGGCGAAACGCTTTGACTCGGTGAGTTTCGCGGCATTCCGACTTCGATGCCCCGGTTGCCGAAATTCAGTTGCCTTTGAATTTCGGGTGATCCCTCTTGAGCATGTATGCTTCTGCTACTTGTTCTACATCACACTTCTTCCGCAAACGGCGAAACGCTTTGACTCGGTGAGTTTCGCGGCATTCCGACTTCGATGCCCCGGTTGCCGAAATTCAGTTGCCTTTGAATTTCGGGTGATCCCTCTTGAGCATGTATGCTTCTGCTACTTGTTCTACATCACACTTCCTTCCGCAAACGGCGAAACGCTTTGACTCGGTGAGTTTCGCGGCATTCCGACTTCGATGCCCCGGTTGCCGAAATTCAGTTGCCTTTGAATTTCGGGTGATCCCTCTTGAGCATGTATGCTTCTGCTACTTGTTCTACATCACACTTCCTTCCGCAAACGGCGAAACGCTTTGACTCGGTGAGTTTCGCGGCATTCCGACTTCGATGCCCCGGTTGCCGAAATTCAGTTGCCTTTGAATTTCGGGTGATCCCTCTTGAGCATGTATGCTTCTGCTACTTGTTCTACATCACACTTCCTTCCGCAAACGGCGAAACGCTTTGACTCGGTGAGTTTCGCGGCATTCCGACTTCGATGCCCCGGTTGCCGAAATTCAGTTGCCTTTGAATTTCGGGTGATCCCTCTTGAGCATGTATGCTTCTGCTACTTGTTCTACATCACACTTCCTTCCGCAAACGGCGAAACGCTTTGACTCGGTGAGTTTCGCGGCATTCCGACTTCGATGCCCCGGTTGCCGAAATTCAGTTGCCTTTGAATTTCGGGTGATCCCTCTTGAGCATGTATGCTTCTGCTACTTGTTCTACATCACACTTCCTTCCGCAAACGGCGAAACGCTTTGACTCGGTGAGTTTCGCGGCATTCCGACTTCGATGCCCGGTTGCCGAAATTCAGTTGCCTTTGAATTTCGGGTGATCCCTCTTGAGCATGTATGCTTCTGCTACTTGTTCTACATCACACTTCTTCCGCAAACGGCGAAACGCTTTGACTCGGTGAGTTTCGCGGCATTCCGACTTCGATGCCCCGGTTGCCGAAATTCAGTTGCCTTTGAATTTCGGGTGATCCCTCTTGAGCATGTATGCTTCTGCTACTTGTTCTACATCACACTTCCTTCCGCAAACGGCGAAACGCTTTGACTCGGTGAGTTTCGCGGCATTCCGACTTCGATGCCCCGGTTGCCGAAATTCAGTTGCCTTTGAATTTCGGGTGATCCCTCTTGAGCATGTATGCTTCTGCTACTTGTTCTACATCACACTTCTTCCGCAAACGGCGAAACGCTTTGACTCGGTGAGTTTCGCGGCATTCCGACTTCGATGCCCCGGTTGCCGAAATTCAGTTGCCTTTGAATTTCGGGTGATCCCTCTTGAGCATGTATGCTTCTGCTACTTGTTCTACATCACACTTCTTCCGCAAACGGCGAAACGCTTTGACTCGGTGAGTTTCGCGGCATTCCGACTTCGATGCCCCGGTTGCCGAAATTCAGTTGCCTTTGAATTTCGGGTGATCCCTCTTGAGCATGTATGCTTCTGCTACTTGTTCTACATCACACTTCTTCCGCAAACGGCGAAACGCTTTGACTCGGTGAGTTTCGCGGCATTCCGACTTCGATGCCCCGGTTGCCGAAATTCAGTTGCCTTTGAATTTCGGGTGATCCCTCTTGAGCATGTATGCTTCTGCTACTTGTTCTACATCACACTTCCTTCCGCAAACGGCGAAACGCTTTGACTCGGTGAGTTTCGCGGCATTCCGACTTCGATGCCCCGGTTGCCGAAATTCAGTTGCCTTTGAATTTCGGGTGATCCCTCTTGAGCATGTATGCTTCTGCTACTTGTTCTACATCACACTTCCTTCCGCAAACGGCGAAACGCTTTGACTCGGTGAGTTTCGCGGCATTCCGACTTCGATGCCCCGGTTGCCGAAATTCAGTTGCCTTTGAATTTCGGGTGATCCCTCTTGAGCATGTATGCTTCTGCTACTTGTTCTACATCACACTTCCTTCCGCAAACGGCGAAACGCTTTGACTCGGTGAGTTTCGCGGCATTCCGACTTCGATGCCCCGGTTGCCGAAATTCAGTTGCCTTTGAATTTCGGGTGATCCCTCTTGAGCATGTATGCTTCTGCTACTTGTTCTACATCACACTTCCTTCCGCAAACGGCGAAACGCTTTGACTCGGTGAGTTTCGCGGCATTCCGACTTCGATGCCCCGGTTGCCGAAATTCAGTTGCCTTTGAATTTCGGGTGATCCCTCTTGAGCATGTATGCTTCTGCTACTTGTTCTACATCACACTTCTTCCGCAAACGGCGAAACGCTTTGACTCGGTGAGTTTCGCGGCATTCCGACTTCGATGCCCCGGTTGCCGAAATTCAGTTGCCTTTGAATTTCGGGTGATCCCTCTTGAGCATGTATGCTTCTGCTACTTGTTCTACATCACACTTCTTCCGCAAACGGCGAAACGCTTTGACTCGGTGAGTTTCGCGGCATTCCGACTTCGATGCCCCGGTTGCCGAAATTCAGTTGCCTTTGAATTTCGGGTGATCCCTCTTGAGCATGTATGCTTCTGCTACTTGTTCTACATCACACTTCCTTCCGCAAACGGCGAAACGCTTTGACTCGGTGAGTTTCGCGGCATTCCGACTTCGATGCCCCGGTTGCCGAAATTCAGTTGCCTTTGAATTTCGGGTGATCCCTCTTGAGCATGTATGCTTCTGCTACTTGTTCTACATCACACTTCCTTCCGCAAACGGCGAAACGCTTTGACTCGGTGAGTTTCGCGGCATTCCGACTTCGATGCCCCGGTTGCCGAAATTCAGTTGCCTTTGAATTTCGGGTGATCCCTCTTGAGCATGTATGCTTCTGCTACTTGTTCTACATCACACTTCTTCCGCAAACGGCGAAACGCTTTGACTCGGTGAGTTTCGCGGCATTCCGACTTCGATGCCCCGGTTGCCGAAATTCAGTTGCCTTTGAATTTCGGGTGATCCCTCTTGAGCATGTATGCTTCTGCTACTTGTTCTACATCACACTTCTTCCGCAAACGGCGAAACGCTTTGACTCGGTGAGTTTCGCGGCATTCCGACTTCGATGCCCCGGTTGCCGAAATTCAGTTGCCTTTGAATTTCGGGTGATCCCTCTTGAGCATGTATGCTTCTGCTACTTGTTCTACATCACACTTCTTCCGCAAACGGCGAAACGCTTTGACTCGGTGAGTTTCGCGGCATTCCGACTTCGATGCCCCGGTTGCCGAAATTCAGTTGCCTTTGAATTTCGGGTGATCCCTCTTGAGCATGTATGCTTCTGCTACTTGTTCTACATCACACTTCCTTCCGCAAACGGCGAAACGCTTTGACTCGGTGAGTTTCGCGGCATTCCGACTTCGATGCCCCGGTTGCCGAAATTCAGTTGCCTTTGAATTTCGGGTGATCCCTCTTGAGCATGTATGCTTCTGCTACTTGTTCTACATCACTTCCTTCCGCAAACGGCGAAACGCTTTGACTCGGTGAGTTTCGCGGCATTCCGACTTCGATGCCCCGGTTGCCGAAATTCAGTTGCCTTTGAATTTCGGGTGATCCCTCTTGAGCATGTATGCTTCTGCTACTTGTTCTACATCACACTTCTTCCGCAAACGGCGAAACGCTTTGACTCGGTGAGTTTCGCGGCATTCCGACTTCGATGCCCGGTTGCCGAAATTCAGTTGCCTTTGAATTTCGGGTGATCCCTCTTGAGCATGTATGCTTCTGCTACTTGTTCTACATCACACTTCCTTCCGCAAACGGCGAAACGCTTTGACTCGGTGAGTTTCGCGGCATTCCGACTTCGATGCCCCGGTTGCCGAAATTCAGTTGCCTTTGAATTTCGGGTGATCCCTCTTGAGCATGTATGCTTCTGCTACTTGTTCTACATCACACTTCTTCCGCAAACGGCGAAACGCTTTGACTCGGTGAGTTTCGCGGCATTCCGACTTCGATGCCCCGGTTGCCGAAATTCAGTTGCCTTTGAATTTCGGGTGATCCCTCTTGAGCATGTATGCTTCTGCTACTTGTTCTACATCACACTTCCTTCCGCAAACGGCGAAACGCTTTGACTCGGTGAGTTTCGCGGCATTCCGACTTCGATGCCCCGGTTGCCGAAATTCAGTTGCCTTTGAATTTCGGGTGATCCCTCTTGAGCATGTATGCTTCTGCTACTTGTTCTACATCACACTTCCTTCCGCAAACGGCGAAACGCTTTGACTCGGTGAGTTTCGCGGCATTCCGACTTCGATGCCCCGGTTGCCGAAATTCAGTTGCCTTTGAATTTCGGGTGATCCCTCTTGAGCATGTATGCTTCTGCTACTTGTTCTACATCACACTTCCTTCCGCAAACGGCGAAACGCTTTGACTCGGTGAGTTTCGCGGCATTCCGACTTCGATGCCCCGGTTGCCGAAATTCAGTTGCCTTTGAATTTCGGGTGATCCCTCTTGAGCATGTATGCTTCTGCTACTTGTTCTACATCACACTTCCTTCCGCAAACGGCGAAACGCTTTGACTCGGTGAGTTTCGCGGCATTCCGACTTCGATGCCCCGGTTGCCGAAATTCAGTTGCCTTTGAATTTCGGGTGATCCCTCTTGAGCATGTATGCTTCTGCTACTTGTTCTACATCACACTTCTTCCGCAAACGGCGAAACGCTTTGACTCGGTGAGTTTCGCGGCATTCCGACTTCGATGCCCGGTTGCCGAAATTCAGTTGCCTTTGAATTTCGGGTGATCCCTCTTGAGCATGTATGCTTCTGCTACTTGTTCTACATCACACTTCCTTCCGCAAACGGCGAAACGCTTTGACTCGGTGAGTTTCGCGGCATTCCGACTTCGATGCCCCGGTTGCCGAAATTCAGTTGCCTTTGAATTTCGGGTGATCCCTCTTGAGCATGTATGCTTCTGCTACTTGTTCTACATCACACTTCCTTCCGCAAACGGCGAAACGCTTTGACTCGGTGAGTTTCGCGGCATTCCGACTTCGATGCCCCGGTTGCCGAAATTCAGTTGCCTTTGAATTTCGGGTGATCCCTCTTGAGCATGTATGCTTCTGCTACTTGTTCTACATCACACTTCCTTCCGCAAACGGCGAAACGCTTTGACTCGGTGAGTTTCGCGGCATTCCGACTTCGATGCCCCGGTTGCCGAAATTCAGTTGCCTTTGAATTTCGGGTGATCCCTCTTGAGCATGTATGCTTCTGCTACTTGTTCTACATCACACTTCTTCCGCAAACGGCGAAACGCTTTGACTCGGTGAGTTTCGCGGCATTCCGACTTCGATGCCCCGGTTGCCGAAATTCAGTTGCCTTTGAATTTCGGGTGATCCCTCTTGAGCATGTATGCTTCTGCTACTTGTTCTACATCACACTTCTTCCGCAAACGGCGAAACGCTTTGACTCGGTGAGTTTCGCGGCATTCCGACTTCGATGCCCCGGTTGCCGAAATTCAGTTGCCTTTGAATTTCGGGTGATCCCTCTTGAGCATGTATGCTTCTGCTACTTGTTCTACATCACACTTCCTTCCGCAAACGGCGAAACGCTTTGACTCGGTGAGTTTCGCGGCATTCCGACTTCGATGCCCCGGTTGCCGAAATTCAGTTGCCTTTGAATTTCGGGTGATCCCTCTTGAGCATGTATGCTTCTGCTACTTGTTCTACATCACACTTCCTTCCGCAAACGGCGAAACGCTTTGACTCGGTGAGTTTCGCGGCATTCCGACTTCGATGCCCCGGTTGCCGAAATTCAGTTGCCTTTGAATTTCGGGTGATCCCTCTTGAGCATGTATGCTTCTGCTACTTGTTCTACATCACACTTCTTCCGCAAACGGCGAAACGCTTTGACTCGGTGAGTTTCGCGGCATTCCGACTTCGATGCCCCGGTTGCCGAAATTCAGTTGCCTTTGAATTTCGGGTGATCCCTCTTGAGCATGTATGCTTCTGCTACTTGTTCTACATCACACTTCCTTCCGCAAACGGCGAAACGCTTTGACTCGGTGAGTTTCGCGGCATTCCGACTTCGATGCCCCGGTTGCCGAAATTCAGTTGCCTTTGAATTTCGGGTGATCCCTCTTGAGCATGTATGCTTCTGCTACTTGTTCTACATCACACTTCCTTCCGCAAACGGCGAAACGCTTTGACTCGGTGAGTTTCGCGGCATTCCGACTTCGATGCCCCGGTTGCCGAAATTCAGTTGCCTTTGAATTTCGGGTGATCCCTCTTGAGCATGTATGCTTCTGCTACTTGTTCTACATCACACTTCTTCCGCAAACGGCGAAACGCTTTGACTCGGTGAGTTTCGCGGCATTCCGACTTCGATGCCCCGGTTGCCGAAATTCAGTTGCCTTTGAATTTCGGGTGATCCCTCTTGAGCATGTATGCTTCTGCTACTTGTTCTACATCACACTTCTTCCGCAAACGGCGAAACGCTTTGACTCGGTGAGTTTCGCGGCATTCCGACTTCGATGCCCCGGTTGCCGAAATTCAGTTGCCTTTGAATTTCGGGTGATCCCTCTTGAGCATGTATGCTTCTGCTACTTGTTCTACATCACACTTCCTTCCGCAAACGGCGAAACGCTTTGACTCGGTGAGTTTCGCGGCATTCCGACTTCGATGCCCCGGTTGCCGAAATTCAGTTGCCTTTGAATTTCGGGTGATCCCTCTTGAGCATGTATGCTTCTGCTACTTGTTCTACATCACACTTCCTTCCGCAAACGGCGAAACGCTTTGACTCGGTGAGTTTCGCGGCATTCCGACTTCGATGCCCGGTTGCCGAAATTCAGTTGCCTTTGAATTTCGGGTGATCCCTCTTGAGCATGTATGCTTCTGCTACTTGTTCTACATCACACTTCCTTCCGCAAACGGCGAAACGCTTTGACTCGGTGAGTTTCGCGGCATTCCGACTTCGATGCCCCGGTTGCCGAAATTCAGTTGCCTTTGAATTTCGGGTGATCCCTCTTGAGCATGTATGCTTCTGCTACTTGTTCTACATCACACTTCTTCCGCAAACGGCGAAACGCTTTGACTCGGTGAGTTTCGCGGCATTCCGACTTCGATGCCCCGGTTGCCGAAATTCAGTTGCCTTTGAATTTCGGGTGATCCCTCTTGAGCATGTATGCTTCTGCTACTTGTTCTACAT
Organism: Populus alba x Populus x berolinensis; assembly: GCA_029228515.1. Taxonomy (NCBI): domain Eukaryota; kingdom Viridiplantae; phylum Streptophyta; class Magnoliopsida; order Malpighiales; family Salicaceae; genus Populus; species Populus alba x Populus x berolinensis. The sequence continues at coordinate 25,906,302 of CM055353.1, read as the reverse complement.
CACACTTCTTCCGCAAACGGCGAAACGCTTTGACTCGGTGAGTTTCGCGGCATTCCGACTTCGATGCCCCGGTTGCCGAAATTCAGTTGCCTTTGAATTTCGGGTGATCCCTCTTGAGCATGTATGCTTCTGCTACTTGTTCTACATCACACTTCCTTCCGCAAACGGCGAAACGCTTTGACTCGGTGAGTTTCGCGGCATTCCGACTTCGATGCCCCGGTTGCCGAAATTCAGTTGCCTTTGAATTTCGGGTGATCCCTCTTGAGCATGTATGCTTCTGCTACTTGTTCTACATCACACTTCCTTCCGCAAACGGCGAAACGCTTTGACTCGGTGAGTTTCGCGGCATTCCGACTTCGATGCCCCGGTTGCCGAAATTCAGTTGCCTTTGAATTTCGGGTGATCCCTCTTGAGCATGTATGCTTCTGCTACTTGTTCTACATCACACTTCTTCCGCAAACGGCGAAACGCTTTGACTCGGTGAGTTTCGCGGCATTCCGACTTCGATGCCCCGGTTGCCGAAATTCAGTTGCCTTTGAATTTCGGGTGATCCCTCTTGAGCATGTATGCTTCTGCTACTTGTTCTACATCACACTTCCTTCCGCAAACGGCGAAACGCTTTGACTCGGTGAGTTTCGCGGCATTCCGACTTCGATGCCCCGGTTGCCGAAATTCAGTTGCCTTTGAATTTCGGGTGATCCCTCTTGAGCATGTATGCTTCTGCTACTTGTTCTACATCACACTTCTTCCGCAAACGGCGAAACGCTTTGACTCGGTGAGTTTCGCGGCATTCCGACTTCGATGCCCCGGTTGCCGAAATTCAGTTGCCTTTGAATTTCGGGTGATCCCTCTTGAGCATGTATGCTTCTGCTACTTGTTCTACATCACACTTCCTTCCGCAAACGGCGAAACGCTTTGACTCGGTGAGTTTCGCGGCATTCCGACTTCGATGCCCCGGTTGCCGAAATTCAGTTGCCTTTGAATTTCGGGTGATCCCTCTTGAGCATGTATGCTTCTGCTACTTGTTCTACATCACACTTCTTCCGCAAACGGCGAAACGCTTTGACTCGGTGAGTTTCGCGGCATTCCGACTTCGATGCCCCGGTTGCCGAAATTCAGTTGCCTTTGAATTTCGGGTGATCCCTCTTGAGCATGTATGCTTCTGCTACTTGTTCTACATCACACTTCCTTCCGCAAACGGCGAAACGCTTTGACTCGGTGAGTTTCGCGGCATTCCGACTTCGATGCCCCGGTTGCCGAAATTCAGTTGCCTTTGAATTTCGGGTGATCCCTCTTGAGCATGTATGCTTCTGCTACTTGTTCTACATCACACTTCCTTCCGCAAACGGCGAAACGCTTTGACTCGGTGAGTTTCGCGGCATTCCGACTTCGATGCCCCGGTTGCCGAAATTCAGTTGCCTTTGAATTTCGGGTGATCCCTCTTGAGCATGTATGCTTCTGCTACTTGTTCTACATCACACTTCCTTCCGCAAACGGCGAAACGCTTTGACTCGGTGAGTTTCGCGGCATTCCGACTTCGATGCCCCGGTTGCCGAAATTCAGTTGCCTTTGAATTTCGGGTGATCCCTCTTGAGCATGTATGCTTCTGCTACTTGTTCTACATCACACTTCTTCCGCAAACGGCGAAACGCTTTGACTCGGTGAGTTTCGCGGCATTCCGACTTCGATGCCCCGGTTGCCGAAATTCAGTTGCCTTTGAATTTCGGGTGATCCCTCTTGAGCATGTATGCTTCTGCTACTTGTTCTACATCACACTTCCTTCCGCAAACGGCGAAACGCTTTGACTCGGTGAGTTTCGCGGCATTCCGACTTCGATGCCCCGGTTGCCGAAATTCAGTTGCCTTTGAATTTCGGGTGATCCCTCTTGAGCATGTATGCTTCTGCTACTTGTTCTACATCACACTTCTTCCGCAAACGGCGAAACGCTTTGACTCGGTGAGTTTCGCGGCATTCCGACTTCGATGCCCCGGTTGCCGAAATTCAGTTGCCTTTGAATTTCGGGTGATCCCTCTTGAGCATGTATGCTTCTGCTACTTGTTCTACATCACACTTCCTTCCGCAAACGGCGAAACGCTTTGACTCGGTGAGTTTCGCGGCATTCCGACTTCGATGCCCCGGTTGCCGAAATTCAGTTGCCTTTGAATTTCGGGTGATCCCTCTTGAGCATGTATGCTTCTGCTACTTGTTCTACATCACACTTCCTTCCGCAAACGGCGAAACGCTTTGACTCGGTGAGTTTCGCGGCATTCCGACTTCGATGCCCCGGTTGCCGAAATTCAGTTGCCTTTGAATTTCGGGTGATCCCTCTTGAGCATGTATGCTTCTGCTACTTGTTCTACATCACACTTCCTTCCGCAAACGGCGAAACGCTTTGACTCGGTGAGTTTCGCGGCATTCCGACTTCGATGCCCCGGTTGCCGAAATTCAGTTGCCTTTGAATTTCGGGTGATCCCTCTTGAGCATGTATGCTTCTGCTACTTGTTCTACATCACACTTCCTTCCGCAAACGGCGAAACGCTTTGACTCGGTGAGTTTCGCGGCATTCCGACTTCGATGCCCCGGTTGCCGAAATTCAGTTGCCTTTGAATTTCGGGTGATCCCTCTTGAGCATGTATGCTTCTGCTACTTGTTCTACATCACACTTCCTTCCGCAAACGGCGAAACGCTTTGACTCGGTGAGTTTCGCGGCATTCCGACTTCGATGCCCCGGTTGCCGAAATTCAGTTGCCTTTGAATTTCGGGTGATCCCTCTTGAGCATGTATGCTTCTGCTACTTGTTCTACATCACACTTCCTTCCGCAAACGGCGAAACGCTTTGACTCGGTGAGTTTCGCGGCATTCCGACTTCGATGCCCCGGTTGCCGAAATTCAGTTGCCTTTGAATTTCGGGTGATCCCTCTTGAGCATGTATGCTTCTGCTACTTGTTCTACATCACACTTCCTTCCGCAAACGGCGAAACGCTTTGACTCGGTGAGTTTCGCGGCATTCCGACTTCGATGCCCCGGTTGCCGAAATTCAGTTGCCTTTGAATTTCGGGTGATCCCTCTTGAGCATGTATGCTTCTGCTACTTGTTCTACATCACACTTCTTCCGCAAACGGCGAAACGCTTTGACTCGGTGAGTTTCGCGGCATTCCGACTTCGATGCCCCGGTTGCCGAAATTCAGTTGCCTTTGAATTTCGGGTGATCCCTCTTGAGCATGTATGCTTCTGCTACTTGTTCTACATCACACTTCCTTCCGCAAACGGCGAAACGCTTTGACTCGGTGAGTTTCGCGGCATTCCGACTTCGATGCCCCGGTTGCCGAAATTCAGTTGCCTTTGAATTTCGGGTGATCCCTCTTGAGCATGTATGCTTCTGCTACTTGTTCTACATCACACTTCTTCCGCAAACGGCGAAACGCTTTGACTCGGTGAGTTTCGCGGCATTCCGACTTCGATGCCCCGGTTGCCGAAATTCAGTTGCCTTTGAATTTCGGGTGATCCCTCTTGAGCATGTATGCTTCTGCTACTTGTTCTACATCACACTTCCTTCCGCAAACGGCGAAACGCTTTGACTCGGTGAGTTTCGCGGCATTCCGACTTCGATGCCCCGGTTGCCGAAATTCAGTTGCCTTTGAATTTCGGGTGATCCCTCTTGAGCATGTATGCTTCTGCTACTTGTTCTACATCACACTTCCTTCCGCAAACGGCGAAACGCTTTGACTCGGTGAGTTTCGCGGCATTCCGACTTCGATGCCCCGGTTGCCGAAATTCAGTTGCCTTTGAATTTCGGGTGATCCCTCTTGAGCATGTATGCTTCTGCTACTTGTTCTACATCACACTTCTTCCGCAAACGGCGAAACGCTTTGACTCGGTGAGTTTCGCGGCATTCCGACTTCGATGCCCCGGTTGCCGAAATTCAGTTGCCTTTGAATTTCGGGTGATCCCTCTTGAGCATGTATGCTTCTGCTACTTGTTCTACATCACACTTCCTTCCGCAAACGGCGAAACGCTTTGACTCGGTGAGTTTCGCGGCATTCCGACTTCGATGCCCCGGTTGCCGAAATTCAGTTGCCTTTGAATTTCGGGTGATCCCTCTTGAGCATGTATGCTTCTGCTACTTGTTCTACATCACACTTCCTTCCGCAAACGGCGAAACGCTTTGACTCGGTGAGTTTCGCGGCATTCCGACTTCGATGCCCCGGTTGCCGAAATTCAGTTGCCTTTGAATTTCGGGTGATCCCTCTTGAGCATGTATGCTTCTGCTACTTGTTCTACATCACACTTCCTTCCGCAAACGGCGAAACGCTTTGACTCGGTGAGTTTCGCGGCATTCCGACTTCGATGCCCCGGTTGCCGAAATTCAGTTGCCTTTGAATTTCGGGTGATCCCTCTTGAGCATGTATGCTTCTGCTACTTGTTCTACATCACACTTCTTCCGCAAACGGCGAAACGCTTTGACTCGGTGAGTTTCGCGGCATTCCGACTTCGATGCCCCGGTTGCCGAAATTCAGTTGCCTTTGAATTTCGGGTGATCCCTCTTGAGCATGTATGCTTCTGCTACTTGTTCTACATCACACTTCCTTCCGCAAACGGCGAAACGCTTTGACTCGGTGAGTTTCGCGGCATTCCGACTTCGATGCCCCGGTTGCCGAAATTCAGTTGCCTTTGAATTTCGGGTGATCCCTCTTGAGCATGTATGCTTCTGCTACTTGTTCTACATCACACTTCCTTCCGCAAACGGCGAAACGCTTTGACTCGGTGAGTTTCGCGGCATTCCGACTTCGATGCCCCGGTTGCCGAAATTCAGTTGCCTTTGAATTTCGGGTGATCCCTCTTGAGCATGTATGCTTCTGCTACTTGTTCTACATCACACTTCCTTCCGCAAACGGCGAAACGCTTTGACTCGGTGAGTTTCGCGGCATTCCGACTTCGATGCCCCGGTTGCCGAAATTCAGTTGCCTTTGAATTTCGGGTGATCCCTCTTGAGCATGTATGCTTCTGCTACTTGTTCTACATCACACTTCCTTCCGCAAACGGCGAAACGCTTTGACTCGGTGAGTTTCGCGGCATTCCGACTTCGATGCCCCGGTTGCCGAAATTCAGTTGCCTTTGAATTTCGGGTGATCCCTCTTGAGCATGTATGCTTCTGCTACTTGTTCTACATCACACTTCCTTCCGCAAACGGCGAAACGCTTTGACTCGGTGAGTTTCGCGGCATTCCGACTTCGATGCCCCGGTTGCCGAAATTCAGTTGCCTTTGAATTTCGGGTGATCCCTCTTGAGCATGTATGCTTCTGCTACTTGTTCTACATCACTTCTTCCGCAAACGGCGAAACGCTTTGACTCGGTGAGTTTCGCGGCATTCCGACTTCGATGCCCCGGTTGCCGAAATTCAGTTGCCTTTGAATTTCGGGTGATCCCTCTTGAGCATGTATGCTTCTGCTACTTGTTCTACATCACACTTCTTCCGCAAACGGCGAAACGCTTTGACTCGGTGAGTTTCGCGGCATTCCGACTTCGATGCCCCGGTTGCCGAAATTCAGTTGCCTTTGAATTTCGGGTGATCCCTCTTGAGCATGTATGCTTCTGCTACTTGTTCTACATCACACTTCCTTCCGCAAACGGCGAAACGCTTTGACTCGGTGAGTTTCGCGGCATTCCGACTTCGATGCCCCGGTTGCCGAAATTCAGTTGCCTTTGAATTTCGGGTGATCCCTCTTGAGCATGTATGCTTCTGCTACTTGTTCTACATCACACTTCCTTCCGCAAACGGCGAAACGCTTTGACTCGGTGAGTTTCGCGGCATTCCGACTTCGATGCCCCGGTTGCCGAAATTCAGTTGCCTTTGAATTTCGGGTGATCCCTCTTGAGCATGTATGCTTCTGCTACTTGTTCTACATCACACTTCCTTCCGCAAACGGCGAAACGCTTTGACTCGGTGAGTTTCGCGGCATTCCGACTTCGATGCCCCGGTTGCCGAAATTCAGTTGCCTTTGAATTTCGGGTGATCCCTCTTGAGCATGTATGCTTCTGCTACTTGTTCTACATCACACTTCCTTCCGCAAACGGCGAAACGCTTTGACTCGGTGAGTTTCGCGGCATTCCGACTTCGATGCCCCGGTTGCCGAAATTCAGTTGCCTTTGAATTTCGGGTGATCCCTCTTGAGCATGTATGCTTCTGCTACTTGTTCTACATCACACTTCCTTCCGCAAACGGCGAAACGCTTTGACTCGGTGAGTTTCGCGGCATTCCGACTTCGATGCCCCGGTTGCCGAAATTCAGTTGCCTTTGAATTTCGGGTGATCCCTCTTGAGCATGTATGCTTCTGCTACTTGTTCTACATCACACTTCCTTCCGCAAACGGCGAAACGCTTTGACTCGGTGAGTTTCGCGGCATTCCGACTTCGATGCCCCGGTTGCCGAAATTCAGTTGCCTTTGAATTTCGGGTGATCCCTCTTGAGCATGTATGCTTCTGCTACTTGTTCTACATCACACTTCCTTCCGCAAACGGCGAAACGCTTTGACTCGGTGAGTTTCGCGGCATTCCGACTTCGATGCCCCGGTTGCCGAAATTCAGTTGCCTTTGAATTTCGGGTGATCCCTCTTGAGCATGTATGCTTCTGCTACTTGTTCTACATCACACTTCCTTCCGCAAACGGCGAAACGCTTTGACTCGGTGAGTTTCGCGGCATTCCGACTTCGATGCCCCGGTTGCCGAAATTCAGTTGCCTTTGAATTTCGGGTGATCCCTCTTGAGCATGTATGCTTCTGCTACTTGTTCTACATCACACTTTCTTCCGCAAACGGCGAAACGCTTTGACTCGGTGAGTTTCGCGGCATTCCGACTTCGATGCCCCGGTTGCCGAAATTCAGTTGCCTTTGAATTTCGGGTGATCCCTCTTGAGCATGTATGCTTCTGCTACTTGTTCTACATCACACTTCCTTCCGCAAACGGCGAAACGCTTTGACTCGGTGAGTTTCGCGGCATTCCGACTTCGATGCCCGGTTGCCGAAATTCAGTTGCCTTTGAATTTCGGGTGATCCCTCTTGAGCATGTATGCTTCTGCTACTTGTTCTACATCACACTTCCTTCCGCAAACGGCGAAACGCTTTGACTCGGTGAGTTTCGCGGCATTCCGACTTCGATGCCCCGGTTGCCGAAATTCAGTTGCCTTTGAATTTCGGGTGATCCCTCTTGAGCATGTATGCTTCTGCTACTTGTTCTACATCACACTTCTTCCGCAAACGGCGAAACGCTTTGACTCGGTGAGTTTCGCGGCATTCCGACTTCGATGCCCCGGTTGCCGAAATTCAGTTGCCTTTGAATTTCGGGTGATCCCTCTTGAGCATGTATGCTTCTGCTACTTGTTCTACATCACACTTCTTCCGCAAACGGCGAAACGCTTTGACTCGGTGAGTTTCGCGGCATTCCGACTTCGATGCCCCGGTTGCCGAAATTCAGTTGCCTTTGAATTTCGGGTGATCCCTCTTGAGCATGTATGCTTCTGCTACTTGTTCTACATCACACTTCCTTCCGCAAACGGCGAAACGCTTTGACTCGGTGAGTTTCGCGGCATTCCGACTTCGATGCCCGGTTGCCGAAATTCAGTTGCCTTTGAATTTCGGGTGATCCCTCTTGAGCATGTATGCTTCTGCTACTTGTTCTACATCACACTTCCTTCCGCAAACGGCGAAACGCTTTGACTCGGTGAGTTTCGCGGCATTCCGACTTCGATGCCCCGGTTGCCGAAATTCAGTTGCCTTTGAATTTCGGGTGATCCCTCTTGAGCATGTATGCTTCTGCTACTTGTTCTACATCACACTTCTTCCGCAAACGGCGAAACGCTTTGACTCGGTGAGTTTCGCGGCATTCCGACTTCGATGCCCCGGTTGCCGAAATTCAGTTGCCTTTGAATTTCGGGTGATCCCTCTTGAGCATGTATGCTTCTGCTACTTGTTCTACATCACACTTCCTTCCGCAAACGGCGAAACGCTTTGACTCGGTGAGTTTCGCGGCATTCCGACTTCGATGCCCCGGTTGCCGAAATTCAGTTGCCTTTGAATTTCGGGTGATCCCTCTTGAGCATGTATGCTTCTGCTACTTGTTCTACATCACACTTCTTCCGCAAACGGCGAAACGCTTTGACTCGGTGAGTTTCGCGGCATTCCGACTTCGATGCCCCGGTTGCCGAAATTCAGTTGCCTTTGAATTTCGGGTGATCCCTCTTGAGCATGTATGCTTCTGCTACTTGTTCTACATCACACTTCCTTCCGCAAACGGCGAAACGCTTTGACTCGGTGAGTTTCGCGGCATTCCGACTTCGATGCCCCGGTTGCCGAAATTCAGTTGCCTTTGAATTTCGGGTGATCCCTCTTGAGCATGTATGCTTCTGCTACTTGTTCTACATCACACTTCCTTCCGCAAACGGCGAAACGCTTTGACTCGGTGAGTTTCGCGGCATTCCGACTTCGATGCCCCGGTTGCCGAAATTCAGTTGCCTTTGAATTTCGGGTGATCCCTCTTGAGCATGTATGCTTCTGCTACTTGTTCTACATCACACTTCCTTCCGCAAACGGCGAAACGCTTTGACTCGGTGAGTTTCGCGGCATTCCGACTTCGATGCCCCGGTTGCCGAAATTCAGTTGCCTTTGAATTTCGGGTGATCCCTCTTGAGCATGTATGCTTCTGCTACTTGTTCTACATCACACTTCCTTCCGCAAACGGCGAAACGCTTTGACTCGGTGAGTTTCGCGGCATTCCGACTTCGATGCCCCGGTTGCCGAAATTCAGTTGCCTTTGAATTTCGGGTGATCCCTCTTGAGCATGTATGCTTCTGCTACTTGTTCTACATCACACTTCCTTCCGCAAACGGCGAAACGCTTTGACTCGGTGAGTTTCGCGGCATTCCGACTTCGATGCCCCGGTTGCCGAAATTCAGTTGCCTTTGAATTTCGGGTGATCCCTCTTGAGCATGTATGCTTCTGCTACTTGTTCTACATCACACTTCCTTCCGCAAACGGCGAAACGCTTTGACTCGGTGAGTTTCGCGGCATTCCGACTTCGATGCCCCGGTTGCCGAAATTCAGTTGCCTTTGAATTTCGGGTGATCCCTCTTGAGCATGTATGCTTCTGCTACTTGTTCTACATCACACTTCCTTCCGCAAACGGCGAAACGCTTTGACTCGGTGAGTTTCGCGGCATTCCGACTTCGATGCCCCGGTTGCCGAAATTCAGTTGCCTTTGAATTTCGGGTGATCCCTCTTGAGCATGTATGCTTCTGCTACTTGTTCTACATCACACTTCCTTCCGCAAACGGCGAAACGCTTTGACTCGGTGAGTTTCGCGGCATTCCGACTTCGATGCCCCGGTTGCCGAAATTCAGTTGCCTTTGAATTTCGGGTGATCCCTCTTGAGCATGTATGCTTCTGCTACTTGTTCTACATCACACTTCTTCCGCAAACGGCGAAACGCTTTGACTCGGTGAGTTTCGCGGCATTCCGACTTCGATGCCCCGGTTGCCGAAATTCAGTTGCCTTTGAATTTCGGGTGATCCCTCTTGAGCATGTATGCTTCTGCTACTTGTTCTACATCACACTTCCTTCCGCAAACGGCGAAACGCTTTGACTCGGTGAGTTTCGCGGCATTCCGACTTCGATGCCCCGGTTGCCGAAATTCAGTTGCCTTTGAATTTCGGGTGATCCCTCTTGAGCATGTATGCTTCTGCTACTTGTTCTACATCACACTTCTTCCGCAAACGGCGAAACGCTTTGACTCGGTGAGTTTCGCGGCATTCCGACTTCGATGCCCCGGTTGCCGAAATTCAGTTGCCTTTGAATTTCGGGTGATCCCTCTTGAGCATGTATGCTTCTGCTACTTGTTCTACATCACACTTCCTTCCGCAAACGGCGAAACGCTTTGACTCGGTGAGTTTCGCGGCATTCCGACTTCGATGCCCCGGTTGCCGAAATTCAGTTGCCTTTGAATTTCGGGTGATCCCTCTTGAGCATGTATGCTTCTGCTACTTGTTCTACATCACACTTCTTCCGCAAACGGCGAAACGCTTTGACTCGGTGAGTTTCGCGGCATTCCGACTTCGATGCCCCGGTTGCCGAAATTCAGTTGCCTTTGAATTTCGGGTGATCCCTCTTGAGCATGTATGCTTCTGCTACTTGTTCTACATCACACTTCCTTCCGCAAACGGCGAAACGCTTTGACTCGGTGAGTTTCGCGGCATTCCGACTTCGATGCCCCGGTTGCCGAAATTCAGTTGCCTTTGAATTTCGGGTGATCCCTCTTGAGCATGTATGCTTCTGCTACTTGTTCTACATCACACTTCCTTCCGCAAACGGCGAAACGCTTTGACTCGGTGAGTTTCGCGGCATTCCGACTTCGATGCCCCGGTTGCCGAAATTCAGTTGCCTTTGAATTTCGGGTGATCCCTCTTGAGCATGTATGCTTCTGCTACTTGTTCTACATCACACTTCCTTCCGCAAACGGCGAAACGCTTTGACTCGGTGAGTTTCGCGGCATTCCGACTTCGATGCCCCGGTTGCCGAAATTCAGTTGCCTTTGAATTTCGGGTGATCCCTCTTGAGCATGTATGCTTCTGCTACTTGTTCTACATCACACTTCTTCCGCAAACGGCGAAACGCTTTGACTCGGTGAGTTTCGCGGCATTCCGACTTCGATGCCCCGGTTGCCGAAATTCAGTTGCCTTTGAATTTCGGGTGATCCCTCTTGAGCATGTATGCTTCTGCTACTTGTTCTACATCACACTTCTTCCGCAAACGGCGAAACGCTTTGACTCGGTGAGTTTCGCGGCATTCCGACTTCGATGCCCCGGTTGCCGAAATTCAGTTGCCTTTGAATTTCGGGTGATCCCTCTTGAGCATGTATGCTTCTGCTACTTGTTCTACATCACACTTCCTTCCGCAAACGGCGAAACGCTTTGACTCGGTGAGTTTCGCGGCATTCCGACTTCGATGCCCGGTTGCCGAAATTCAGTTGCCTTTGAATTTCGGGTGATCCCTCTTGAGCATGTATGCTTCTGCTACTTGTTCTACATCACACTTCTTCCGCAAACGGCGAAACGCTTTGACTCGGTGAGTTTCGCGGCATTCCGACTTCGATGCCCCGGTTGCCGAAATTCAGTTGCCTTTGAATTTCGGGTGATCCCTCTTGAGCATGTATGCTTCTGCTACTTGTTCTACATCACACTTCTTCCGCAAACGGCGAAACGCTTTGACTCGGTGAGTTTCGCGGCATTCCGACTTCGATGCCCGGTTGCCGAAATTCAGTTGCCTTTGAATTTCGGGTGATCCCTCTTGAGCATGTATGCTTCTGCTACTTGTTCTACATCACACTTCTTCCGCAAACGGCGAAACGCTTTGACTCGGTGAGTTTCGCGGCATTCCGACTTCGATGCCCCGGTTGCCGAAATTCAGTTGCCTTTGAATTTCGGGTGATCCCTCTTGAGCATGTATGCTTCTGCTACTTGTTCTACATCACACTTCCTTCCGCAAACGGCGAAACGCTTTGACTCGGTGAGTTTCGCGGCATTCCGACTTCGATGCCCCGGTTGCCGAAATTCAGTTGCCTTTGAATTTCGGGTGATCCCTCTTGAGCATGTATGCTTCTGCTACTTGTTCTACATCACACTTCTTCCGCAAACGGCGAAACGCTTTGACTCGGTGAGTTTCGCGGCATTCCGACTTCGATGCCCCGGTTGCCGAAATTCAGTTGCCTTTGAATTTCGGGTGATCCCTCTTGAGCATGTATGCTTCTGCTACTTGTTCTACATCACACTTTCTTCCGCAAACGGCGAAACGCTTTGACTCGGTGAGTTTCGCGGCATTCCGACTTCGATGCCCCGGTTGCCGAAATTCAGTTGCCTTTGAATTTCGGGTGATCCCTCTTGAGCATGTATGCTTCTGCTACTTGTTCTACATCACACTTCCTTCCGCAAACGGCGAAACGCTTTGACTCGGTGAGTTTCGCGGCATTCCGACTTCGATGCCCCGGTTGCCGAAATTCAGTTGCCTTTGAATTTCGGGTGATCCCTCTTGAGCATGTATGCTTCTGCTACTTGTTCTACATCACACTTCTTCCGCAAACGGCGAAACGCTTTGACTCGGTGAGTTTCGCGGCATTCCGACTTCGATGCCCGGTTGCCGAAATTCAGTTGCCTTTGAATTTCGGGTGATCCCTCTTGAGCATGTATGCTTCTGCTACTTGTTCTACATCACACTTCTTCCGCAAACGGCGAAACGCTTTGACTCGGTGAGTTTCGCGGCATTCCGACTTCGATGCCCCGGTTGCCGAAATTCAGTTGCCTTTGAATTTCGGGTGATCCCTCTTGAGCATGTATGCTTCTGCTACTTGTTCTACATCACACTTCCTTCCGCAAACGGCGAAACGCTTTGACTCGGTGAGTTTCGCGGCATTCCGACTTCGATGCCCCGGTTGCCGAAATTCAGTTGCCTTTGAATTTCGGGTGATCCCTCTTGAGCATGTATGCTTCTGCTACTTGTTCTACATCACACTTCTTCCGCAAACGGCGAAACGCTTTGACTCGGTGAGTTTCGCGGCATTCCGACTTCGATGCCCCGGTTGCCGAAATTCAGTTGCCTTTGAATTTCGGGTGATCCCTCTTGAGCATGTATGCTTCTGCTACTTGTTCTACATCACACTTCCTTCCGCAAACGGCGAAACGCTTTGACTCGGTGAGTTTCGCGGCATTCCGACTTCGATGCCCCGGTTGCCGAAATTCAGTTGCCTTTGAATTTCGGGTGATCCCTCTTGAGCATGTATGCTTCTGCTACTTGTTCTACATCACACTTCCTTCCGCAAACGGCGAAACGCTTTGACTCGGTGAGTTTCGCGGCATTCCGACTTCGATGCCCCGGTTGCCGAAATTCAGTTGCCTTTGAATTTCGGGTGATCCCTCTTGAGCATGTATGCTTCTGCTACTTGTTCTACATCACACTTCCTTCCGCAAACGGCGAAACGCTTTGACTCGGTGAGTTTCGCGGCATTCCGACTTCGATGCCCCGGTTGCCGAAATTCAGTTGCCTTTGAATTTCGGGTGATCCCTCTTGAGCATGTATGCTTCTGCTACTTGTTCTACATCACACTTCCTTCCGCAAACGGCGAAACGCTTTGACTCGGTGAGTTTCGCGGCATTCCGACTTCGATGCCCCGGTTGCCGAAATTCAGTTGCCTTTGAATTTCGGGTGATCCCTCTTGAGCATGTATGCTTCTGCTACTTGTTCTACATCACACTTCCTTCCGCAAACGGCGAAACGCTTTGACTCGGTGAGTTTCGCGGCATTCCGACTTCGATGCCCCGGTTGCCGAAATTCAGTTGCCTTTGAATTTCGGGTGATCCCTCTTGAGCATGTATGCTTCTGCTACTTGTTCTACATCACACTTCTTCCGCAAACGGCGAAACGCTTTGACTCGGTGAGTTTCGCGGCATTCCGACTTCGATGCCCCGGTTGCCGAAATTCAGTTGCCTTTGAATTTCGGGTGATCCCTCTTGAGCATGTATGCTTCTGCTACTTGTTCTACATCACACTTCCTTCCGCAAACGGCGAAACGCTTTGACTCGGTGAGTTTCGCGGCATTCCGACTTCGATGCCCCGGTTGCCGAAATTCAGTTGCCTTTGAATTTCGGGTGATCCCTCTTGAGCATGTATGCTTCTGCTACTTGTTCTACATCACACTTCTTCCGCAAACGGCGAAACGCTTTGACTCGGTGAGTTTCGCGGCATTCCGACTTCGATGCCCCGGTTGCCGAAATTCAGTTGCCTTTGAATTTCGGGTGATCCCTCTTGAGCATGTATGCTTCTGCTACTTGTTCTACATCACACTTCTTCCGCAAACGGCGAAACGCTTTGACTCGGTGAGTTTCGCGGCATTCCGACTTCGATGCCCCGGTTGCCGAAATTCAGTTGCCTTTGAATTTCGGGTGATCCCTCTTGAGCATGTATGCTTCTGCTACTTGTTCTACATCAGACTTCCTTCCGCAAACGGCGAAACGCTTTGACTCGGTGAGTTTCGCGGCATTCCGACTTCGATGCCCCGGTTGCCGAAATTCAGTTGCCTTTGAATTTCGGGTGATCCCTCTTGAGCATGTATGCTTCTGCTACTTGTTCTACATCACACTTCCTTCCGCAAACGGCGAAACGCTTTGACTCGGTGAGTTTCGCGGCATTCCGACTTCGATGCCCCGGTTGCCGAAATTCAGTTGCCTTTGAATTTCGGGTGATCCCTCTTGAGCATGTATGCTTCTGCTACTTGTTCTACATCACACTTCTTCCGCAAACGGCGAAACGCTTTGACTCGGTGAGTTTCGCGGCATTCCGACTTCGATGCCCCGGTTGCCGAAATTCAGTTGCCTTTGAATTTCGGGTGATCCCTCTTGAGCATGTATGCTTCTGCTACTTGTTCTACATCACACTTCCTTCCGCAAACGGCGAAACGCTTTGACTCGGTGAGTTTCGCGGCATTCCGACTTCGATGCCCCGGTTGCCGAAATTCAGTTGCCTTTGAATTTCGGGTGATCCCTCTTGAGCATGTATGCTTCTGCTACTTGTTCTACATCACTTCCTTCCGCAAACGGCGAAACGCTTTGACTCGGTGAGTTTCGCGGCATTCCGACTTCGATGCCCCGGTTGCCGAAATTCAGTTGCCTTTGAATTTCGGGTGATCCCTCTTGAGCATGTATGCTTCTGCTACTTGTTCTACATCACACTTCCTTCCGCAAACGGCGAAACGCTTTGACTCGGTGAGTTTCGCGGCATTCCGACTTCGATGCCCCGGTTGCCGAAATTCAGTTGCCTTTGAATTTCGGGTGATCCCTCTTGAGCATGTATGCTTCTGCTACTTGTTCTACATCACACTTCCTTCCGCAAACGGCGAAACGCTTTGACTCGGTGAGTTTCGCGGCATTCCGACTTCGATGCCCCGGTTGCCGAAATTCAGTTGCCTTTGAATTTCGGGTGATCCCTCTTGAGCATGTATGCTTCTGCTACTTGTTCTACATCACACTTCTTCCGCAAACGGCGAAACGCTTTGACTCGGTGAGTTTCGCGGCATTCCGACTTCGATGCCCCGGTTGCCGAAATTCAGTTGCCTTTGAATTTCGGGTGATCCCTCTTGAGCATGTATGCTTCTGCTACTTGTTCTACATCACACTTCTTCCGCAAACGGCGAAACGCTTTGACTCGGTGAGTTTCGCGGCATTCCGACTTCGATGCCCCGGTTGCCGAAATTCAGTTGCCTTTGAATTTCGGGTGATCCCTCTTGAGCATGTATGCTTCTGCTACTTGTTCTACATCACACTTCCTTCCGCAAACGGCGAAACGCTTTGACTCGGTGAGTTTCGCGGCATTCCGACTTCGATGCCCCGGTTGCCGAAATTCAGTTGCCTTTGAATTTCGGGTGATCCCTCTTGAGCATGTATGCTTCTGCTACTTGTTCTACATCACACTTCTTCCGCAAACGGCGAAACGCTTTGACTCGGTGAGTTTCGCGGCATTCCGACTTCGATGCCCCGGTTGCCGAAATTCAGTTGCCTTTGAATTTCGGGTGATCCCTCTTGAGCATGTATGCTTCTGCTACTTGTTCTACATCACACTTCCTTCCGCAAACGGCGAAACGCTTTGACTCGGTGAGTTTCGCGGCATTCCGACTTCGATGCCCGGTTGCCGAAATTCAGTTGCCTTTGAATTTCGGGTGATCCCTCTTGAGCATGTATGCTTCTGCTACTTGTTCTACATCAGACTTCCTTCCGCAAACGGCGAAACGCTTTGACTCGGTGAGTTTCGCGGCATTCCGACTTCGATGCCCCGGTTGCCGAAATTCAGTTGCCTTTGAATTTCGGGTGATCCCTCTTGAGCATGTATGCTTCTGCTACTTGTTCTACATCACACTTCCTTCCGCAAACGGCGAAACGCTTTGACTCGGTGAGTTTCGCGGCATTCCGACTTCGATGCCCCGGTTGCCGAAATTCAGTTGCCTTTGAATTTCGGGTGATCCCTCTTGAGCATGTATGCTTCTGCTACTTGTTCTACATCACACTTCTTCCGCAAACGGCGAAACGCTTTGACTCGGTGAGTTTCGCGGCATTCCGACTTCGATGCCCCGGTTGCCGAAATTCAGTTGCCTTTGAATTTCGGGTGATCCCTCTTGAGCATGTATGCTTCTGCTACTTGTTCTACATCACACTTCCTTCCGCAAACGGCGAAACGCTTTGACTCGGTGAGTTTCGCGGCATTCCGACTTCGATGCCCCGGTTGCCGAAATTCAGTTGCCTTTGAATTTCGGGTGATCCCTCTTGAGCATGTATGCTTCTGCTACTTGTTCTACATCACACTTCTTCCGCAAACGGCGAAACGCTTTGACTCGGTGAGTTTCGCGGCATTCCGACTTCGATGCCCCGGTTGCCGAAATTCAGTTGCCTTTGAATTTCGGGTGATCCCTCTTGAGCATGTATGCTTCTGCTACTTGTTCTACATCACACTTCCTTCCGCAAACGGCGAAACGCTTTGACTCGGTGAGTTTCGCGGCATTCCGACTTCGATGCCCCGGTTGCCGAAATTCAGTTGCCTTTGAATTTCGGGTGATCCCTCTTGAGCATGTATGCTTCTGCTACTTGTTCTACATCACACTTCTTCCGCAAACGGCGAAACGCTTTGACTCGGTGAGTTTCGCGGCATTCCGACTTCGATGCCCCGGTTGCCGAAATTCAGTTGCCTTTGAATTTCGGGTGATCCCTCTTGAGCATGTATGCTTCTGCTACTTGTTCTACATCACACTTCTTCCGCAAACGGCGAAACGCTTTGACTCGGTGAGTTTCGCGGCATTCCGACTTCGATGCCCCGGTTGCCGAAATTCAGTTGCCTTTGAATTTCGGGTGATCCCTCTTGAGCATGTATGCTTCTGCTACTTGTTCTACATCACACTTCCTTCCGCAAACGGCGAAACGCTTTGACTCGGTGAGTTTCGCGGCATTCCGACTTCGATGCCCCGGTTGCCGAAATTCAGTTGCCTTTGAATTTCGGGTGATCCCTCTTGAGCATGTATGCTTCTGCTACTTGTTCTACATCAGACTTCTTCCGCAAACGGCGAAACGCTTTGACTCGGTGAGTTTCGCGGCATTCCGACTTCGATGCCCGGTTGCCGAAATTCAGTTGCCTTTGAATTTCGGGTGATCCCTCTTGAGCATGTATGCTTCTGCTACTTGTTCTACATCAGACTTCCTTCCGCAAACGGCGAAACGCTTTGACTCGGTGAGTTTCGCGGCATTCCGACTTCGATGCCCCGGTTGCCGAAATTCAGTTGCCTTTGAATTTCGGGTGATCCCTCTTGAGCATGTATGCTTCTGCTACTTGTTCTACATCACACTTCCTTCCGCAAACGGCGAAACGCTTTGACTCGGTGAGTTTCGCGGCATTCCGACTTCGATGCCCCGGTTGCCGAAATTCAGTTGCCTTTGAATTTCGGGTGATCCCTCTTGAGCATGTATGCTTCTGCTACTTGTTCTACATCACACTTCTTCCGCAAACGGCGAAACGCTTTGACTCGGTGAGTTTCGCGGCATTCCGACTTCGATGCCCCGGTTGCCGAAATTCAGTTGCCTTTGAATTTCGGGTGATCCCTCTTGAGCATGTATGCTTCTGCTACTTGTTCTACATCACACTTCTTCCGCAAACGGCGAAACGCTTTGACTCGGTGAGTTTCGCGGCATTCCGACTTCGATGCCCCGGTTGCCGAAATTCAGTTGCCTTTGAATTTCGGGTGATCCCTCTTGAGCATGTATGCTTCTGCTACTTGTTCTACATCACTTCCTTCCGCAAACGGCGAAACGCTTTGACTCGGTGAGTTTCGCGGCATTCCGACTTCGATGCCCGGTTGCCGAAATTCAGTTGCCTTTGAATTTCGGGTGATCCCTCTTGAGCATGTATGCTTCTGCTACTTGTTCTACATCACACTTCTTCCGCAAACGGCGAAACGCTTTGACTCGGTGAGTTTCGCGGCATTCCGACTTCGATGCCCCGGTTGCCGAAATTCAGTTGCCTTTGAATTTCGGGTGATCCCTCTTGAGCATGTATGCTTCTGCTACTTGTTCTACATCACACTTCCTTCCGCAAACGGCGAAACGCTTTGACTCGGTGAGTTTCGCGGCATTCCGACTTCGATGCCCGGTTGCCGAAATTCAGTTGCCTTTGAATTTCGGGTGATCCCTCTTGAGCATGTATGCTTCTGCTACTTGTTCTACATCAGACTTCTTCCGCAAACGGCGAAACGCTTTGACTCGGTGAGTTTCGCGGCATTCCGACTTCGATGCCCCGGTTGCCGAAATTCAGTTGCCTTTGAATTTCGGGTGATCCCTCTTGAGCATGTATGCTTCTGCTACTTGTTCTACATCAGACTTCTTCCGCAAACGGCGAAACGCTTTGACTCGGTGAGTTTCGCGGCATTCCGACTTCGATGCCCCGGTTGCCGAAATTCAGTTGCCTTTGAATTTCGGGTGATCCCTCTTGAGCATGTATGCTTCTGCTACTTGTTCTACATCAGACTTCTTCCGCAAACGGCGAAACGCTTTGACTCGGTGAGTTTCGCGGCATTCCGACTTCGATGCCCGGTTGCCGAAATTCAGTTGCCTTTGAATTTCGGGTGATCCCTCTTGAGCATGTATGCTTCTGCTACTTGTTCTACATCACACTTCCTTCCGCAAACGGCGAAACGCTTTGACTCGGTGAGTTTCGCGGCATTCCGACTTCGATGCCCCGGTTGCCGAAATTCAGTTGCCTTTGAATTTCGGGTGATCCCTCTTGAGCATGTATGCTTCTGCTACTTGTTCTACATCACACTTCTTCCGCAAACGGCGAAACGCTTTGACTCGGTGAGTTTCGCGGCATTCCGACTTCGATGCCCCGGTTGCCGAAATTCAGTTGCCTTTGAATTTCGGGTGATCCCTCTTGAGCATGTATGCTTCTGCTACTTGTTCTACATCACACTTCTTCCGCAAACGGCGAAACGCTTTGACTCGGTGAGTTTCGCGGCATTCCGACTTCGATGCCCGGTTGCCGAAATTCAGTTGCCTTTGAATTTCGGGTGATCCCTCTTGAGCATGTATGCTTCTGCTACTTGTTCTACATCAGACTTCTTCCGCAAACGGCGAAACGCTTTGACTCGGTGAGTTTCGCGGCATTCCGACTTCGATGCCCCGGTTGCCGAAATTCAGTTGCCTTTGAATTTCGGGTGATCCCTCTTGAGCATGTATGCTTCTGCTACTTGTTCTACATCAGACTTCTTCCGCAAACGGCGAAACGCTTTGACTCGGTGAGTTTCGCGGCATTCCGACTTCGATGCCCCGGTTGCCGAAATTCAGTTGCCTTTGAATTTCGGGTGATCCCTCTTGAGCATGTATGCTTCTGCTACTTGTTCTACATCACACTTCCTTCCGCAAACGGCGAAACGCTTTGACTCGGTGAGTTTCGCGGCATTCCGACTTCGATGCCCGGTTGCCGAAATTCAGTTGCCTTTGAATTTCGGGTGATCCCTCTTGAGCATGTATGCTTCTGCTACTTGTTCTACATCACACTTCTTCCGCAAACGGCGAAACGCTTTGACTCGGTGAGTTTCGCGGCATTCCGACTTCGATGCCCCGGTTGCCGAAATTCAGTTGCCTTTGAATTTCGGGTGATCCCTCTTGAGCATGTATGCTTCTGCTACTTGTTCTACATCACACTTCCTTCCGCAAACGGCGAAACGCTTTGACTCGGTGAGTTTCGCGGCATTCCGACTTCGATGCCCCGGTTGCCGAAATTCAGTTGCCTTTGAATTTCGGGTGATCCCTCTTGAGCATGTATGCTTCTGCTACTTGTTCTACATCACTTCTTCCGCAAACGGCGAAACGCTTTGACTCGGTGAGTTTCGCGGCATTCCGACTTCGATGCCCCGGTTGCCGAAATTCAGTTGCCTTTGAATTTCGGGTGATCCCTCTTGAGCATGTATGCTTCTGCTACTTGTTCTACATCACACTTCCTTCCGCAAACGGCGAAACGCTTTGACTCGGTGAGTTTCGCGGCATTCCGACTTCGATGCCCCGGTTGCCGAAATTCAGTTGCCTTTGAATTTCGGGTGATCCCTCTTGAGCATGTATGCTTCTGCTACTTGTTCTACATCACACTTCTTCCGCAAACGGCGAAACGCTTTGACTCGGTGAGTTTCGCGGCATTCCGACTTCGATGCCCGGTTGCCGAAATTCAGTTGCCTTTGAATTTCGGGTGATCCCTCTTGAGCATGTATGCTTCTGCTACTTGTTCTACATCACACTTCTTCCGCAAACGGCGAAACGCTTTGACTCGGTGAGTTTCGCGGCATTCCGACTTCGATGCCCGGTTGCCGAAATTCAGTTGCCTTTGAATTTCGGGTGATCCCTCTTGAGCATGTATGCTTCTGCTACTTGTTCTACATCACACTTCTTCCGCAAACGGCGAAACGCTTTGACTCGGTGAGTTTCGCGGCATTCCGACTTCGATGCCCGGTTGCCGAAATTCAGTTGCCTTTGAATTTCGGGTGATCCCTCTTGAGCATGTATGCTTCTGCTACTTGTTCTACATCACACTTCTTCCGCAAACGGCGAAACGCTTTGACTCGGTGAGTTTCGCGGCATTCCGACTTCGATGCCCGGTTGCCGAAATTCAGTTGCCTTTGAATTTCGGGTGATCCCTCTTGAGCATGTATGCTTCTGCTACTTGTTCTACATCACACTTCTTCCGCAAACGGCGAAACGCTTTGACTCGGTGAGTTTCGCGGCATTCCGACTTCGATGCCCGGTTGCCGAAATTCAGTTGCCTTTGAATTTCGGGTGATCCCTCTTGAGCATGTATGCTTCTGCTACTTGTTCTACATCACACTTCCTTCCGCAAACGGCGAAACGCTTTGACTCGGTGAGTTTCGCGGCATTCCGACTTCGATGCCCGGTTGCCGAAATTCAGTTGCCTTTGAATTTCGGGTGATCCCTCTTGAGCATGTATGCTTCTGCTACTTGTTCTACATCACACTTCTTCCGCAAACGGCGAAACGCTTTGACTCGGTGAGTTTCGCGGCATTCCGACTTCGATGCCCGGTTGCCGAAATTCAGTTGCCTTTGAATTTCGGGTGATCCCTCTTGAGCATGTATGCTTCTGCTACTTGTTCTACATCACACTTCTTCCGCAAACGGCGAAACGCTTTGACTCGGTGAGTTTCGCGGCATTCCGACTTCGATGCCCGGTTGCCGAAATTCAGTTGCCTTTGAATTTCGGGTGATCCCTCTTGAGCATGTATGCTTCTGCTACTTGTTCTACATCACACTTCTTCCGCAAACGGCGAAACGCTTTGACTCGGTGAGTTTCGCGGCATTCCGACTTCGATGCCCCGGTTGCCGAAATTCAGTTGCCTTTGAATTTCGGGTGATCCCTCTTGAGCATGTATGCTTCTGCTACTTGTTCTACATCACACTTCTTCCGCAAACGGCGAAACGCTTTGACTCGGTGAGTTTCGCGGCATTCCGACTTCGATGCCCGGTTGCCGAAATTCAGTTGCCTTTGAATTTCGGGTGATCCCTCTTGAGCATGTATGCTTCTGCTACTTGTTCTACATCACACTTCCTTCCGCAAATGGCGAAACGCTTTGACTCGGTGAGTTTCGCGGCATTCGACTTCGATGCCCGGTTGCCGAAATTCAGTTGCCTTTGAATTTCGGGTGATCCCTCTTGAGCATGTATGCTTCTGCTACTTGTTCTACATCACACTTTTCGCAAATGGCGAAACGCTTTGACTCGGTGAGTTTCGCGGCATTCCGACTTCGATGCCCGGTTGCCGAAATTCAGTTGCCTTTGAATTTCGGGTGATCCCTCTTGAGCATGTATGCTTCTGCTACTTGTTCTACATCACACTTCCTTCCGCAAACGGCGAAACGCTTTGACTCGGTGAGTTTCGGCATTCCGACTTCGATGCCCCGGTTGCCGAAATTCAGTTGCCTTTGAATTTCGGTGATCCCTCTTGAGCATGTATGCTTCTGCTACTTGTTCTACATCACACTTCCTTCCGCAAACGGCGAAACGCTTTGACTCGGTGAGTTTCGCGGCATTCCGACTTCGATGCCCGGTTGCCGAAATTCAGTTGCCTTTGAATTTCGGGTGATCCCTCTTGAGCATGTATGCTTCTGCTACTTGTTCTACATCACACTTCCTTCCGCAAACGGCGAAACGCTTTGACTCGGTGAGTTTCGCGGCATTCCGACTTCGATGCCCGGTTGCCGAAATTCAGTTGCCTTTGAATTTCGGGTGATCCCTCTTGAGCATGTATGCTTCTGCTACTTGTTCTACATCACACTTCCTTGCAAACGGCGAAACGCTTTGACTCGGTGAGTTTCGCGGCATTCCGACTTCGATGCCCGGTTGCCGAAATTCAGTTGCCTTTGAATTTCGGGTGATCCCTCTTGAGCATGTATGCTTCTGCTACTTGTTCTACATCACACTTCTTTCCGCAAACGGCGAAACGCTTTGACTCGGTGAGTTTCGCGGCATTCCGACTTCGATGCCCGGTTGCCGAAATTCAGTTGCCTTTGAATTTCGGGTGATCCCTCTTGAGCATGTATGCTTCTGCTACTTGTTCTACATCACACTTCCTTCCGCAAATGGGAAACGCTTTGACTCGGTGAGTTTCGCGGCATTCGACTTCGATGCCCGGTTGCCGAAATTCAGTTGCCTTTGAATTTCGGGTGATCCCTCTTGAGCATGTATGCTTCTGCTACTTGTTCTACAGACTTCTTCCGCAAACGGCGAAACGCTTTGACTCGGTGAGTTTCGCGGCATTCCGACTTCGATGCCCCGGTTGCCGAAATTCAGTTGCCTTTGAATTTCGGGTGATCCCTCTTGAGCATGTATGCTTCTGCTACTTGTTCTACATCACACTTCTTCCGCAAACGGCGAAACGCTTTGACTCGGTGAGTTTCGCGGCATTCCGACTTCGATGCCCGGTTGCCGAAATTCAGTTGCCTTTGAATTTCGGGTGATCCCTCTTGAGCATGTATGCTTCTGCTACTTGTTCTACATCACACTTCCTTCCGCAAACGGGAAACGCTTTGACTCGGTGAGTTTCGGGCATTCCGACTTCGATGCCCGGTTGCCGAAATTCAGTTGCCTTTGAATTTCGGGTGATCCCTCTTGAGCATGTATGCTTCTGCTACTTGTTCTACATCACACTTCCTTCCGCAAACGGCGAAACGCTTTGACTCGGTGAGTTTCGCGGCATTCCGACTTCGATGCCCCGGTTGCCGAAATTCAGTTGCCTTTGAATTTCGGGTGATCCTCTTGAGCATGTATGCTTCTGCTACTTGTTTACATCACACTTCTTCCGCAAATGGCGAAACGCTTTGACTCGGTGAGTTTCGCGGCATTCCGACTTCGATGCCCCGGTTGCCGAAATTCAGTTGCCTTTGAATTTCGGGTGATCCCTTTGAGCATGTATGCTTTGCTACTTGTTCTACATCACACTTCTTCCGCAAAGGCGAAACGCTTTGACTCGGTGAGTTTCGCGGCATTCACTTCGATGCCCGGTTGTTTTTTTTTGAATTT
>CM055353.1:25867973-25882558 GCA_029228515.1 Populus alba x Populus x berolinensis | reverse complement strand
TATCTTTCAAGTCTAAGTAACACAGATCCTACTTACTTTTTGTAAAAATTTATTTTTATAATTTGAAAACATTTAAACTATCTTTCAAGTATCAGCAACAGAGATCCTATTTAATTTTTTTAAAAAATTTATTTTTATAATTTGAAAACATTTAAACTATCTTTCAAGTATAAGCAACAGAGATCCTACTTACTCTTTGTAAAAAAATATTTTCATAATTTGAAAACATTTAAACTATCTTTCAAGTATCAGCAACAGAGATCCTATTTAATTTTTTAAAAAAATTATTTTTATAATTTGAAAACATTTAAACTATCTTCCAAGTATCAGAAACAGAGATCCTACTCACTTTTATTAAAAACTTATTTTTAAAATTTCAAAACATTTGAATTATCAATCATCTATCAGAAACAGAGATCCCAATAATTTTTGTAAACAAATTATTTTCATAATTTTAAAACATTTAAACTATCTTTCAAGTCTAAGTAACACAGATCCTACTTACTTTTTGTAAAAAATTATTTTTATAATTTGAAAACATTTAAACTATCTTTCAAGTATCAGCAACAGAGATCCTATTTAATTTTTTTTAAAAAATTATTTTTATAATTTGAAAACATTTAAACTATCTTTCAAGTATAAGCAACAGAGATCCTACTTACTCTTTGTAAAAAAATATTTTCATAATTTGAAAACATTTAAACTATCTTTCAAGTATCAGCAACAGAGATCCTATTTAATTTTTTTAAAAAAATTATTTTTATAATTTGAAAACATTTAAACTATCTTCCAAGTATCAGAAACAGAGATCCTACTCACTTTTATTAAAAACTTATTTTAAAATTTCAAAACATTTGAATTATCAATCATCTATCAGAAACAGAGATCCCAATAATTTTTGTAAACAAATTATTTTCATAATTTTAAAACATTTAAACTATCTTTCAAGTCTAAGTAACACAGATCCTACTTACTTTTTGTAAAAATTTATTTTTATAATTTGAAAACATTTAAACTATCTTTCAAGTATCAGCAACAGAGATCCTATTTAATTTTTTTAAAAAAATTATTTTTATAATTTGAAAACATTTAAACTATCTTTCAAGTATCAGCAACAGAGATCCTATTTAATTTTTTTTAAAAATTATTTTTATAATTTGAAAACATTTAAACTATCTTCCAAGTATCAGAAACAGAGATCCTACTCACTTTTATTAAAAACTTATTTTTAAAATTTCAAAACATTTGAATTATCAATCATCTATCAGAAACAAAGATCCCAATAATTTTTGTAAACAAATTATTTTTATAATTTTAAAACTTTTAAACTATCTTTCAAGTCTAAGTAACACAGATCCTACTTACTTTTTGTAAAAATTTAATTTTATAATTTGAAAACATTTAAACTATCTTTCAAGTATCAGCAACAGAGATCCTATTTAATTTTTTAAAAAATTATTTTTATAATTTGAAAACATTTAAACTATCTTTCAAGTATAAGCAACAGAGATCCTACTTACTCTTTGTAAAAAAATATTTTCATAATTTGAAAACATTTAAACTATCTTTCAAGTATCAGCAACAGAGATCCTATTTAATTTTTTAAAAAATTATTTTTATAATTTGAAAACATTTAAACTATCTTCCAAGTATCAGAAACAGAGATCCTACTCACTTTTATTAAAAACTTATTTTTAAAATTTCAAAACATTTGAATTATCAATCATCTATCAGAAACAGAGATCCTAATAATTTTTGTAAAAAATTATTTTTATAATTTTAAAACATTTAAACTATCTTTCAAGTCTAAGTAACACAGATCCTACTTACTTTTTGTAAAAAATTATTTTTATAATTTGAAACATTTAAACTATCTTTCAAGTATCAGCAACAGAGATCCTATTTAATTTTTTTAAAAATTATTTTTATAATTTGAAAACATTTAAACTATCTTTCAAGTATAAGCAACAGAGATCCTACTTACTCTTTGTAAAAAAATATTTTCATAATTTGAAAACATTTAAACTATCTTTCAAGTATCAGCAACAGAGATCCTATTTAATTTTTTTAAAAATTATTTTTATAATTTGAAAACATTTAAACTATCTTCCAAGTATCAGAAACAGAGATCCTACTCACTTTTATTAAAAACTTATTTTTAAAATTTCAAAACATTTGAATTATCAATCATCTATCAGAAACAGAGATCCCAATAATTTTTGTAAACAAATTATTTTCATAATTTTAAAACATTTAAACTATCTTTCAAGTCTAAGTAACAGAGATCCTACTTACTTTTTTAAAAAATTTAATTTTATAATTTGAAAACATTTAAACTATCTTTCAAGTATCAGCAACAGAGATCCTATTTAATTTTTTTTAAAAAATTATTTTTATAATTTGAAAACATTTAAACTATCTTTCAAGTATAAGCAACAGAGATCCTACTTACTCTTTGTAAAAAAATATTTTCATAATTTGAAAACATTTAAACTATCTTTCAAGTATCAGCAACAGAGATCCTATTTAATTTTTAAAAAAATTATTTTTATAATTTGAAAACATTTGAACTATCTTCCAAGTATCAGAAACAGAGATCCTACTCACTTTTATTACAAACTTATTTTTAAAATTTCAAAACATTTGAATTATCAATCATCTATCAGAAACAGAGATCCCAATAATTTTTGTAAACAAATTATTTTCAAAATTTTAAAACATTTAAACTATCTTTCAAGTCTAAGTAACACAGATCCTACTTACTTTTTGTAAAAAAATATTTTCATAATTTGAAAACATTTAAACTATCTTTCAAGTATCAGCAACAGAGATCCTATTTAATTTTTTAACAAAATTATTTTTATAATTTGAAAACATTTAAACTATCTTCCAAGTATCAGAAACAGAGATCCTACTCACTTTTATTAAAAACTTATTTTTAAAATTTCAAAACATTTGAATTATCAATCATCTATCAGAAACAGAGATCCGAATAATTTTTGTAAACAAATTATTTTATAATTTTAAAACATTTAAACTATCTTTCAAGTCTAAGTAACACAGATCCTACTTACTTTTTGTAAAAATTTAATTTTATAATTTGAAAACATTTAAACTATCTTTCAAGTATCAGCAACAGAGATCCTATTTAATTTTTTTAAAAAATTATTTTTATAATTTGAAAACATTTAAACTATCTTTCAAGTATAAGCAACAGAGATCCTACTTACTCTTTGTAAAAAAATATTTTCATAATTTGAAAACATTTAAACTATCTTTCAAGTATCAGCAACAGAGATCCTATTTAATTTTTAAAAAAATTATTTTTATAATTTGAAAACATTTAAACTATCTTCCAAGTATCAGAAACAGAGATCCTACTCACTTTTATTAAAAACTTATTTTTAAAATTTCAAAACATTTGAATTATCAATCATCTATCAGAAACAGAGATCCCAATAATTTTTGTAAACAAATTATTTTCATAATTTTAAAACATTTAAACTATCTTTCAAGTCTAAGTAACACAGATCCTACTTACTTTTTGTAAAAATTTATTTTTATAATTTGAAAACATTTAAACTATCTTTCAAGTATCAGCAACAGAGATCCTATTTAATTTTTTTAAAAAAATTATTTTTATAATTTGAAAACATTTAAACTATCTTTCAAGTATAAGCAACAGAGATCCTACTTACTCTTTGTAAAAAAATATTTTCATAATTTGAAAACATTTAAACTATCTTTCAAGTATCAGCAACAGAGATCCTATTTAATTTTTAAAAAATTATTTTTATAATTTGAAAACATTTAAACTATCTTCCAAGTATCAGAAACAGAGATCCTACTCACTTTTATTAAAAACTTATTTTTAAAATTTCAAAACATTTGAATTATCAATCATCTATCAGAAACAGAGATCCCAATAATTTTTGTAAATAAATTATTTTCATAATTTTAAAACATTTAAACTATCTTTCAAGTCTAAGTAACACAGATCCTACTTACTTTTTGTAAAAATTTAATTTATAATTTGAAAACATTTAAACTA
This sequence comes from Populus alba x Populus x berolinensis, assembly GCA_029228515.1. Lineage (NCBI taxonomy): Eukaryota > Viridiplantae > Streptophyta > Magnoliopsida > Malpighiales > Salicaceae > Populus > Populus alba x Populus x berolinensis. The sequence goes on along the minus strand of CM055353.1, from coordinate 25,878,507 downwards.
TCTTTCAAGTATCAGCAACAGAGATCCTATTTAATTTTTTTTAAAAATTATTTTTATAATTTGAAAACATTTAAACTATCTTTCAAGTATAAGCAACAGAGATCCTACTTACTCTTTGTAAAAAAATATTTTTCATAATTTGAAAACATTTAAACTATCTTTCAAGTATCAGCAACAGAGATCCTATTTAATTTTTTTAAAAAATTATTTTTATAATTTGAAAACATTTAAACTATCTTCCAAGTATCAGAAACAGAGATCCTACTCACTTTTATTAAAAACTTATTTTTAAAATTTCAAAACATTTGAATTATCAATCATCTATCAGAAACAGAGATCCTAATAATTTTTAAACAAATTATTTTATAATTTTAAAACATTTAAACTATCTTTCAAGTCTAAGTAACACAGATCCTACTTACTTTTTGTAAAAAATTATTTTTATAATTTGAAAACATTTAAACTATCTTTCAAGTATCAGCAACAGAGATCCTATTTAATTTTTTTTAAAAAATTATTTTTATAATTTGAAAACATTTAAACTATCTTTCAAGTATAAGCAACAGAGATCCTACTTACTCTTTGTAAAAAAATATTTTCATAATTTGAAAACATTTAAACTATCTTTCAAGTATCAGCAACAGAGATCCTATTTAATTTTTTTAAAAAATTATTTTTATAATTTGAAAACATTTAAACTATCTTCCAAGTATCAGAAACAGAGATCCTACTCACTTTTATTAAAAACTTATTTTTAAAATTTCAAAACATTTGAATTATCAATCATCTATCAGAAACAGAGATCCCAATAATTTTTGTAAACAAATTATTTTCATAATTTTAAAACATTTAAACTATCTTTCAAGTCTAAGCAACACAGATCCTACTTACTTTTTGTAAAAAATTATTTTTATAATTTGAAAACATTTAAACTATCTTTCAAGTATCAGCAACAGAGATCCTATTTAATTTTTTTAAAAAAATTATTTTTATAATTTGAAAACATTTAAACTATCTTTCAAGTATAAGCAACAGAGATCCTACTTACTCTTTGTAAAAAAATATTTTCATAATTTGAAAACATTTAAACTATCTTTCAAGTATCAGCAACAGAGATCCTATTTAATTTTTTTAAAAAAATTATTTTTATAATTTGAAAACATTTAAACTATCTTCCAAGTATCAGAAACAGAGATCCTACTCACTTTTATTAAAAACTTATTTTTAAAATTTCAAAACATTTGAATTATCAATCATCTATCAGAAACAGAGATCCCAATAATTTTTGTAAACAAATTATTTTCATAATTTTAAAACATTTAAACTATCTTTCAAGTCTAAGTAACACAGATCCTACTTACTTTTGTAAAAATTTAATTTTATAATTTGAAAACATTTAAACTATCTTTCAAGTATCAGCAACAGAGATCCTATTTAATTTTTTTTAAAATTATTTTTATAATTTGAAAACATTTAAACTATCTTTCAAGTATAAGCAACAGAGATCCTACTTACTCTTTGTAAAAAAAATATTTCATAATTTGAAAACATTTAAACTATCTTTCAAGTATCAGCAACAGAGATCCTATTTAATTTTTTTAAAAAATTATTTTTATAATTTGAAAACATTTAAACTATCTTCCAAGTATCAGAAACAGAGATCCTACTCACTTTTATTAAAAACTTATTTTTAAAATTTCAAAACATTTGAATTATCAATCATCTATCAGAAACAGAGATCCCAATAATTTTTGTAAACAAATTATTTTCATAATTTTAAAACATTTAAACTATCTTTCAAGTCTAAGTAACACAGATCCTACTTACTTTTTGTAAAAAATTATTTTTATAATTTGAAAACATTTAAACTATCTTTCAAGTATCAGCAACAGAGATCCTATTTAATTTTTTTAAAAAATTATTTTTATAATTTGAAAACATTTAAACTATCTTTCAAGTATAAGCAACAGAGATCCTACTTACTCTTTGTAAAAAAATATTTTCATAATTTGAAAACATTTAAACTATCTTTCAAGTATCAGCAACAGAGATCCTATTTAATTTTTTTAAAAAATTATTTTTATAATTTGAAAACATTTAAACTATCTTCCAAGTATCAGAAACAGAGATCCTACTCACTTTTATTAAAAACTTATTTTTAAAATTTCAAAACATTTGAATTATCAATCATCTATCAGAAACAGAGATCCTATTAATTTTTGTAAAAAAATTATTTTCATAATTTTAAAACATTTAAACTATCTTTCAAGTATAAGTAACACAGATCCTACTTACTTTTTGTAAAAAATTATTTTATAATTTGAAAACATTTAAACTATCTTTCAAGTATCAGCAACAGAGATCCTATTTAATTTTTTTAAAAAAATTATTTTTATAATTTGAAAACATTTAAACTATCTTTCAAGTATAAGCAACAGAGATCCTACTTACTCTTTGTAAAAAAATATTTTCATAATTTGAAAACATTTAAACTATCTTTCAAGTATCAGCAACAGAGATCCTATTTAATTTTTTTAAAAAATTATTTTTATAATTTGAAAACATTTAAACTATCTTCCAAGTATCAGAAACAGAGATCCTACTCACTTTTATTAAAAACTTATTTTTAAAATTTCAAAACATTTGAATTATCAATCATCTATCAGAAACAGAGATCCCAATAATTTTTGTAAACAAATTATTTTCATAATTTTAAAACATTTAAACTATCTTTCAAGTCTAAGTAACACAGATCCTACTTACTTTTTGTAAAAAATTATTTTTATAATTTGAAAACATTTAAACTATCTTTCAAGTATCAGCAACAGAGATCCTATTTAATTTTTTTTAAAAATTATTTTTTATAATTTGAAAACATTTAAACTATCTTTCAAGTATAAGCAACAGAGATCCTACTTACTCTTTGTAAAAAAATATTTTCATAATTTGAAAACATTTAAACTATCTTTCAAGTATCAGCAACAGAGATCCTATTTAATTTTTTAAAAAAATTATTTTTATATTTTGAAAACATTTAAACTATCTTCCAAGTATCAGAAACACAGATCCTACTCACTTTTATTAAAAACTTATTTTTAAAATTTCAAAACATTTGAATTATCAATCATCTATCAGAAACAGAGATCCTAATAATTTTTGTAAACAAATTATTTTTATAATTTTAAAACATTTAAACTATCTTTCAAGTCTAAGTAACACAGATCCTACTTACTTTTGTAAAAAATTATTTTATAATTTGAAAACATTTAAACTATCTTTCAAGTATCAGCAACAGAGATCCTATTTAATTTTTTTTTAAAATTATTTTTATAATTTGAAAACATTTAAACTATCTTTCAAGTATAAGCAACAGAGATTCTACTTACTCTTTGTAAAAAAATATTTTCATAATTTGAAAACATTTAAACTATCTTTCAAGTATCAGCAACAGAGATCCTATTTAATTTTTTAAAAAATTATTTTTATAATTTGAAAACATTTAAACTATCTTCCAAGTATCAGAAACAGAGATCCTACTCACTTTTATTAAAAACTTATTTTTAAAATTTCAAAACATTTGAATTATCAATCATCTATCAGAAACAGAGATCCCAATAATTTTTGTAAACAAATTATTTTCATAATTTTAAAACATTTAAACTATCTTTCAAGTCTAAGCAACACAGATCCTACTTACTCTTTGTAAAAAATTATTTTTATAATTTGAAAACATTTAAACTATCTTTCAAGTATCAGCAACAGAGATCCTATTTAATTTTTTAAAAAAATTATTTTATAATTTGAAAACATTTAAACTATCTTCCAAGTATCAGAAACAGAGATCCTACTCACTTTTATTAAAAACTTATTTTTAAAATTTCAAAACATTTGAATATCAATCATCTATCAGAAACAGAGATCCTAATAATTTTTGTAAAAAATTATTTTCATAATTTTAAAACATTTAAACTATCTTTCAAGTCTAAGTAACACAGATCCTACTTACTTTTTTAAAAAATTTATTTTATAATTTGAAAACATTTAAACTATCTTTCAAGTATCAGCAACAGAGATCCTATTTAATTTTTTTTAAAAAATTATTTTTTATAATTTGAAAACATTTAAACTATCTTTCAAGTATCAGCAACAGAGATCCTATTTAATTTTTTAAAAAATTTTTTTTAAATTTGAAAACATTTAAACTATCTTTCAAGTATAAGCAACAGAGATCCTACTTACTCTTTGTAAAAAAATATTTTCATAATTTGAAAACATTTAAACTATCTTTCAAGTATCAGCAACAGAGATCCTATTTAATTTTTTTAAAAAATTATTTTTATAATTTGAAAACATTTAAACTATCTTCCAAGTATCAGAAACAGAGATCCTACTCACTTTTATTAAAAACTTATTTTTAAAATTTCAAAACATTTGAATTATCAATCATCTATCAGAAACAGAGATCCCAATAATTTTTGTAAATAAATTATTTTCATAATTTTAAAACATTTAAACTATCTTTCAAGTCTAAGCAACACAGATCCTACTTACTTTTGTAAAAAATTTAATTTTATAATTTGAAAACATTTAAACTATCTTTCAAGTATCAGCAACAGAGATCCTATTTAATTTTTTTAAAAAATTATTTTTATAATTTGAAAACATTTAAACTATCTTTCAAGTATAAGCAACAGAGATCCTACTTACTCTTTGTAAAAAAATATTTTCATAATTTGAAAACATTTAAACTATCTTTCAAGTATCAGCAACAGAGATCCTATTTAATTTTTTTAAAAAAATTATTTTTATAATTTGAAAACATTTAAACTATCTTCCAAGTATCAGAAACAGAGATCCTACTCACTTTTATTAAAAACTTATTTTTAAAATTTCAAAACATTTGAATTATCAATCATCTATCAGAAACAGAGATCCCAATAAATTTTTGTAAACAAATTATTTTCATAATTTTAAAACATTTAAACTATCTTTCAAGTCTAAGTAACAGAGATCCTACTTACTTTTGTAAAAATTTATTTTTATAATTTGAAAACATTTAAACTATCTTTCAAGTATCAGCAACAGAGATCCTATTTAATTTTTTTTAAAAAATTATTTTTATAATTTGAAAACATTTAAACTATCTTTCAAGTATAAGCAACAGAGATCCTACTTACTCTTTGTAAAAAAATATTTTCATAATTTGAAAACATTTAAACTATCTTTCAAGTATCAGCAACAGAGATCCTATTTAATTTTTAAAAAAATTATTTTTATAATTTGAAAACATTTAAACTATCTTCCAAGTATCAGAAACAGAGATCCTACTCACTTTTATTAAAAACTTATTTTTAAATTTCAAAACATTTGAATTATCAATCATCTATCAGAAACAGAGATCCTAATAATTTTTGTAAACAAATTATTTTATAATTTTAAAACATTTAAACTATCTTTCAAGTCTAAGTAACAGAGATCCTACTTACTTTTTGTAAAAAATTATTTTTATAATTTGAAAACATTTAAACTATCTTTCAAGTATCAGCAACAGAGATCCTATTTAATTTTTTTAAAAATTATTTTTATAATTTGAAAACATTTAAACTATCTTTCAAGTATAAGCAACAGAGATCCTACTTACTCTTTGTAAAAAATATTTTCATAATTTGAAAACATTTAAACTATCTTTCAAGTATCAGCAACAGAGATCCTATTTAATTTTTTTAAAAAATTATTTTTATAATTTGAAAACATTTAAACTATCTTCCAAGTATCAGAAACAGATCCTCCTACTCACTTTTATTAAAAACTTATTTTTAAAATTTCAAAACATTTGAATTATCAATCATCTATCAGAAACAGAGATCCCAATAATTTTTTTAAACAAATTATTTTCATAATTTTAAAACATTTAAACTATCTTTCAAGTCTAAGCAACAGAGATCCTACTTACTTTTTGTAAAAAAATATTTTTCATAATTTGAAAACATTTAAACTATCTTTCAAGTATCAGCAACAGAGATCCTATTTAATTTTTTTAAAAAAATTATTTTTATAATTTGAAAACATTTAAACTATCTTCCAAGTATAAGAAACAGAGATCCTACTTACTCTTTGTAAAAAAATATTTTTATAATTTGAAAACATTTAAACTATCTTCAAGTAAAAAATTATTTTTATAATTTAAAACATTTAAACTATTTTCAAGTATCAGCAACAGAGATCCTATTTAATTTTTGTAAAAAATTATTTTTATAATTTGAAAACATTTAAACTATCTTTCAAGTATCAGCAACAGAGATCCTACTTAATTTTTTTAAAAATTATTTTTATAATTTGAAAACATTTAAACTATCTTTCAAGTATCAGCAACAGAGATCCTATTTAATTTTTTAAAAAAATTATTTTTTTAATTTGAAAACATTTAAACTATCTTCCAAGTATCAGAAACAGAGATCCTACTCACTTTTATTAAAAACTTATTTTTAAATTTCAAAACATTTGAATTATCAATCATCTATCAGAAACAGAGATCCCAATAATTTTTGTAAACAAATTATTTTCATAATTTTAAAACATTTAAACTATCTTTCAAGTCTAAGTAACACAGATCCTACTTACTTTTTGTAAAAATTTAATTTTATAATTTGAAAACATTTAAACTATCTTTCAAGTATCAGCAACAGAGATCCTATTTAATTTTTTTAAAAAAATTATTTTTATAATTTGAAAACATTTAAACTATCTTTCAAGTATAAGCAACAGAGATCCTACTTACTCTTTGTAAAAAAATATTTTCATAATTTGAAAACATTTAAACTATCTTTCAAGTATCAGCAACAGAGATCCTATTTAATTTTTTTAAAAATTATTTTTATAATTTGAAAACATTTAAACTATCTTCCAAGTATCAGAAACAGAGATCCTACTCACTTTTATTAAAAACTTATTTTTAAAATTTCAAAACATTTGAATTATCAATCATCTATCAGAAACAGAGATCCCAATAATTTTTTGTAAACAAATTATTTTCATAATTTTAAAACATTTAAACTATCTTTCAAGTCTAAGTAACACAGATCCTACTTACTTTTTGTAAAAAATTATTTTTATAATTTGAAAACATTTAAACTATCTTTCAAGTATCAGCAACAGAGATCCTATTTAATTTTTTTTAAAAATTATTTTTATAATTTGAAAACATTTAAACTATCTTTCAAGTATAAGCAACAGAGATCCTACTTACTCTTTGTAAAAAATATTTTTCATAATTTGAAAACATTTAAACTATCTTTCAAGTATCAGCAACAGAGATCCTATTTAATTTTTTAAAAAAATATTTTTATAATTTGAAAACATTTAAACTATCTTCCAAGTATCAGAAACAGAGATCCTACTCACTTTTATTAAAAACTTATTTTTAAAATTTCAAAACATTTGAATTATCAATCATCTATCAGAAACAGAGATCCCAATAATTTTTGTAAACAAATTATTTTCATAATTTTAAAACATTTAAACTATCTTTCAAGTCTAAGTAACACAGATCCTACTTACTTTTTGTAAAAATTTATTTTTCATAATTTGAAAACATTTAAACTATCTTTCAAGTATCAGCAACAGAGATCCTATTTAATTTTTTAAAAAAATTATTTTTATAATTTGAAAACATTTAAACTATCTTTCAAGTATAAGCAACAGAGATCCTACTTACTCTTTGTAAAAAAATATTTTCATAATTTGAAAACATTTAAACTATCTTTCAAGTATCAGCAACAGAGATCCTATTTAATTTTTTAAAAAAAATTATTCTTATAATTTGAAAACATTTAAACTATCTTCCAAGTATCAGAAACAGAGATCCTACTCACTTTTATTAAAAACTTATTTTTAAAATTTCAAAACATTTGAATTATCAATCATCTATCAGAAACAGAGATCCCAATAATTTTTGTAAATAAATTATTTTCATAATTTTAAAACATTTAAACTATCTTTCAAGTCTAAGTAACACAGATCCTACTTACTTTTTGTAAAAATTTAATTTTATAATTTGAAAACATTTAAACTATCTTTCAAGTATCAGCAACAGAGATCCTATTTAATTTTTTTAAAAAATTATTTTTATAATTTGAAAACATTTAAACTATCTTTCAAGTATAAGCAACAGAGATCCTACTTACTCTTTGTAAAAAAATATTTTCATAATTTGAAAACATTTAAACTATCTTTCAAGTATCAGCAACAGAGATCCTATTTAATTTTTTAAAAAAATTATTTTTATAATTTGAAAACATTTAAACTATCTTCCAAGTATCAGAAACAGAGATCCTACTCACTTTTTTAAAAACTTATTTTTAAAATTTCAAAACATTTGAATTATCAATCATCTATCAGAAACAGAGATCCCAATAATTTTTGTAAACAAATTATTTTCATAATTTTAAAACATTTAAACTATCTTTCAAGTCTAAGCAACACAGATCCTACTTACTTTTTGTAAAAATTAATTTTATAATTTGAAAACATTTAAACTATCTTTCAAGTATCAGCAACAGAGATCCTATTTAATTTTTTTAAAAAAATTATTTTATAATTTGAAACATTTAAACTATCTTTCAAGTATAAGCAACAGAGATCCTACTTACTCTTTGTAAAAAAAATATTTTCATAATTTGAAAACATTTAAACTATCTTTCAAGTATCAGCAACAGAGATCCTATTTAATTTTTTTAAAAAATTATTTTTATAATTTGAAAACATTTAAACTATCTTCCAAGTATCAGAAACAGAGATCCTACTCACTTTTATAAAAACTTATTTTTAAAATTTCAAAACATTTGAATTATCAATCATCTATCAGAAACAGAGATCCCAATAATTTTTGTAAATAAATTATTTTCATAATTTTAAAACATTTAAACTATCTTTCAAGTCTAAGTAACACAGATCCTACTTACTTTTTGTAACAATTTAATTTTATAATTTGAAAACATTTAAACTATCTTTCAAGTATCAGCAACAGAGATCCTATTTAATTTTTTTAAAAAATTATTTTTTATAATTTGAAAACATTTAAACTATCTTTCAAGTATAAGAAACAGAGATCCTACTTACTCTTTGTAAAAAAATATTTTCATAATTTGAAAACATTTAAACTATCTTTCAAGTATCAGCAACAGAGATCCTATTTAATTTTTTTAAAAAAATTATGCTTATAATTTGAAAACATTTAAACTATCTTCCAAGTATCAGAAACAGAGATCCTACTCACTTTTATTAAAAACTTATTTTTAAAATTTCAAAACATTTGAATTATCAATCATCTATCAGAAACAGAGATCCAAATAATTTTTGTAAAAAAATATTTTCATAATTTTAAAACATTTAAACTATCTTTCAAGTCTAAGTAACACAGATCCTACTTACTTTTTGTAAAAATTTATTTTTATAATTTGAAAACATTTAAACTATCTTTCAAGTATCAGCAACAGAGATCCTAATTAATTTTTTTAAAAAATTATTTTTATAATTTGAAAACATTTAAACTATCTTCGAAGTATAACCAATAGAGATCCTACTTGCTATTTGTAAAAAAATAGTTTCATTATTGAAAACATTTAAACTATCTTTCAATGTATCAGCAACAGAGATCCTATTTAATTTTTTAAAAAAATTATTTTAATAATTTGAAAACATTTAAACTATCTTTCAAGTATCAGTAACAGAGATCCTACTCACTTTTATTAAAAACTTATTTTAAAATTTCAAAACATTTGAATTATCAATCATCTATCAGAAACAGAGATCCCAATAATTTTTGTTAATAAATTATTTTCATAATTTTAAAACATATAAACTATCTTTCAAGTCTAAGTAACACAGATCCTACTTACTTTTTGTAAAAAATTATTTTTATAATTTGAAAACATTTAAACTATCTTTCAAGAATCAGCAACATAGATCCTATTTAATTTTTTTAAAAAAATTATTTTTTATAATTTGAAAACATTTAAACTATCTTTCAAGTATAAGCAACAGAGATCCTACTTACTCTTTGTAAAAAAATAATTTCATAATTTGAAAACATTTAAACTATCTTTCAAGTATCAGCAATAGAGATCCTATATAATTTTTTAAAAAAATTATTCTTATAATTTGAAAACATTTAAACTATCTTCCAAGTATCAGAAACAGAGATCCTACTCACTTTTTATTAAAAACTTATTTTTAAAATTTCAAAACATTTGAATTATCAATCATCTATCAGAAACAGAGATCCGAATAATTTTTGTAAACAAATAATTTTCATAATTTTAAAAACATTTAAACTATCTTTCAAGTCTAAATAACACAGATCCTACTTACTTTTTGTAAAAATTTATTTTATAATTTGAAACATTTAAACTATCTTTCAAGTATCAGCAACAGAGATCCTATTTAATTTTTTAAAAAAATTATTTTTATAATTTGAAAACATTATAAAAACTTATCTTTCAAGTACAAAGCACAAAGAGATCCTACTTACTCTTTG
>CM055353.1:25857080-25867873 GCA_029228515.1 Populus alba x Populus x berolinensis | reverse complement strand
TTTCTTCCGCAAACGGCGAAACGCTTTGACTCGGTGAGTTTCGCGGCATTCCGACTTCGATGCCCCGGTTGCCGAAATTCAGTTGCCTTTGAATTTCGGGTGATCCCTCTTGAGCATGTATGCTTCTGCTACTTGTTCTACATCAGACTTTCTTCCGCAAACGGCGAAACGCTTTGACTCGGTGAGTTTCGCGGCATTCCGACTTCGATCCCCCGGTTGCCGAAATTCAGTTGCCTTTGAATTTCGGGTGATCCCTCTTGAGCATGTATGCTTCTGCTACTTGTTCTACATCAGACTTTCTTCCGCAAACGGCGAAACGCTTTGAATCGGTGAGTTTCGCGGCATTCCGACTTCGATGCCCGGTTGCCGAAATTCAGTTGCCTTTGAATTTCGGGTGATCCCTCTTGAGCATGTATGCTTCTGCTACTTGTTCTACATCAGACTTTCTTCCGCAAACGGCGAAACGCTTTGACTCGGTGAGTTTCGCGGCATTCCGACTTCGATCCCCGGTTGCCGAAATTCAGTTGCCTTTGAATTTCGGGTGATCCCTCTTGAGCATGTATGCTTCTGCTACTTGTTCTACATCAGACTTTCTTCCGCAAACGGCGAAACGCTTTGACTCGGTGAGTTTCGCGGCATTCCGACTTCGATGCCCGGTTGCCGAAATTCAGTTGCCTTTGAATTTCGGGTGATCTCTTGAGCATGTATGCTTCTGCTACTTGTTCTACCTCAGTCTTTCTTCCGCAAACGGCGAAACGCTTTGACTCGGTGAGTTTCGCGGCATTCCTACTTTGATCCCCTGGTTGCCGAAATTCAGTTGCCTTTGAATTTCGGGTGATCCTTCTTGAGCATGTATGCTTCTGCTACTTGTTATACATCAAACTTTCTTCCAGAAACGGCAAAACGCTTTCACTTGGTGAGTTTCGCGGCATTCCGACTTCGATGCCCCGGTTGCCGAAATTCTGTTGCCTTTGAATTTCGGTGATCCCTCTTGAGCATGTATGCTTCTGCTACTTGTTCTACATCAGACTTTCTTCCGCAAACCGCGAAACGCTTTGAATCGGTGAGTTTTGCGGCATTCCGACTTCGATCCCCCGGTTGCCGAAATTCAATTGCCTTTGAATTTCGGGTGATCCCTCTTGAGCATGTATGCTTCTGCTACTTGTTCTACATCAGACTTTCTTCCGCAAACGGCGAAACGCTTTGACTCGGTGAGTTTCGCGGAATTCCGACTTCGATGCCCCGGTTGCCGAAATTCAGTTGCCTTTGAATTTCGGGTGATCCCTCTTGAGTATGTATGCTTCTTCTACTTGTTCTACATCAGACTTTTTTCCGCAAAGGGCGAAACGCTTTCACTCGGTGAGTTTCGCGGCATTCCGACTTCGATCCCGGTTGCCGAAATTCAGTTGCCTTTGAATTTCGGGTGATCCCTCTTGAGCATGTATGCTTCTGCTACTTGTTCTACATCAGACTTTCTTCCGCAAACGGCGAAACGCTTTGAATCGGTGAGTTTCGCGGCATTCCGACTTCGATCCCCGGTTGCCGAAATTCAGTTGCCTTTGAATTTCGGGTGATCCCTCTTGAGCATGTATGCTTCTGCTACTTGTTCTACATCAGACTTTCTTCCGCAAACGGCGAAACGCTTTGACTCGGTGAGTTTCGCGGCATTCCGACTTCGATCCCCGGTTGCCGAAATTCAGTTGCCTTTGAATTTCGGGTGATCCCTCTTGAGCATGTATGCTTCTGCTACTTGTTCTACATCAGACTTTCTTCCGCAAACGGCGAAACGCTTTGACTCGGTGAGTTTCGCGGCATTCCGACTTCGATGCCCCGGTTGCCGAAATTCAGTTGCCTTTGAATTTCGGGTGATCCCTCTTGAGCATGTATGCTTCTGCTACTTGTTCTACATCAGACTTTCTTCCGCAAACGGCGAAACGCTTTGAACTCGGTGAGTTTCGCGGCATTCCGACTTCGATGCCCCGGTTGCCGAAATTCAGTTGCCTTTGAATTTCGGGTGATCCCTCTTGAGCATGTATGCTTCTGCTACTTGTTCTACATCAGACTTTCTTCCGCAAACGGCGAAACGCTTTGACTCGGTGAGTTTCGCGGCATTCCGACTTCGATGCCCGGTTGCCGAAATTCAGTTGCCTTTGAATTTCGGGTGATCCCTCTTGACTATGTATGCTTCTGCTACTTGTTCTACATCAGACTTTCTTCCGCAAACGGCGAAACGCTTTGAATCGGTGAGTTTCGCGGCATTCCGACTTCGATCCCCCGGTTGCCGAAATTCAGTTGCCTTTGAATTTCGGGTGATCCCTCTTGAGCATGTATGCTTCTGCTACTTGTTCTACATCAGACTTTCTTCCGCAAACGGCGAAACGCTTTGACTCGGTGAGTTTCGCGGCATTCCGACTTCGATGCCCCGGTTGCCGAAATTCAGTTGCCTTTGAATTTCGGGTGATCTCTTGAGCATGTATGCTTCTGCTACTTGTTCTACATCAGACTTTCTTCCGCAAACGGCGAAACGCTTTGACTCGGTGAGTTTCGCGGCATTCCGACTTCGATGCCCCGGTTGCCGAAATTCAGTTGCCTTTGAATTTCGGGTGATCCCTCTTGAGCATGTATGCTTCTGCTACTTGTTCTACATCAGACTTTCTTCCGCAAACGGCGAAACGCTTTGAATCGGTGAGTTTCGCGGCATTCCGACTTCGATCCCCGGTTGCCGAAATTCAGTTGCCTTTGAATTTCGGGTGATCCCTCTTGAGCATGTATGCTTCTGCTACTTGTTCTACATCAGACTTTCTTCCGCAAACGGCGAAACGCTTTGACTCGGTGAGTTTCGCGGCATTCCGACTTCGATGCCCGGTTGCCGAAATTCAGTTGCCTTTGAATTTCGGGTGATCCCTCTTGAGCATGTATGCTTCTGCTACTTGTTATACATCAGACTTTCTTCCGCAAACGGCGAAACGCTTTGACTCGGTGAGTTTCGCGGCATTCCGACTTCGATGCCCCGGTTGCCGAAATTCAGTTGCCTTTGAATTTCGGGTGATCCCTCTTGAGCATGTATGCTTCTGCTACTTGTTCTACATCAGACTTTCTTCCGCAAATGGCGAAACGCTTTGAATCGGTGAGTTTCGCGGCATTCCGACTTCGATCCCCCGGTTGCCGAAATTCAAGTGCCTTTGAATTTCGGGTGATCCCTCTTGAGCATGTATCCTTCTGCTACTTGTTCTACATCAGACTTTCTTCCGCAAACGGCAAAATGCGTTGACTCGGTGAGTTTCACGGAATTCCGACTTCGATGCCCCGGTTGCCGAAATTCAGTTGCCTTTGAATTTCGGGTGCTCCCTCTTTAGCATGTATGCTTCTGCTACTTGTTCTACATCAGACTTTCTTCCGCAAACGGCGAAACGCTTTGACTCGGTGAGTTTCGCGGCATTCCGACTTCGATGCCCCGGTTGCCGAAATTCAGTTGCCTTTGAATTTCGGGAGATCCCTCTTGAGCATGTATGCTTCTGCTACTTGTTCTACATCAGACTTTCTTCCGCAAACGGCGAAACGCTTTGACTCGGTGAGTTTCGCGGCATTCCGACTTCGATCCCCGGTTGCCGAAATTCAGTTGCCTTTGAATTTCGGGTGATCCCTCTTGAGCATGTATGCTTCTGCTACTTGTTCTACATCAGACTTTCTTCCGCAAACGGCGAAACACTTTGAATCGGTGAGTTTCGCGGCATTCCGACTTCGATCCCCCGGTTGCCGAAATTCAGTTGCCTTTGAATTTCGGGTGATCCCTCTTGAGCATGTATGCTTCTGCTACTTGTTCTACATCAGACTTTCTTCCGCAAACGGCGAAACGCTTTGACTCGGTGAGTTTCGCGGCATTCCGACTTCGATGCCCCGGTTGCCGAAATTCAGTTGCCTTTGAATTTCGGGTGATCCCTCTTGAGCATGTATGCTTCTGCTACTTGTTCTACATCAGACTTTCTTCCGCAAACGGCGAAACGCTTTGACTCGGTGAGTTTCGCGGCATTCCGACTTCGATCCCCGGTTGCCGAAATTCAGTTGCCTTTGAATTTCGGGTGATCCCTCTTGAGCATGTATGCTTCTGCTACTTGTTCTACATCAGACTTTCTTCCGCAAACGGCGAAACGCTTTGACTCGGTGAGTTTCGCGGCATTCCGACTTCGATCCCCGGTTCCCGAAATTCAGTTGCCTTTGAATTTCGGGTGATCCCTCTTGAGCATGTATGCTTCTGCTACTTGTTCTACATCAGACTTTCTTCCGCAAACGGCGAAACGCTTTGACTCGGTGAGTTTCGCGGCATTCCGACTTCGATCCCCCGGTTGCCGAAATTCAGTTGCCTTTGAATTTCGGGTGATCCCTCTTGAGCATGTATGCTTCTGCTACTTGTTCTACATCAGACTTTCTTCCGCAAACGGCGAAACGCTTTGACTCGGTGAGTTTCGCGGCATTCCGACTTCGATGCCCCGGTTGCCGAAATTCAGTTGCCTTTGAATTTCGGGTGATCCCTCTTGAGCATGTATGCTCTGCTACTTGTTCTACATTAGACTTTCTTCCGCAAACGGCGAAACGCTTTGACTCGGTGAGTTTCGCGGCATTCCGACTTCGATGCCCCGGTTGCCGAAATTCAGTTGCCTTTGAATTTCGGGTGATCCCTCTTGAGCATGTATGCTTCTGCTACTTGTTCTACAGCAGACTTTCTACCGCAAACGGCGAAACGCTTTGATCGGTGAGTTTCGCGGCATTCCGACTTCGATGCCCCGGTTGCCGAAATTCAGTTGCCTTTGAATTTCGAGTCATCCCTCTTGAGCATGTATGCTTCTGCTACTTGTTCTACATTACACTTTCTTCCGCAACCGGCGAAACGCTTTCAATGGGTGAGTTTCGCGGCATTCCGACTTCGATGCCCCGGTTGCTGAAATTCAGTTGCCTTTGAATTTCGGGTGATCCCTCTTAAGCATGTATGCTTCTGCTACTTGTTCTACAACAGACTTTCTTCCGCAAACGGCGAAACGCTTTGACTCGGTGAGTTTCGCGGCATTCCGACTTCGATGCCCCGGTTGCCGAAATTCAGTTGCCTTTGAATTTCGGGTGATCCTTCTTGAGCATGTATGCTTCTGCTACTTGTTCTACATCAGACTTTCTTCCGCAAACGGCGAAACGCTTTGACTCGGTGAGTTTCGCGGCATTCCGACTTCGATGCCCGGTTGCCGAAATTCAGTTGCCTTTGAATTTCGGGTGATCCCTCTTGAGCATGTATGCTTCTGCTACTTGTTCTACATCAGACTTTCTTCCGCAAACGGCGAAACGCTTTGACTCGGTGAGTTTCGCGGCATTCCGACTTCGATCCCCGGTTGCCGAAATTCAGTTGCCTTTGAATTTCGGGTGATCCCTCTTGAGCATGTATGCTTCTGCTACTTGTTCTACATCAGACTTTCTTCCGCAAACGGCGAAACGCTTTGAATCGGTGAGTTTCGCGGCATTCCGACTTCGATCCCCCGGTTGCCGAAATTCAGTTGCCTTTGAATTTCGGGTGATCCCTCTTGAGCATGTATGCTTCTGCTACTTGTTCTACATCAGACTTTCTTCCGCAAACGGCGAAACGCTTTGACTCGGTGAGTTTCGCGGCATTCCGACTTCGATGCCCCGGTTGCCGAAATTCAGTTGCCTTTGAATTTCGGGTGATCCCTCTTGAGCATGTATGCTCTGCTACTTGTTCTACAACAGACTTTCTTCCGCAAATGGGGAAATCTTTGAGTCGGTGAGTTTCGCGGCATTCTGACTTCGATGCCCCGGTTGCCGAAATTCAGTTGCCTTTGAATTTCGGGTGATCCCTCTTCAGCATGTATGCTTATGCTACTTGTTCTACATCAGACTTTCTTCCGCAAACGGCGAAACGCTTTGAATCGGTGAGTTTCGCGGCATTCCGACTTCGATCCCCCGGTTGCCGAAATTCAGTTGCCTTTGAATTTCGGGTGATCCCTCTTGAGCATGTCCGCTTTTGCTGCTTGTTCTACATCAGACTTTCTTCCGCAAACGGCGAAACGCTTTGACTCGGTGAGTTTCGCGGCATTCCGACTTCGATGCCCTGGTTGCCGAAATTAAGTTGCCTTTCAATTTCGGGTGATCCCTCTTGAGCATGTATGCTTCTGCTACTTGTTCTACAGCAGACTTTCTACCGCAAACGGCGAAACACTTTGATCGGTGAGTTTCGCGGCATTCCGACTTCGATGCCCCGATTGCCGAAATTCAGTTGCCTTTGAATTTCGGGTGATCCCTCTTGAGCATGTATGCTTCTGCTACTTGTTCTACATCAGACTTTCTTCCGCAAACGGCGAAACGCTTTGACTCGGTGAGTTTCGCGGCATTCCGACTTCGATGCCCCGGTTGCCGAAATTCAGTTGCCTTTGAATTTCGGGTGATCCATCTTGAGCATGTATGCTTCTGCTACTTGTTCTACATCAGACTTTCTTCCGCAAACGGCGAAACGCTTTGAATCGGTGAGTTTCGCGGCATTCCAACTTCGATGCCCCGGTTGCCGAAATTCAGTTGCCTTTGAATTTCGGGTGATCCATCTTGAGCATGTATGCTTCTGCTACTTGTTCCACATCAGACTTTCTTCCACAAACGGCGAAACGCTTTGAGTCGGTGAGTTTCGCGGCATTCCGACTTCGATGCCCCGGTTGCTGAAATTCAGTTGCCTTTGAATTTTGGGTGATCCATCTTGACCATGTATGCTTCTGCTACTTGTTCTACATCAGACTTTGTTCCGGAAACGGCGAAAAGCTTTGAATCGGTGAGTTTCGCGGCATTCCGACTTCGATGCCCGAGTTGCCGAAATTGAGTTGCCTTTGAATTTCGGGTGATCCCTCTTGAGCATGTATGCTTCTGCTACTTGTTCTACATCAGACTTTTTTCCGCAAACGGTGAAACGCTTTGACTCGGTGAGTTTCGCGGCATTCCGACTTCGATGCCCCGGTTGCCGAAATTCAATTGCCTTTGAATTTCGGGTGATCCCTCTTGAGCATGTATGCTTCTGCTACTTGTTCTACATCAGATTTTCTTCCGCAAACGGCGAAACGCTTTGACTCGGTGAGTTTCGCGGCATTCCGACTTCGATGCCCCGGTTGCCGAAATTCAGTTGCCTTTGAATTTCGGGTGATCCCTCTTGAGCATGTATGCTTCTGCTACTTGTTCTACATCAGACTTTCTTCCGCAAACGGCGAAACGCTTTGACTCGGTGAGTTTCGCGGCATTCCGACTTCGATGCCCCGGTTGCCGAAATTCAGTTGCCTTTGAATTTCGGGTGATCCCTCTTGAGCATGTATGCTTCTGCTACTTGTTCTACATCAGACTTTCTTCCGCAAACGGCGAAACGCTTTGACTCGGTGAGTTTCGCGGCATTCCGACTTCGATGCCCCGGTTGCCGAAATTCAGTTGCCTTTGAATTTCGGGTGATCCCTCTTGAGCATGTATGCTTCTGCTACTTGTTCTACATCAGACTTTCTTCCGCAAACGGCGAAACGCTTTGACTCGGTGAGTTTCGCGGCATTCCGACTTCGATGCCCCGGTTGCCGAAATTCAGTTGCCTTTGAATTTCGGGTGATCCCTCTTGAGCATGTATGCTTCTGCTACTTGTTCTACATCAGACTTTCTTCCGCAAACGGCGAAACGCTTTGACTCGGTGAGTTTCGCGGCATTCCGACTTCGATGCCCCGGTTGCCGAAATTCAGTTGCCTTTGAATTTCGGGTGATCCCTCTTGAGCATGTATGCTTCTGCTACTTGTTCTACATCAGACTTTCTTCCGCAAACGGCGAAACGCTTTGATCGGTGAGTTTCGCGGCATTCCGACTTCGATCCCCGGTTGCCGAAATTCAGTTGCCTTTGAATTTCGGGTGATCCCTCTTGAGCATGTATGCTTCTGCTACTTGTTCTACATCAGACTTTCTTCCGCAAACGGCGAAACGCTTTGACTCGGTGAGTTTCGCGGCATTCCGACTTCGATGCCCGGTTGCCGAAATTCAGTTGCCTTTGAATTTCGGGTGATCCCTCTTGAGCATGTATGCTTCTGCTACTTGTTCTACATCAGACTTTCTTCCGCAAACGGCGAAACGCTTTGACTCGGTGAGTTTCGCGGCATTCCGACTTCGATGCCCCGGTTGCCGAAATTCAGTTGCCTTTGAATTTCGGGTGATCCCTCTTGAGCATGTATGCTTCTGCTACTTGTTCTACATCAGACTTTCTTCCGCAAACGGCGAAACGCTTTGACTCGGTGAGTTTCGCGGCATTCCGACTTCGATGCCCCGGTTGCCGAAATTCAGTTGCCTTTGAATTTCGGGTGATCCCTCTTGAGCATGTATGCTTCTGCTACTTGTTCTACATCAGACTTTCTTCCGCAAACGGCGAAACGCTTTGACTCGGTGAGTTTCGCGGCATTCCGACTTCGATGCCCCGGTTGCCGAAATTCAGTTGCCTTTGAATTTCGGGTGATCCCTCTTGAGCATGTATGCTTCTGCTACTTGTTCTACATCAGACTTTCTTCCGCAAACGGCGAAACGCTTTGACTCGGTGAGTTTCGCGGCATTCCGACTTCGATGCCCCGGTTGCCGAAATTCAGTTGCCTTTGAATTTCGGGTGATCCCTCTTGAGCATGTATGCTTCTGCTACTTGTTCTACATCAGACTTTCTTCCGCAAACGGCGAAACGCTTTGACTCGGTGAGTTTCGCGGCATTCCGACTTCGATGCCCGGTTGCCGAAATTCAGTTGCCTTTGAATTTCGGGTGATCCCTCTTGAGCATGTATGCTTCTGCTACTTGTTCTACATCAGACTTTCTTCCGCAAACGGCGAAACGCTTTGACTCGGTGAGTTTCGCGGCATTCCGACTTCGATGCCCCGGTTGCCGAAATTCAGTTGCCTTTGAATTTCGGGTGATCCCTCTTGAGCATGTATGCTTCTGCTACTTGTTCTACATCAGACTTTCTTCCGCAAACGGCGAAACGCTTTGACTCGGTGAGTTTCGCGGCATTCCGACTTCGATGCCCCGGTTGCCGAAATTCAGTTGCCTTTGAATTTCGGGTGATCCCTCTTGAGCATGTATGCTTCTGCTACTTGTTCTACATCAGACTTTCTTCCGCAAACGGCGAAACGCTTTGACTCGGTGAGTTTCGCGGCATTCCGACTTCGATGCCCGGTTGCCGAAATTCAGTTGCCTTTGAATTTCGGGTGATCCCTCTTGAGCATGTATGCTTCTGCTACTTGTTCTACATCAGACTTTCTTCCGCAAACGGCGAAACGCTTTGACTCGGTGAGTTTCGCGGCATTCCGACTTCGATGCCCCGGTTGCCGAAATTCAGTTGCCTTTGAATTTCGGGTGATCCCTCTTGAGCATGTATGCTTCTGCTACTTGTTCTACATCAGACTTTCTTCCGCAAACGGCGAAACGCTTTGACTCGGTGAGTTTCGCGGCATTCCGACTTCGATGCCCCGGTTGCCGAAATTCAGTTGCCTTTGAATTTCGGGTGATCCCTCTTGAGCATGTATGCTTCTGCTACTTGTTCTACATCAGACTTTCTTCCGCAAACGGCGAAACGCTTTGACTCGGTGAGTTTCGCGGCATTCCGACTTCGATGCCCCGGTTGCCGAAATTCAGTTGCCTTTGAATTTCGGGTGATCCCTCTTGAGCATGTATGCTTCTGCTACTTGTTCTACATCAGACTTTCTTCCGCAAACGGCGAAACGCTTTGACTCGGTGAGTTTCGCGGCATTCCGACTTCGATGCCCCGGTTGCCGAAATTCAGTTGCCTTTGAATTTCGGGTGATCCCTCTTGAGCATGTATGCTTCTGCTACTTGTTCTACATCAGACTTTCTTCCGCAAACGGCGAAACGCTTTGACTCGGTGAGTTTCGCGGCATTCCGACTTCGATGCCCCGGTTGCCGAAATTCAGTTGCCTTTGAATTTCGGGTGATCCCTCTTGAGCATGTATGCTTCTGCTACTTGTTCTACATCAGACTTTCTTCCGCAAACGGCGAAACGCTTTGACTCGGTGAGTTTCGCGGCATTCCGACTTCGATGCCCCGGTTGCCGAAATTCAGTTGCCTTTGAATTTCGGGTGATCCCTCTTGAGCATGTATGCTTCTGCTACTTGTTCTACATCAGACTTTCTTCCGCAAACGGCGAAACGCTTTGACTCGGTGAGTTTCGCGGCATTCCTACTTCGATGCCCCGGTTGCCGAAATTCAGTTGCCTTTGAATTTCGGGTGATCCCTCTTGACCATGTATGCTTCTGCTACTTGTTCTACATCAGACTTTCTTCCGCAAACGGCGAAACGCTTTGACTCGGTGAGTTTGGCGGCATTCCGACTTCGATCCCACGGTTGCCGAAATTCAGTTGCCTTTGAATTTCGGGTGATCCCTCTTGAGCATGTATGCTTCTGCTACTTGTTCTACATCAGACTTTCTTCCGCAAACGGCGAAACGCTTTGACTCGGTGAGTTTCGCGGCATTCCGACTTCGATGCCCCGGTTGCTGAAATTCAGTTGCCTTTGAATTTCGGGTGATCCCTCTTGACCATGTATGCTTCTGCTACTTGTTCTACATCAGACTTTCTTCCGCAAACGGCGAAACGCTTTGACTCGGTGAGTTTCGCGGCATTCCGACTTCGATGCCCCGGTTGCCGAAATTCAGTTGCCTTTGAATTTCGAGTGATCTCTTGAGCATGTATGCTTCTGCTACTTGTTCTACATCAGACTTTCTTCCGCAACCGGCGAA
>CM055353.1:25853933-25856980 GCA_029228515.1 Populus alba x Populus x berolinensis | reverse complement strand
TCGGCAGCGCGGATTTGTGCAGCTGGAGGCCCTATAGCTGGGCTGCCCGCAACGGAGTCATTCAATTCTCTGCCCTCGATCAACATAACTCCGATGTGTTGTTCGCTATCTTGGAAAAGAAGAGATCTCTTCCTCCCGCGTCGGCCGGGTGCGATTACCGGGCGGCGTCGTTCAAATCATGCCCTATCGGCTACAACTGCTGATGGGGGGGATTAGAGGCCTGCCATGGTCGTGGAGGGGAGGCCCAAGACCGTGTAAGCAGAGGAAGAGTTTTCCGGGGCTCCTCCGCTGGTCCCGCGCTAATTTCATGCGCGCTGCCGGTTTTCCCGCATCCCGCCAAGAAAGTCGTGCTTTCCACGTGAAACCAATCCAGTAAAATCAGCCATATTTTTGTGAGGCTGCCAGCCGAATTTGGGGTCATTCCGGGCCGGTTCCTATTTTGCGTATTTCCTTGATTTTCAATGGTAGGAAAATAAAAAAAAATACTTCCCGACCTCGAAAAAATCTGGGAAAATTTATAAAGGTGGATTGGATTTTTGCCAACCTATGTGCAAAATTTCAGCTCAAAATACCAAGAAATGAATTTTTTAGAGGGGGGGTGACAGCTGGGACCCTAGTAGTGTCTACCCCTGCCAGAGCTGCAATAACACTTATAGTCTTTAGGGGGGTGGCCATGGGGCGCGCTGGCTGGCGCCCATAGGCCTGCCGCGGGGCTGCTGCTACGCTCGGACTAACGTGGGGGGCCTCACGGCCGAAGTAACGCCGCCATCGATGACCCGTTTTCCGGCCGGCGACGACCCGATTCCGACCACCGCCCTATAAAAAATCACCACGCTCGCGCGCCCGCCCGCGCCCGCGCTGGGGCGCTGGGGCGCTGGGGCGCTGGGGCCTGGGGCGCTGGGGCCTGGGGCCTGGGGCCTGAGGGCTGGGGCCTTGGGGGCCCTTGGGCTCTTGGGCGATTGGGTGCGCGCTGCATAGCGCGCGGCAGTGGTTCCCCTGCCGCGCTGCGCAACGGGGGCTGACGCGGGGACAGCCCTGCTGCCTTGCTATCTTACCCGCGGGGGGGCTGCCTTCGGGCCCTGGCACCCCCCTGCGCTCTTGCCTGCCCCCGCTGCGGGTGAGGCTAGGCACACGCTGGGGCATCGGGCAGCGATACCAACTAGTGGGGAAAAATCGTCAGCGCGGTAAATGCCGCTGGAGGCCCGTCGCGGAAATATCGGCAGCGCAAGATTTTGTTGACAGCACACGGGCTGGACCGCTGGGCTGGCCAGCCATGGCAGGAAAATTCGTCTAGGGGGTAGGCTTCACGGCAACGGGGGCTGACGCGGGGACAGCCCCTGCTGGCTTGCTATCTTGCCCGTCGGGGGGGCAGCCCGTCGGGCCCGGCAAGCGGCAGCGTGATGCCAGCGGTGGGAAATATCGGCAGCGCGGACAGCCCTGCTGGCTTGCTATCTTGCCCGCGGGGGCGCTTCGGCCCGTCAGCGGCAGCGATGCCCAGCGTGGGGAAATATCGGCAAGAGCGGACAGCCCCTGCTGGCTTGCTATCTTGGCCCGCGGGGGGGCTGCGTTCGGGCCCGGGGGGGCAGCGGCAGCGAAGCCAGCGGTGGGGAAATTATCCGGCAGCTCGAAGCCCCTGCTCTGGCTTGCTATCATTGCCTCTCGGGGGGGCTGCCATCGGGGCCCGTGCAGCGGCAGCGATGCCATCGTGGGAATATCGCAGCGCGGACAGGCCACCTGCAGCCTTGCTATATTGCCCGCGGGGGGGCTGCCTTCGGAGCCCGGGCATAGCGGCAAGCGATGCCAGCGTGGGTAAATATCGGCACGAGCGGACAGCCCCTGCTGGCTTGGCTATCTGCCCGCGGGGCTGCCTTCGGGCCCCCTGGGGCATGCGGCAGCGATGCCAGCGGTGGTAAATATCGGCAGCGCGGACCGCCCCTGCGGGCTTGCTATCTTGCCCCGCGGGGGGGGCTGCCTTCGGGCCCGTGCAGCGGCAGCGATGCCAGCGGTGGGAAATATCGGCAGCGCGGACAGCCACTGCTGGCTTGCTATCTTGCCCGCGGGGGGGCTGGCCTTCGGGCCCGGGGCAGCGGCAGCGATGCCAGCGGTGGGAAATACCGACAGCGCGGCACCAGCCCCTGCTGGCTTTCTATCTTGCCCGCAGGGGGGCTGCCTTCGGGCCCGTGGCAGCGGACAGCGATGCCAGCGGTGGGAAATATCGGCAGCGGCGCGGACAGCCCCTGCTGGCTTGCTATCTTGCCCGCAGGGGGGCTGCCTTCGGGCCCGGGGCAACGGCAGCGATGCCAGCGGTGGAAAATATCGGCCAGCGCGGACAGCCATGCTGGCTTGCTAATCTTGCCCGCCCGGGGGGAGCTGCACTTCCGGCCGTGGCAGCGGCAGCGATGCCAGCGGTGGGAAATATCGGCAGCTGGCGGACAGCCCCTGCTGGCTTGCTATCTTGCCCGCGGGGGGGGCTGCCTTTCGGGCCCTGGCAGCGGCAGCGATGCCAGCGGTGGGAAATAATCGGCAGCGCGGACAGCCCCTGCTGGCTTGCTATCTTGCCCGCGGGGGGGCTGCCTTCGGGCCCGGGGCAGCGGCAGCGATGCCAGCGGTGGGAAATATCGGCAGCGCGGGACAGCCCCTGCAGGCTTGCTATCTTGCCCCGCGGGGGGGCTGCCTTCGGGCCCGTGGCAAAGTGCAAGCCGATGCCAGCGGTGGGAAATATCGGCAGCGCGGACAGCCCCTGCTGGCTTTGCTATCTTGCCCGCGGGGGGCCCTCCTTCGGCCCGGGGCAGCGGCAGCGATGCCAGCGGTGGGAAATATCGGCAGCGGCGGACAGCCCCTGCTGGCTTGCGATCTTGGCCCGCAGTGGGGCTGCCTTTCGTCGGGCCCGTGGCAGCGGCAGCGATGCCAGCGGTGGGACATAATCGTCAGCGCGGACAGCCCCTGCTGGCTTGCTATCTTGCCCGCGGGGGGGCTGCCTTCGGGCCCGTGGCAGCGGCAGTCGATGCCCAGCGGTGGGAAATATCGGCACACGCGGACAGCCCCTG
>CM055353.1:25838933-25843933 GCA_029228515.1 Populus alba x Populus x berolinensis | reverse complement strand
AAAAAGACTGGGGGCCTAGGCACGCGCTGGGGCAGCGGCAGCGATGCCCACAGCGGGAAAAATCGGCAGCGCAGATTTTTTGACGAACATGGGCTGGACGCTGGGCTGTCCAGGCCAGGCAGGAAAATTCGTCAAGGGGATGCGCTGACGAAGCAGGGGCTGTTCAGACACAGCGGGCAGTGCTGGAATCGGCAGCGCCGACGAAATCGGCAAAGTCGGCAGAATCGGCAGCCGGTGCTGGCGATGAGTCTGGACTGTTTATAGTCCTAGGCGTGACGAAAAAGACTGGGGGCCTAGGCACGCGCTGGGGCAGCGGCAGCGATGCCCACAGCGGGAAAAATCGGCAGCGCAGATTTTTTGACGAACATGGGCTGGACGCTGGGCTGTCCAGGCCAGGCAGGAAAATTCGTCAAGGGGATGCGCTGACGAAGCAGGGGCTGTTCAGACACAGCGGGCAGTGCTGGAATCGGCAGCGCCGACGAAATCGGCGAAGTCGGCAGAATCGGCAGCCGGTGCTGGCGATGAGTCCGGACTGTTTATAGTCCTAGGCGTGACGAAAACGACTGGGGGCCTAGGCACACGCTGGGGCAGGGGCAGCGGCAGCGATGCCAACAGTGGGAAAAATCGGCAGCGCGGATTTGTGCAGCTGGAGGCCCGTCGGGGAAAATCGGCAGCGCAGATTTGGTGACGAACACGGGCTGGACGCTGGGCTGTCCAGGCCAGGCAGGAAAATTCGTCGAGGGGACGCGCTGACGAAACAGGGGCTGTTCAGACACAGCAGGCAGTGTTGGAATCGGCAGCGCGGACGAACGAGGGGCTGTTCAGACAAATCGGCAACGTCGGAAAAATCGGCAGCGCGGATTTGTGCAGCTGGAGGCCCTATCAGCTGGCTGCCCGCAACGAGTCATTCAATTCTCTGCCCTATCAACATAACTCCCGATGTGTTGTTCGCTATCTTGGAAGAAGAGATCTCTTCCTCCCCGCGTCGGCCGGGTGCGATTACCCGGCGGCGTCGTTCAAATCACTGCCCTATCGGCTACAACTGCTGATGGGGGGGATTAGAGGCCTGCCATGGTGGTGAGGGGAGGCCAAGACCGTGAAAGCAAGAGTTTTCCCGGGGCTCCTCCGCTGGCCGCGCATGCGCGCTGCCGGTTTTCCCGCATCCCGCCAAGAAAACGTCGTGCTTTCCACGTGAAACCAATCCAGTAAAATCAGCCATATTTTTGTGAGGCTGCCAGCCGAATTTGGGGTCATTCCGGGCCGGTTCCTATTTTTGCGTATTTCCTTGATTTTCAATGGTAGGAAAATAAAAAAAAATACTTCCCGACCTCGAAAAAATCTGGGAAAATTTATAAAGGTGGATTGGATTTTTGCCAACCTATGTGCAAAATTTCAGCTCAAAATACCAAGAAATGAATTTTTTAGAGGGGGGGTGACAGCTGGGACCTAGTAGTGTCTACCCCTGCCAGAGCTGCAATAACACTTATAGCTCTTTAGGGGGGTGGCCATGGGGCGCGCTGGCTGGCGCCCATAGGCCTGCCGCGGGGGCTGCTGCTACGCTCGGACTAACGTGGGGGGCCTCACGGCCCGAAGTAACGCCGCCATCGATGACCCGTTTTCCGGCCGGCGACGACCCGATTCCGACCACCGCCCTATAAAAATCACACGCGCGCGCGCGCGCGCGCCCGCCCGCGCCCGCGCGGGCGCTGGGGCGCTGGGGCCTGGGGGCTGGGCCTGGGGGCCTGGGGCCTGGGGGCCTGGGGCCTGAGGGCCTGGGGCCCTTGGGGGCCCTTGGGCTCTTGGGCGATTGGGCGCGCGCGGCGCGCGCGGCAGTGGTTCCCCTGCCGCGCTGCGCAACGGGGGCTGACGCGGGGACAGCCCCTGCTGCCTTGCTATCTTACCCGCGGGGGGGCTGCCTTCGGGCCCTGGCCCCCTGCGCTCTTGCCTGCCCCCCGCGCGGGTGAGGCTAGGCACACGCTGGGGCAGCGGCAGCGATAACAACAGTGGGAAAAATCGGCAGCGCGGTAAATGCCGCTGGAGGCCCGTCGCGGAAAATCGGCAGCGCAGATTTGTTGACGAACACGGGCTGGACGCTGGGCTGGCCAGGCCTGGCAGGAAAATTCGTCTAGGGGGTAGGCTCACGGCAACGGGGGCTGACGCGGGGACAGCCCCTGCTGGCTTGCTATCTTGCCCGCGGGGGGGCTGCCTTCGGGCCCGGGGCAGCGGCAGCGATGCCAGCGGTGGGAAATATCGGCAGCGCGGACAGCCCCTGCTGGCTTGCTATCTTGCCCGCGGGGGGGCTGCCTTCGGGCCCGGGGCAGCGGCAGCGATGCCAGCGGTGGGAAATATCGGCAGCGCGGACAGCCCCTGCTGGCTTGCTATCTTGCCCGCGGGGGGGCTGCCTTCGGGCCCGGGGCAGCGGCAGCGATGCCAGCGGTGGGAAATATCGGCAGCGCGGACAGCCCCTGCTGGCTTGCTATCTTGCCCGCGGGGGGGCTGCCTTCGGGCCCGTGGCAGCGGCAGCGATGCCAGCGGTGGGAAATATCGGCAGCGCGGACAGCCCCTGCTGGCTTGCTATCTTGCCCGCGGGGGGGCTGCCTTCGGGCCCGGGGCAGCGGCAGCGATGCCAGCGGTGGGAAATATCGGCAGCGCGGACAGCCCCTGCTGGCTTGCTATCTTGCCCGCGGGGGGGCTGCCTTCGGGCCCGGGGCAGCGGCAGCGATGCCAGCGGTGGGAAATATCGGCAGCGCGGACAGCCCCTGCTGGCTTGCTATCTTGCCCGCGGGGGGGCTGCCTTCGGGCCCGGGGCAGCGGCAGCGATGCCAGCGGTGGGAAATATCGGCAGCGCGGACAGCCCCTGCTGGCTTGCTATCTTGCCCGCGGGGGGGCTGCCTTCGGGCCCGTGGCAGCGGCAGCGATGCCAGCGGTGGGAAATATCGGCAGCGCGGACAGCCCCTGCTGGCTTGCTATCTTGCCCGCGGGGGGGCTGCCTTCGGGCCCGTGGCAGCGGCAGCGATGCCAGCGGTGGGAAATATCGGCAGCGCGGACAGCCCCTGCTGGCTTGCTATCTTGCCCGCGGGGGGGCTGCCTTCGGGCCCGTGGCAGCGGCAGCGATGCCAGCGGTGGGAAATATCGGCAGCGCGGACAGCCCCTGCTGGCTTGCTATCTTGCCCGCGGGGGGGCTGCCTTCGGGCCCGTGGCAGCGGCAGCGATGCCAGCGGTGGGAAATATCGGCAGCGCGGACAGCCCCTGCTGGCTTGCTATCTTGCCCGCGGGGGGGCTGCCTTCGGGCCCGTGGCAGCGGCAGCGATGCCAGCGGTGGGAAATATCGGCAGCGCGGACAGCCCCTGCTGGCTTGCTATCTTGCCCGCGGGGGGGCTGCCTTCGGGCCCGTGGCAGCGGCAGCGATGCCAGCGGTGGGAAATATCGGCAGCGCGGACAGCCCCTGCTGGCTTGCTATCTTGCCCGCGGGGGGGCTGCCTTCGGGCCCGTGGCAGCGGCAGCGATGCCAGCGGTGGGAAATATCGGCAGCGCGGACAGCCCCTGCTGGCTTGCTATCTTGCCCGCGGGGGGGCTGCCTTCGGGCCCGTGGCAGCGGCAGCGATGCCAGCGGTGGGAAATATCGGCAGCGCGGACAGCCCCTGCTGGCTTGCTATCTTGCCCGCGGGGGGGCTGCCTTCGGGCCCGTGGCAGCGGCAGCGATGCCAGCGGTGGGAAATATCGGCAGCGCGGACAGCCCCTGCTGGCTTGCTATCTTGCCCGCGGGGGGGCTGCCTTCGGGCCCGTGGCAGCGGCAGCGATGCCAGCGGTGGGAAATATCGGCAGCGCGGACAGCCCCTGCTGGCTTGCTATCTTGCCCGCGGGGGGGCTGCCTTCGGGCCCGTGGCAGCGGCAGCGATGCCAGCGGTGGGAAATATCGGCAGCGCGGACAGCCCCTGCTGGCTTGCTATCTTGCCCGCGGGGGGGCTGCCTTCGGGCCCGGGGCAGCGGCAGCGATGCCAGCGGTGGGAAATATCGGCAGCGCGGACAGCCCCTGCTGGCTTGCTATCTTGCCCGCGGGGGGGCTGCCTTCGGGCCCGTGGCAGCGGCAGCGATGCCAGCGGTGGGAAATATCGGCAGCGCGGACAGCCCCTGCTGGCTTGCTATCTTGCCCGCGGGGGGGCTGCCTTCGGGCCCGGGGCAGCGGCAGCGATGCCAGCGGTGGGAAATATCGGCAGCGCGGACAGCCCCTGCTGGCTTGCTATCTTGCCCGCGGGGGGGCTGCCTTCGGGCCCGTGGCAGCGGCAGCGATGCCAGCGGTGGGAAATATCGGCAGCGCGGACAGCCCCTGCTGGCTTGCTATCTTGCCCGCGGGGGGGCTGCCTTCGGGCCCGGGGCAGCTGCGCTCTTGCCTGCCCCCCGCGCGGGAGAGGCTAGGCGCTGCTGGGGCCAGCCCGACGTCGCTGGCCGCGCATGCGCGCTGCCGGTTTTCTCGCATCCCGCCAAGAAAACGTCGTGCGTTCCACATGAAACCAATCCAGTAAAATCAGCCATATTTTTGTGAGGCTGCCAGCCAAATTTGGGGTCATTCCGGGCCGGTTCCTATTTTTGCGTATTTCCTTGATTTTTAATGGTAGGAAAATAAAATAAAATACTTCCCGACCTCGAAAAAATCTGGGAAAATTTATAAAGTTGGATTGGATTTTTGCCAGCCTATGTGCAAAATTTCAGCTCAAAATACCAAGAAATGAATTTTTTAGAGGGGGGGTGACAGCTGGGACCTAGTAGTGTCTACCCCTGCCAGAGCTGCAATAACACTTATAGCTCTTTAGGGGGGTGCCCCCTGACTGGCCATGGGGCGCGCTGGCTGGCGCCCATAGGCCTGCCGCGGGGGATTTGTGGGCTGCTGCTATACTCGGACTAACGTGGGGGGCCTCATGGCCCGAAGTAACGCCGCCATCGATGACCCGTTTTCCGGCCGGCGACGACCCGATTCCGGCCACCGTCCCTGTGACCCGCTC
>CM055353.1:25826433-25828933 GCA_029228515.1 Populus alba x Populus x berolinensis | reverse complement strand
AAAATCGGCAGCGCGGATTTGTGCAGCTGGAGGCCCGTCGGGGAAAATCATGGCAGCGCAGATTTGGTGACGAACACGGGCTGGACGCTGGGCTGTCCAGGCCAGGCAGGAAAATTCGTCGAGGGGACGCGCTGACGAAACAGGGGCTGTTCAGGACACAGCAGGCAGTGTTGGAATCGGCAGCGCGGACGAACGAGGGGCTGTTCAGACAAATCGGCAACGTCGGAAAAATCGGCAGCGCGGATTTGTGCAGCTGGAGGCCCTATCAGCTGGCTGCCCGCAACGAGTCATTCAATTCTCTGCCCTATCAACATAACTCCCGATGTGTTGTTCGCTATCTTGGAAGAAGAGATCTCTTCCTCCGCGTCGGCCGGGTGCGATTACCCGGCGGCGTCGTTCAAATCACTGCCCTATCGGCTACAACTGCTGATGGGGGGGATTAGAGGCCTGCCATGGTGGTGAGGGGAGGCCAAGACCGTGAAAGCAAGAGTTTTCCCGGGGCCTCCTCCGCTGGCCGCGCATGCGCGCTGCCGGTTTTCCCGCATCCCGCCAAGAAAACGTCGTGCTTTCCACGTGAAACCAATCCAGTAAAATCAGCCATATTTTTGTGAGGCTGCCAGCGAATTTGGGGTCATTCCGGGCCGGTTCTATTTTTGCGTATTTCCTTGATTTTCAATGGTAGGAAAATAAAAAAAAATACTTCCCGACCTCGAAAAAATCTGGGAAAATTTATAAAGGTGGATTGGATTTTTGCCAACCTATGTGCAAAATTTCAGCTCAAAATACCAAGAAATGAATTTTTTAGAGGGGGGGTGACAGCTGGGACCTAGTAGTGTCTACCCCTGCCAGAGCTGCAATAACACTTATAGCTCTTTAGGGGGTGGTGCCATGGGGCGCGCTGGCTGGCGCCCATAGGCCTGCCGCGGGGGCTGCTGCTACGCTCGGACTAACGTGGGGGGCCTCACGGCCCGAAGTAACGCCGCCATCGATGACCCGTTTCCGGCGCGGCGACGACCCGATTCCGACCACCGCCCTATAAAAATCACACGCAGCTGCGCTGCCCGCGCCCGCCCCGCCCGCGCTGGGCGCTGGGGGCTGGGGCTGGGGGCGCTGGGGCCTGGGGCGCTGGGGCCTGGGGGCCTGGGGCCTGTGGGCCTGGGGCCCTTGGGGGCCCTTGGGCTCTTGGGCGATTGGGAGGCGCGCGCTAGCTGCATGTCTGCGCGCGGCAGTGGTTCCCCATGCCGCGCTGCGCAACGGGGGCTGACGCCGGGGGACAGCCCCTGCTGCCTTGCTATCTTACCCGCGGGGGGGCTGCCTTCGGGCCCTGGCCCCCTGCGCTCTTGCCTGCCCCCCGCGCGGGTGAGGCTAGGCACACGCTGGGGCAGCGGCCAGCGATAACAACAGTGGGAAAAATCCGGCAGCGCGGTAAATGCCGCTGGAGGCCCGTCGCGGAAAATCGGCAGCGCAGATTTGTTGACGAACACGGGCTGGACGCTGGGCTGGCCAGGCCTGGCAGGAAAATTCGTCTAGGGGGTAGGCTCACGGCAACGGGGGCTGACGCGGGGACAGCCCCTGCTGGCTTGCTATCTTGCCCGCGGGGGGGCTGCCTTCGGGCCCGGTGGCAGCGGCAGCGATGCCAGCGGTGGGAAATATCGGCAGCGCGGACAGCCCCTGCTGGCTTGCTATCTTGCCGCGGGGGGCTGCCTTCGGGCCCGGGGCAGCGGCAGCGATGCCAGCGGTGGGAAATATCGGCAGCGCGGACAGCCCCTGCTGGCTTGCTATCTTGCCCGCGGGGGGGCTGCCTTCGGGCCCGGGGCAGCGGGCAGCGATGCCAGCGGTGGGAAATATCGGCAGCGCGGACAGCCCCTGCTGGCTTGCTATCTTGCCCGCGGGGGGGCTGCCTTCGGGCCCGGGGCAGATGGCAGCGATGCCAGCGGTGGGAAATATCGGCAGCGCGGACAGCCCCTTGGCTTGCTATCTTGCCCGCGGGGGGGCTGCTTCGGGCCGTGGCAGCGGCAGCGATGCCAGCGGTGGGAAATATCGGCAGCGCGGACAGCCCCTGCTGGCTTGCTATCTTGCCCGCGGGGGGGCTGCCTTCGGGCCCGGGCCAGCGGCAGATGGATGCCAGCGGTGGGAAATATCGGCTAGCGCGGGACAGCCCCTGCTGGCTTGCTATCTTGCCCGCGGGGGGGCTGCCTTCGGGCCCGTGGCAGCGGCAGCGATGCCAGCGGTGGGAAATATCGGCAGCACGGACAGCCCCTGCTGGCTTGCTATCTTGCCCGCGGTGGGGCTGCCTTCGGCCCGTTGGCAGCGGCAGCGATGCCAGCGGTTGGAAATATCGGCAGCGCGGACAGCCCCTGCTGGCTTGCTATCTTGCCCGCGGGGGGGCTGCTTTCGGGCCCGGATGGCAGCGGCCAACAACGCGATGACAGCGGTGGGCTAAAAATATCGGCAGCGCGGGACTAAGCCCCTGCTGGCTTGCTATCTTGCCGCGGGGGGG
>CM055353.1:25788517-25826333 GCA_029228515.1 Populus alba x Populus x berolinensis | reverse complement strand
GGCATCGAAGTCGGAATGCCGCGAAACTCACCGAGTCAAAGCGTTTCGCCGTTTGCGGAAGGAAGTGTGATGTAGAACAAGTAGCAGAAGCATACATGCTCAAGAGGGATCACCCGAAATTCAAAGGCAACTGAATTTCGGCAACCGGGGCATCGAAGTCGGAATGCCGCGAAACTCACCGAGTCAAAGCGTTTCGCCGTTTGCGGAAGAAGTCTGATGTAGAACAAGTAGCAGAAGCATACATGCTCAAGAGGGATCACCCGAAATTCAAAGGCAACTGAATTTCGGCAACCGGGGCATCGAAGTCGGAATGCCGCGAAACTCACCGAGTCAAAGCGTTTCGCGTTTGCGGAAGGAAGTGTGATGTAGAACAAGTAGCAGAAGCATACATGCTCAAGAGGGATCACCCGAAATTCAAAGGCAACTGAATTTCGGCAACCGGGGCATCGAAGTCGGAATGCCGCGAAACTCACCGAGTCAAAGCGTTTCGCCGTTTGCGGAAGAAGTGTGATGTAGAACAAGTAGCAGAAGCATACATGCTCAAGAGGGATCACCCGAAATTCAAAGGCAACTGAATTTCGGCAACCGGGGCATCGAAGTCGGAATGCCGCGAAACTCACCGAGTCAAAGCGTTTCGCCGTTTGCGGAAGAAGTCTGATGTAGAACAAGTAGCAGAAGCATACATGCTCAAGAGGGATCACCCGAAATTCAAAGGCAACTGAATTTCGGCAACCGGGCATCGAAGTCGGAATGCCGCGAAACTCACCGAGTCAAAGCGTTTCGCCGTTTGCGGAAGAAGTGTGATGTAGAACAAGTAGCAGAAGCATACATGCTCAAGAGGGATCACCCGAAATTCAAAGGCAACTGAATTTCGGCAACCGGGGCATCGAAGTCGGAATGCCGCGAAACTCACCGAGTCAAAGCGTTTCGCCGTTTGCGGAAGGAAGTGTGATGTAGAACAAGTAGCAGAAGCATACATGCTCAAGAGGGATCACCCGAAATTCAAAGGCAACTGAATTTCGGCAACCGGGCATCGAAGTCGGAATGCCGCGAAACTCACCGAGTCAAAGCGTTTCGCCGTTTGCGGAAGAAGTGTGATGTAGAACAAGTAGCAGAAGCATACATGCTCAAGAGGGATCACCCGAAATTCAAAGGCAACTGAATTTCGGCAACCGGGGCATCGAAGTCGGAATGCCGCGAAACTCACCGAGTCAAAGCGTTTCGCCGTTTGCGGAAGAAGTGTGATGTAGAACAAGTAGCAGAAGCATACATGCTCAAGAGGGATCACCCGAAATTCAAAGGCAACTGAATTTCGGCAACCGGGGCATCGAAGTCGGAATGCCGCGAAACTCACCGAGTCAAAGCGTTTCGCCGTTTGCGGAAGAAGTGTGATGTAGAACAAGTAGCAGAAGCATACATGCTCAAGAGGGATCACCCGAAATTCAAAGGCAACTGAATTTCGGCAACCGGGGCATCGAAGTCGGAATGCCGCGAAACTCACCGAGTCAAAGCGTTTCGCCGTTTGCGGAAGGAAGTGTGATGTAGAACAAGTAGCAGAAGCATACATGCTCAAGAGGGATCACCCGAAATTCAAAGGCAACTGAATTTCGGCAACCGGGGCATCGAAGTCGGAATGCCGCGAAACTCACCGAGTCAAAGCGTTTCGCCGTTTGCGGAAGGAAGTGTGATGTAGAACAAGTAGCAGAAGCATACATGCTCAAGAGGGATCACCCGAAATTCAAAGGCAACTGAATTTCGGCAACCGGGGCATCGAAGTCGGAATGCCGCGAAACTCACCGAGTCAAAGCGTTTCGCCGTTTGCGGAAGAAGTGTGATGTAGAACAAGTAGCAGAAGCATACATGCTCAAGAGGGATCACCCGAAATTCAAAGGCAACTGAATTTCGGCAACCGGGGCATCGAAGTCGGAATGCCGCGAAACTCACCGAGTCAAAGCGTTTCGCCGTTTGCGGAAGAAGTGTGATGTAGAACAAGTAGCAGAAGCATACATGCTCAAGAGGGATCACCCGAAATTCAAAGGCAACTGAATTTCGGCAACCGGGGCATCGAAGTCGGAATGCCGCGAAACTCACCGAGTCAAAGCGTTTCGCCGTTTGCGGAAGAAGTGTGATGTAGAACAAGTAGCAGAAGCATACATGCTCAAGAGGGATCACCCGAAATTCAAAGGCAACTGAATTTCGGCAACCGGGGCATCGAAGTCGGAATGCCGCGAAACTCACCGAGTCAAAGCGTTTCGCCGTTTGCGGAAGGAAGTGTGATGTAGAACAAGTAGCAGAAGCATACATGCTCAAGAGGGATCACCCGAAATTCAAAGGCAACTGAATTTCGGCAACCGGGGCATCGAAGTCGGAATGCCGCGAAACTCACCGAGTCAAAGCGTTTCGCCGTTTGCGGAAGAAGTGTGATGTAGAACAAGTAGCAGAAGCATACATGCTCAAGAGGGATCACCCGAAATTCAAAGGCAACTGAATTTCGGCAACCGGGGCATCGAAGTCGGAATGCCGCGAAACTCACCGAGTCAAAGCGTTTCGCCGTTTGCGGAAGAAGTCTGATGTAGAACAAGTAGCAGAAGCATACATGCTCAAGAGGGATCACCCGAAATTCAAAGGCAACTGAATTTCGGCAACCGGGGCATCGAAGTCGGAATGCCGCGAAACTCACCGAGTCAAAGCGTTTCGCCGTTTGCGGAAGAAGTGTGATGTAGAACAAGTAGCAGAAGCATACATGCTCAAGAGGGATCACCCGAAATTCAAAGGCAACTGAATTTCGGCAACCGGGGCATCGAAGTCGGAATGCCGCGAAACTCACCGAGTCAAAGCGTTTCGCCGTTTGCGGAAGAAGTGTGATGTAGAACAAGTAGCAGAAGCATACATGCTCAAGAGGGATCACCCGAAATTCAAAGGCAACTGAATTTCGGCAACCGGGGCATCGAAGTCGGAATGCCGCGAAACTCACCGAGTCAAAGCGTTTCGCCGTTTGCGGAAGAAGTGTGATGTAGAACAAGTAGCAGAAGCATACATGCTCAAGAGGGATCACCCGAAATTCAAAGGCAACTGAATTTCGGCAACCGGGGCATCGAAGTCGGAATGCCGCGAAACTCACCGAGTCAAAGCGTTTCGCCGTTTGCGGAAGGAAGTGTGATGTAGAACAAGTAGCAGAAGCATACATGCTCAAGAGGGATCACCCGAAATTCAAAGGCAACTGAATTTCGGCAACCGGGGCATCGAAGTCGGAATGCCGCGAAACTCACCGAGTCAAAGCGTTTCGCCGTTTGCGGAAGGAAGTGTGATGTAGAACAAGTAGCAGAAGCATACATGCTCAAGAGGGATCACCCGAAATTCAAAGGCAACTGAATTTCGGCAACCGGGGCATCGAAGTCGGAATGCCGCGAAACTCACCGAGTCAAAGCGTTTCGCCGTTTGCGGAAGAAGTGTGATGTAGAACAAGTAGCAGAAGCATACATGCTCAAGAGGGATCACCCGAAATTCAAAGGCAACTGAATTTCGGCAACCGGGGCATCGAAGTCGGAATGCCGCGAAACTCACCGAGTCAAAGCGTTTCGCCGTTTGCGGAAGGAAGTGTGATGTAGAACAAGTAGCAGAAGCATACATGCTCAAGAGGGATCACCCGAAATTCAAAGGCAACTGAATTTCGGCAACCGGGGCATCGAAGTCGGAATGCCGCGAAACTCACCGAGTCAAAGCGTTTCGCCGTTTGCGGAAGAAGTGTGATGTAGAACAAGTAGCAGAAGCATACATGCTCAAGAGGGATCACCCGAAATTCAAAGGCAACTGAATTTCGGCAACCGGGGCATCGAAGTCGGAATGCCGCGAAACTCACCGAGTCAAAGCGTTTCGCCGTTTGCGGAAGGAAGTGTGATGTAGAACAAGTAGCAGAAGCATACATGCTCAAGAGGGATCACCCGAAATTCAAAGGCAACTGAATTTCGGCAACCGGGGCATCGAAGTCGGAATGCCGCGAAACTCACCGAGTCAAAGCGTTTCGCCGTTTGCGGAAGGAAGTGTGATGTAGAACAAGTAGCAGAAGCATACATGCTCAAGAGGGATCACCCGAAATTCAAAGGCAACTGAATTTCGGCAACCGGGGCATCGAAGTCGGAATGCCGCGAAACTCACCGAGTCAAAGCGTTTCGCCGTTTGCGGAAGAAGTGTGATGTAGAACAAGTAGCAGAAGCATACATGCTCAAGAGGGATCACCCGAAATTCAAAGGCAACTGAATTTCGGCAACCGGGGCATCGAAGTCGGAATGCCGCGAAACTCACCGAGTCAAAGCGTTTCGCCGTTTGCGGAAGAAGTGTGATGTAGAACAAGTAGCAGAAGCATACATGCTCAAGAGGGATCACCCGAAATTCAAAGGCAACTGAATTTCGGCAACCGGGGCATCGAAGTCGGAATGCCGCGAAACTCACCGAGTCAAAGCGTTTCGCCGTTTGCGGAAGAAGTGTGATGTAGAACAAGTAGCAGAAGCATACATGCTCAAGAGGGATCACCCGAAATTCAAAGGCAACTGAATTTCGGCAACCGGGGCATCGAAGTCGGAATGCCGCGAAACTCACCGAGTCAAAGCGTTTCGCCGTTTGCGGAAGAAGTGTGATGTAGAACAAGTAGCAGAAGCATACATGCTCAAGAGGGATCACCCGAAATTCAAAGGCAACTGAATTTCGGCAACCGGGGCATCGAAGTCGGAATGCCGCGAAACTCACCGAGTCAAAGCGTTTCGCCGTTTGCGGAAGGAAGTGTGATGTAGAACAAGTAGCAGAAGCATACATGCTCAAGAGGGATCACCCGAAATTCAAAGGCAACTGAATTTCGGCAACCGGGGCATCGAAGTCGGAATGCCGCGAAACTCACCGAGTCAAAGCGTTTCGCCGTTTGCGGAAGAAGTGTGATGTAGAACAAGTAGCAGAAGCATACATGCTCAAGAGGGATCACCCGAAATTCAAAGGCAACTGAATTTCGGCAACCGGGGCATCGAAGTCGGAATGCCGCGAAACTCACCGAGTCAAAGCGTTTCGCCGTTTGCGGAAGGAAGTGTGATGTAGAACAAGTAGCAGAAGCATACATGCTCAAGAGGGATCACCCGAAATTCAAAGGCAACTGAATTTCGGCAACCGGGGCATCGAAGTCGGAATGCCGCGAAACTCACCGAGTCAAAGCGTTTCGCCGTTTGCGGAAGGAAGTGTGATGTAGAACAAGTAGCAGAAGCATACATGCTCAAGAGGGATCACCCGAAATTCAAAGGCAACTGAATTTCGGCAACCGGGGCATCGAAGTCGGAATGCCGCGAAACTCACCGAGTCAAAGCGTTTCGCCGTTTGCGGAAGAAGTGTGATGTAGAACAAGTAGCAGAAGCATACATGCTCAAGAGGGATCACCCGAAATTCAAAGGCAACTGAATTTCGGCAACCGGGGCATCGAAGTCGGAATGCCGCGAAACTCACCGAGTCAAAGCGTTTCGCCGTTTGCGGAAGAAGTGTGATGTAGAACAAGTAGCAGAAGCATACATGCTCAAGAGGGATCACCCGAAATTCAAAGGCAACTGAATTTCGGCAACCGGGGCATCGAAGTCGGAATGCCGCGAAACTCACCGAGTCAAAGCGTTTCGCCGTTTGCGGAAGGAAGTGTGATGTAGAACAAGTAGCAGAAGCATACATGCTCAAGAGGGATCACCCGAAATTCAAAGGCAACTGAATTTCGGCAACCGGGGCATCGAAGTCGGAATGCCGCGAAACTCACCGAGTCAAAGCGTTTCGCCGTTTGCGGAAGAAGTGTGATGTAGAACAAGTAGCAGAAGCATACATGCTCAAGAGGGATCACCCGAAATTCAAAGGCAACTGAATTTCGGCAACCGGGGCATCGAAGTCGGAATGCCGCGAAACTCACCGAGTCAAAGCGTTTCGCCGTTTGCGGAAGAAGTGTGATGTAGAACAAGTAGCAGAAGCATACATGCTCAAGAGGGATCACCCGAAATTCAAAGGCAACTGAATTTCGGCAACCGGGGCATCGAAGTCGGAATGCCGCGAAACTCACCGAGTCAAAGCGTTTCGCCGTTTGCGGAAGAAGTGTGATGTAGAACAAGTAGCAGAAGCATACATGCTCAAGAGGGATCACCCGAAATTCAAAGGCAACTGAATTTCGGCAACCGGGGCATC
This sequence comes from Populus alba x Populus x berolinensis, assembly GCA_029228515.1. Lineage (NCBI taxonomy): Eukaryota > Viridiplantae > Streptophyta > Magnoliopsida > Malpighiales > Salicaceae > Populus > Populus alba x Populus x berolinensis. The sequence goes on along the minus strand of CM055353.1, from coordinate 25,820,141 downwards.
GAAGTCGGAATGCCGCGAAACTCACCGAGTCAAAGCGTTTCGCCGTTTGCGGAAGAAGTGTGATGTAGAACAAGTAGCAGAAGCATACATGCTCAAGAGGGATCACCCGAAATTCAAAGGCAACTGAATTTCGGCAACCGGGGCATCGAAGTCGGAATGCCGCGAAACTCACCGAGTCAAAGCGTTTCGCCGTTTGCGGAAGGAAGTGTGATGTAGAACAAGTAGCAGAAGCATACATGCTCAAGAGGGATCACCCGAAATTCAAAGGCAACTGAATTTCGGCAACCGGGGCATCGAAGTCGGAATGCCGCGAAACTCACCGAGTCAAAGCGTTTCGCCGTTTGCGGAAGGAAGTGTGATGTAGAACAAGTAGCAGAAGCATACATGCTCAAGAGGGATCACCCGAAATTCAAAGGCAACTGAATTTCGGCAACCGGGGCATCGAAGTCGGAATGCCGCGAAACTCACCGAGTCAAAGCGTTTCGCCGTTTGCGGAAGGAAGTGTGATGTAGAACAAGTAGCAGAAGCATACATGCTCAAGAGGGATCACCCGAAATTCAAAGGCAACTGAATTTCGGCAACCGGGGCATCGAAGTCGGAATGCCGCGAAACTCACCGAGTCAAAGCGTTTCGCCGTTTGCGGAAGAAGTGTGATGTAGAACAAGTAGCAGAAGCATACATGCTCAAGAGGGATCACCCGAAATTCAAAGGCAACTGAATTTCGGCAACCGGGGCATCGAAGTCGGAATGCCGCGAAACTCACCGAGTCAAAGCGTTTCGCCGTTTGCGGAAGGAAGTGTGATGTAGAACAAGTAGCAGAAGCATACATGCTCAAGAGGGATCACCCGAAATTCAAAGGCAACTGAATTTCGGCAACCGGGGCATCGAAGTCGGAATGCCGCGAAACTCACCGAGTCAAAGCGTTTCGCCGTTTGCGGAAGAAGTGTGATGTAGAACAAGTAGCAGAAGCATACATGCTCAAGAGGGATCACCCGAAATTCAAAGGCAACTGAATTTCGGCAACCGGGGCATCGAAGTCGGAATGCCGCGAAACTCACCGAGTCAAAGCGTTTCGCCGTTTGCGGAAGGAAGTGTGATGTAGAACAAGTAGCAGAAGCATACATGCTCAAGAGGGATCACCCGAAATTCAAAGGCAACTGAATTTCGGCAACCGGGGCATCGAAGTCGGAATGCCGCGAAACTCACCGAGTCAAAGCGTTTCGCCGTTTGCGGAAGGAAGTGTGATGTAGAACAAGTAGCAGAAGCATACATGCTCAAGAGGGATCACCCGAAATTCAAAGGCAACTGAATTTCGGCAACCGGGGCATCGAAGTCGGAATGCCGCGAAACTCACCGAGTCAAAGCGTTTCGCCGTTTGCGGAAGAAGTGTGATGTAGAACAAGTAGCAGAAGCATACATGCTCAAGAGGGATCACCCGAAATTCAAAGGCAACTGAATTTCGGCAACCGGGGCATCGAAGTCGGAATGCCGCGAAACTCACCGAGTCAAAGCGTTTCGCCGTTTGCGGAAGGAAGTGTGATGTAGAACAAGTAGCAGAAGCATACATGCTCAAGAGGGATCACCCGAAATTCAAAGGCAACTGAATTTCGGCAACCGGGGCATCGAAGTCGGAATGCCGCGAAACTCACCGAGTCAAAGCGTTTCGCCGTTTGCGGAAGAAGTGTGATGTAGAACAAGTAGCAGAAGCATACATGCTCAAGAGGGATCACCCGAAATTCAAAGGCAACTGAATTTCGGCAACCGGGGCATCGAAGTCGGAATGCCGCGAAACTCACCGAGTCAAAGCGTTTCGCCGTTTGCGGAAGGAAGTGTGATGTAGAACAAGTAGCAGAAGCATACATGCTCAAGAGGGATCACCCGAAATTCAAAGGCAACTGAATTTCGGCAACCGGGGCATCGAAGTCGGAATGCCGCGAAACTCACCGAGTCAAAGCGTTTCGCCGTTTGCGGAAGAAGTGTGATGTAGAACAAGTAGCAGAAGCATACATGCTCAAGAGGGATCACCCGAAATTCAAAGGCAACTGAATTTCGGCAACCGGGGCATCGAAGTCGGAATGCCGCGAAACTCACCGAGTCAAAGCGTTTCGCCGTTTGCGGAAGGAAGTGTGATGTAGAACAAGTAGCAGAAGCATACATGCTCAAGAGGGATCACCCGAAATTCAAAGGCAACTGAATTTCGGCAACCGGGGCATCGAAGTCGGAATGCCGCGAAACTCACCGAGTCAAAGCGTTTCGCCGTTTGCGGAAGGAAGTGTGATGTAGAACAAGTAGCAGAAGCATACATGCTCAAGAGGGATCACCCGAAATTCAAAGGCAACTGAATTTCGGCAACCGGGGCATCGAAGTCGGAATGCCGCGAAACTCACCGAGTCAAAGCGTTTCGCCGTTTGCGGAAGGAAGTGTGATGTAGAACAAGTAGCAGAAGCATACATGCTCAAGAGGGATCACCCGAAATTCAAAGGCAACTGAATTTCGGCAACCGGGGCATCGAAGTCGGAATGCCGCGAAACTCACCGAGTCAAAGCGTTTCGCCGTTTGCGGAAGGAAGTGTGATGTAGAACAAGTAGCAGAAGCATACATGCTCAAGAGGGATCACCCGAAATTCAAAGGCAACTGAATTTCGGCAACCGGGGCATCGAAGTCGGAATGCCGCGAAACTCACCGAGTCAAAGCGTTTCGCCGTTTGCGGAAGGAAGTGTGATGTAGAACAAGTAGCAGAAGCATACATGCTCAAGAGGGATCACCCGAAATTCAAAGGCAACTGAATTTCGGCAACCGGGGCATCGAAGTCGGAATGCCGCGAAACTCACCGAGTCAAAGCGTTTCGCCGTTTGCGGAAGAAGTGTGATGTAGAACAAGTAGCAGAAGCATACATGCTCAAGAGGGATCACCCGAAATTCAAAGGCAACTGAATTTCGGCAACCGGGGCATCGAAGTCGGAATGCCGCGAAACTCACCGAGTCAAAGCGTTTCGCCGTTTGCGGAAGGAAGTGTGATGTAGAACAAGTAGCAGAAGCATACATGCTCAAGAGGGATCACCCGAAATTCAAAGGCAACTGAATTTCGGCAACCGGGGCATCGAAGTCGGAATGCCGCGAAACTCACCGAGTCAAAGCGTTTCGCCGTTTGCGGAAGAAGTGTGATGTAGAACAAGTAGCAGAAGCATACATGCTCAAGAGGGATCACCCGAAATTCAAAGGCAACTGAATTTCGGCAACCGGGGCATCGAAGTCGGAATGCCGCGAAACTCACCGAGTCAAAGCGTTTCGCCGTTTGCGGAAGAAGTGTGATGTAGAACAAGTAGCAGAAGCATACATGCTCAAGAGGGATCACCCGAAATTCAAAGGCAACTGAATTTCGGCAACCGGGGCATCGAAGTCGGAATGCCGCGAAACTCACCGAGTCAAAGCGTTTCGCCGTTTGCGGAAGGAAGTGTGATGTAGAACAAGTAGCAGAAGCATACATGCTCAAGAGGGATCACCCGAAATTCAAAGGCAACTGAATTTCGGCAACCGGGGCATCGAAGTCGGAATGCCGCGAAACTCACCGAGTCAAAGCGTTTCGCCGTTTGCGGAAGGAAGTGTGATGTAGAACAAGTAGCAGAAGCATACATGCTCAAGAGGGATCACCCGAAATTCAAAGGCAACTGAATTTCGGCAACCGGGGCATCGAAGTCGGAATGCCGCGAAACTCACCGAGTCAAAGCGTTTCGCCGTTTGCGGAAGAAGTGTGATGTAGAACAAGTAGCAGAAGCATACATGCTCAAGAGGGATCACCCGAAATTCAAAGGCAACTGAATTTCGGCAACCGGGGCATCGAAGTCGGAATGCCGCGAAACTCACCGAGTCAAAGCGTTTCGCCGTTTGCGGAAGGAAGTGTGATGTAGAACAAGTAGCAGAAGCATACATGCTCAAGAGGGATCACCCGAAATTCAAAGGCAACTGAATTTCGGCAACCGGGGCATCGAAGTCGGAATGCCGCGAAACTCACCGAGTCAAAGCGTTTCGCCGTTTGCGGAAGAAGTGTGATGTAGAACAAGTAGCAGAAGCATACATGCTCAAGAGGGATCACCCGAAATTCAAAGGCAACTGAATTTCGGCAACCGGGGCATCGAAGTCGGAATGCCGCGAAACTCACCGAGTCAAAGCGTTTCGCCGTTTGCGGAAGGAAGTGTGATGTAGAACAAGTAGCAGAAGCATACATGCTCAAGAGGGATCACCCGAAATTCAAAGGCAACTGAATTTCGGCAACCGGGGCATCGAAGTCGGAATGCCGCGAAACTCACCGAGTCAAAGCGTTTCGCCGTTTGCGGAAGGAAGTGTGATGTAGAACAAGTAGCAGAAGCATACATGCTCAAGAGGGATCACCCGAAATTCAAAGGCAACTGAATTTCGGCAACCGGGGCATCGAAGTCGGAATGCCGCGAAACTCACCGAGTCAAAGCGTTTCGCCGTTTGCGGAAGAAGTGTGATGTAGAACAAGTAGCAGAAGCATACATGCTCAAGAGGGATCACCCGAAATTCAAAGGCAACTGAATTTCGGCAACCGGGGCATCGAAGTCGGAATGCCGCGAAACTCACCGAGTCAAAGCGTTTCGCCGTTTGCGGAAGAAGTGTGATGTAGAACAAGTAGCAGAAGCATACATGCTCAAGAGGGATCACCCGAAATTCAAAGGCAACTGAATTTCGGCAACCGGGGCATCGAAGTCGGAATGCCGCGAAACTCACCGAGTCAAAGCGTTTCGCCGTTTGCGGAAGAAGTGTGATGTAGAACAAGTAGCAGAAGCATACATGCTCAAGAGGGATCACCCGAAATTCAAAGGCAACTGAATTTCGGCAACCGGGGCATCGAAGTCGGAATGCCGCGAAACTCACCGAGTCAAAGCGTTTCGCCGTTTGCGGAAGAAGTGTGATGTAGAACAAGTAGCAGAAGCATACATGCTCAAGAGGGATCACCCGAAATTCAAAGGCAACTGAATTTCGGCAACCGGGGCATCGAAGTCGGAATGCCGCGAAACTCACCGAGTCAAAGCGTTTCGCCGTTTGCGGAAGAAGTGTGATGTAGAACAAGTAGCAGAAGCATACATGCTCAAGAGGGATCACCCGAAATTCAAAGGCAACTGAATTTCGGCAACCGGGGCATCGAAGTCGGAATGCCGCGAAACTCACCGAGTCAAAGCGTTTCGCCGTTTGCGGAAGAAGTGTGATGTAGAACAAGTAGCAGAAGCATACATGCTCAAGAGGGATCACCCGAAATTCAAAGGCAACTGAATTTCGGCAACCGGGGCATCGAAGTCGGAATGCCGCGAAACTCACCGAGTCAAAGCGTTTCGCCGTTTGCGGAAGGAAGTGTGATGTAGAACAAGTAGCAGAAGCATACATGCTCAAGAGGGATCACCCGAAATTCAAAGGCAACTGAATTTCGGCAACCGGGGCATCGAAGTCGGAATGCCGCGAAACTCACCGAGTCAAAGCGTTTCGCCGTTTGCGGAAGAAGTGTGATGTAGAACAAGTAGCAGAAGCATACATGCTCAAGAGGGATCACCCGAAATTCAAAGGCAACTGAATTTCGGCAACCGGGGCATCGAAGTCGGAATGCCGCGAAACTCACCGAGTCAAAGCGTTTCGCCGTTTGCGGAAGGAAGTGTGATGTAGAACAAGTAGCAGAAGCATACATGCTCAAGAGGGATCACCCGAAATTCAAAGGCAACTGAATTTCGGCAACCGGGGCATCGAAGTCGGAATGCCGCGAAACTCACCGAGTCAAAGCGTTTCGCCGTTTGCGGAAGGAAGTGTGATGTAGAACAAGTAGCAGAAGCATACATGCTCAAGAGGGATCACCCGAAATTCAAAGGCAACTGAATTTCGGCAACCGGGGCATCGAAGTCGGAATGCCGCGAAACTCACCGAGTCAAAGCGTTTCGCCGTTTGCGGAAGGAAGTGTGATGTAGAACAAGTAGCAGAAGCATACATGCTCAAGAGGGATCACCCGAAATTCAAAGGCAACTGAATTTCGGCAACCGGGGCATCGAAGTCGGAATGCCGCGAAACTCACCGAGTCAAAGCGTTTCGCCGTTTGCGGAAGGAAGTGTGATGTAGAACAAGTAGCAGAAGCATACATGCTCAAGAGGGATCACCCGAAATTCAAAGGCAACTGAATTTCGGCAACCGGGGCATCGAAGTCGGAATGCCGCGAAACTCACCGAGTCAAAGCGTTTCGCCGTTTGCGGAAGAAGTGTGATGTAGAACAAGTAGCAGAAGCATACATGCTCAAGAGGGATCACCCGAAATTCAAAGGCAACTGAATTTCGGCAACCGGGGCATCGAAGTCGGAATGCCGCGAAACTCACCGAGTCAAAGCGTTTCGCCGTTTGCGGAAGGAAGTGTGATGTAGAACAAGTAGCAGAAGCATACATGCTCAAGAGGGATCACCCGAAATTCAAAGGCAACTGAATTTCGGCAACCGGGGCATCGAAGTCGGAATGCCGCGAAACTCACCGAGTCAAAGCGTTTCGCCGTTTGCGGAAGGAAGTGTGATGTAGAACAAGTAGCAGAAGCATACATGCTCAAGAGGGATCACCCGAAATTCAAAGGCAACTGAATTTCGGCAACCGGGGCATCGAAGTCGGAATGCCGCGAAACTCACCGAGTCAAAGCGTTTCGCCGTTTGCGGAAGAAGTGTGATGTAGAACAAGTAGCAGAAGCATACATGCTCAAGAGGGATCACCCGAAATTCAAAGGCAACTGAATTTCGGCAACCGGGGCATCGAAGTCGGAATGCCGCGAAACTCACCGAGTCAAAGCGTTTCGCCGTTTGCGGAAGGAAGTGTGATGTAGAACAAGTAGCAGAAGCATACATGCTCAAGAGGGATCACCCGAAATTCAAAGGCAACTGAATTTCGGCAACCGGGGCATCGAAGTCGGAATGCCGCGAAACTCACCGAGTCAAAGCGTTTCGCCGTTTGCGGAAGGAAGTGTGATGTAGAACAAGTAGCAGAAGCATACATGCTCAAGAGGGATCACCCGAAATTCAAAGGCAACTGAATTTCGGCAACCGGGGCATCGAAGTCGGAATGCCGCGAAACTCACCGAGTCAAAGCGTTTCGCCGTTTGCGGAAGAAGTGTGATGTAGAACAAGTAGCAGAAGCATACATGCTCAAGAGGGATCACCCGAAATTCAAAGGCAACTGAATTTCGGCAACCGGGGCATCGAAGTCGGAATGCCGCGAAACTCACCGAGTCAAAGCGTTTCGCCGTTTGCGGAAGGAAGTGTGATGTAGAACAAGTAGCAGAAGCATACATGCTCAAGAGGGATCACCCGAAATTCAAAGGCAACTGAATTTCGGCAACCGGGGCATCGAAGTCGGAATGCCGCGAAACTCACCGAGTCAAAGCGTTTCGCCGTTTGCGGAAGGAAGTGTGATGTAGAACAAGTAGCAGAAGCATACATGCTCAAGAGGGATCACCCGAAATTCAAAGGCAACTGAATTTCGGCAACCGGGGCATCGAAGTCGGAATGCCGCGAAACTCACCGAGTCAAAGCGTTTCGCCGTTTGCGGAAGGAAGTGTGATGTAGAACAAGTAGCAGAAGCATACATGCTCAAGAGGGATCACCCGAAATTCAAAGGCAACTGAATTTCGGCAACCGGGGCATCGAAGTCGGAATGCCGCGAAACTCACCGAGTCAAAGCGTTTCGCCGTTTGCGGAAGAAGTGTGATGTAGAACAAGTAGCAGAAGCATACATGCTCAAGAGGGATCACCCGAAATTCAAAGGCAACTGAATTTCGGCAACCGGGGCATCGAAGTCGGAATGCCGCGAAACTCACCGAGTCAAAGCGTTTCGCCGTTTGCGGAAGAAGTGTGATGTAGAACAAGTAGCAGAAGCATACATGCTCAAGAGGGATCACCCGAAATTCAAAGGCAACTGAATTTCGGCAACCGGGGCATCGAAGTCGGAATGCCGCGAAACTCACCGAGTCAAAGCGTTTCGCCGTTTGCGGAAGGAAGTGTGATGTAGAACAAGTAGCAGAAGCATACATGCTCAAGAGGGATCACCCGAAATTCAAAGGCAACTGAATTTCGGCAACCGGGGCATCGAAGTCGGAATGCCGCGAAACTCACCGAGTCAAAGCGTTTCGCCGTTTGCGGAAGGAAGTGTGATGTAGAACAAGTAGCAGAAGCATACATGCTCAAGAGGGATCACCCGAAATTCAAAGGCAACTGAATTTCGGCAACCGGGGCATCGAAGTCGGAATGCCGCGAAACTCACCGAGTCAAAGCGTTTCGCCGTTTGCGGAAGGAAGTGTGATGTAGAACAAGTAGCAGAAGCATACATGCTCAAGAGGGATCACCCGAAATTCAAAGGCAACTGAATTTCGGCAACCGGGGCATCGAAGTCGGAATGCCGCGAAACTCACCGAGTCAAAGCGTTTCGCCGTTTGCGGAAGGAAGTGTGATGTAGAACAAGTAGCAGAAGCATACATGCTCAAGAGGGATCACCCGAAATTCAAAGGCAACTGAATTTCGGCAACCGGGGCATCGAAGTCGGAATGCCGCGAAACTCACCGAGTCAAAGCGTTTCGCCGTTTGCGGAAGGAAGTGTGATGTAGAACAAGTAGCAGAAGCATACATGCTCAAGAGGGATCACCCGAAATTCAAAGGCAACTGAATTTCGGCAACCGGGGCATCGAAGTCGGAATGCCGCGAAACTCACCGAGTCAAAGCGTTTCGCCGTTTGCGGAAGAAGTGTGATGTAGAACAAGTAGCAGAAGCATACATGCTCAAGAGGGATCACCCGAAATTCAAAGGCAACTGAATTTCGGCAACCGGGGCATCGAAGTCGGAATGCCGCGAAACTCACCGAGTCAAAGCGTTTCGCCGTTTGCGGAAGGAAGTGTGATGTAGAACAAGTAGCAGAAGCATACATGCTCAAGAGGGATCACCCGAAATTCAAAGGCAACTGAATTTCGGCAACCGGGGCATCGAAGTCGGAATGCCGCGAAACTCACCGAGTCAAAGCGTTTCGCCGTTTGCGGAAGGAAGTGTGATGTAGAACAAGTAGCAGAAGCATACATGCTCAAGAGGGATCACCCGAAATTCAAAGGCAACTGAATTTCGGCAACCGGGGCATCGAAGTCGGAATGCCGCGAAACTCACCGAGTCAAAGCGTTTCGCCGTTTGCGGAAGAAGTGTGATGTAGAACAAGTAGCAGAAGCATACATGCTCAAGAGGGATCACCCGAAATTCAAAGGCAACTGAATTTCGGCAACCGGGGCATCGAAGTCGGAATGCCGCGAAACTCACCGAGTCAAAGCGTTTCGCCGTTTGCGGAAGGAAGTGTGATGTAGAACAAGTAGCAGAAGCATACATGCTCAAGAGGGATCACCCGAAATTCAAAGGCAACTGAATTTCGGCAACCGGGGCATCGAAGTCGGAATGCCGCGAAACTCACCGAGTCAAAGCGTTTCGCCGTTTGCGGAAGAAGTGTGATGTAGAACAAGTAGCAGAAGCATACATGCTCAAGAGGGATCACCCGAAATTCAAAGGCAACTGAATTTCGGCAACCGGGGCATCGAAGTCGGAATGCCGCGAAACTCACCGAGTCAAAGCGTTTCGCCGTTTGCGGAAGGAAGTGTGATGTAGAACAAGTAGCAGAAGCATACATGCTCAAGAGGGATCACCCGAAATTCAAAGGCAACTGAATTTCGGCAACCGGGGCATCGAAGTCGGAATGCCGCGAAACTCACCGAGTCAAAGCGTTTCGCCGTTTGCGGAAGGAAGTGTGATGTAGAACAAGTAGCAGAAGCATACATGCTCAAGAGGGATCACCCGAAATTCAAAGGCAACTGAATTTCGGCAACCGGGGCATCGAAGTCGGAATGCCGCGAAACTCACCGAGTCAAAGCGTTTCGCCGTTTGCGGAAGAAGTGTGATGTAGAACAAGTAGCAGAAGCATACATGCTCAAGAGGGATCACCCGAAATTCAAAGGCAACTGAATTTCGGCAACCGGGGCATCGAAGTCGGAATGCCGCGAAACTCACCGAGTCAAAGCGTTTCGCCGTTTGCGGAAGAAGTGTGATGTAGAACAAGTAGCAGAAGCATACATGCTCAAGAGGGATCACCCGAAATTCAAAGGCAACTGAATTTCGGCAACCGGGGCATCGAAGTCGGAATGCCGCGAAACTCACCGAGTCAAAGCGTTTCGCCGTTTGCGGAAGGAAGTGTGATGTAGAACAAGTAGCAGAAGCATACATGCTCAAGAGGGATCACCCGAAATTCAAAGGCAACTGAATTTCGGCAACCGGGGCATCGAAGTCGGAATGCCGCGAAACTCACCGAGTCAAAGCGTTTCGCCGTTTGCGGAAGGAAGTGTGATGTAGAACAAGTAGCAGAAGCATACATGCTCAAGAGGGATCACCCGAAATTCAAAGGCAACTGAATTTCGGCAACCGGGGCATCGAAGTCGGAATGCCGCGAAACTCACCGAGTCAAAGCGTTTCGCCGTTTGCGGAAGGAAGTGTGATGTAGAACAAGTAGCAGAAGCATACATGCTCAAGAGGGATCACCCGAAATTCAAAGGCAACTGAATTTCGGCAACCGGGGCATCGAAGTCGGAATGCCGCGAAACTCACCGAGTCAAAGCGTTTCGCCGTTTGCGGAAGAAGTGTGATGTAGAACAAGTAGCAGAAGCATACATGCTCAAGAGGGATCACCCGAAATTCAAAGGCAACTGAATTTCGGCAACCGGGGCATCGAAGTCGGAATGCCGCGAAACTCACCGAGTCAAAGCGTTTCGCCGTTTGCGGAAGGAAGTGTGATGTAGAACAAGTAGCAGAAGCATACATGCTCAAGAGGGATCACCCGAAATTCAAAGGCAACTGAATTTCGGCAACCGGGGCATCGAAGTCGGAATGCCGCGAAACTCACCGAGTCAAAGCGTTTCGCCGTTTGCGGAAGGAAGTGTGATGTAGAACAAGTAGCAGAAGCATACATGCTCAAGAGGGATCACCCGAAATTCAAAGGCAACTGAATTTCGGCAACCGGGGCATCGAAGTCGGAATGCCGCGAAACTCACCGAGTCAAAGCGTTTCGCCGTTTGCGGAAGAAGTGTGATGTAGAACAAGTAGCAGAAGCATACATGCTCAAGAGGGATCACCCGAAATTCAAAGGCAACTGAATTTCGGCAACCGGGGCATCGAAGTCGGAATGCCGCGAAACTCACCGAGTCAAAGCGTTTCGCCGTTTGCGGAAGGAAGTGTGATGTAGAACAAGTAGCAGAAGCATACATGCTCAAGAGGGATCACCCGAAATTCAAAGGCAACTGAATTTCGGCAACCGGGGCATCGAAGTCGGAATGCCGCGAAACTCACCGAGTCAAAGCGTTTCGCCGTTTGCGGAAGAAGTGTGATGTAGAACAAGTAGCAGAAGCATACATGCTCAAGAGGGATCACCCGAAATTCAAAGGCAACTGAATTTCGGCAACCGGGGCATCGAAGTCGGAATGCCGCGAAACTCACCGAGTCAAAGCGTTTCGCCGTTTGCGGAAGGAAGTGTGATGTAGAACAAGTAGCAGAAGCATACATGCTCAAGAGGGATCACCCGAAATTCAAAGGCAACTGAATTTCGGCAACCGGGGCATCGAAGTCGGAATGCCGCGAAACTCACCGAGTCAAAGCGTTTCGCCGTTTGCGGAAGGAAGTGTGATGTAGAACAAGTAGCAGAAGCATACATGCTCAAGAGGGATCACCCGAAATTCAAAGGCAACTGAATTTCGGCAACCGGGGCATCGAAGTCGGAATGCCGCGAAACTCACCGAGTCAAAGCGTTTCGCCGTTTGCGGAAGAAGTGTGATGTAGAACAAGTAGCAGAAGCATACATGCTCAAGAGGGATCACCCGAAATTCAAAGGCAACTGAATTTCGGCAACCGGGGCATCGAAGTCGGAATGCCGCGAAACTCACCGAGTCAAAGCGTTTCGCCGTTTGCGGAAGGAAGTGTGATGTAGAACAAGTAGCAGAAGCATACATGCTCAAGAGGGATCACCCGAAATTCAAAGGCAACTGAATTTCGGCAACCGGGGCATCGAAGTCGGAATGCCGCGAAACTCACCGAGTCAAAGCGTTTCGCCGTTTGCGGAAGAAGTGTGATGTAGAACAAGTAGCAGAAGCATACATGCTCAAGAGGGATCACCCGAAATTCAAAGGCAACTGAATTTCGGCAACCGGGGCATCGAAGTCGGAATGCCGCGAAACTCACCGAGTCAAAGCGTTTCGCCGTTTGCGGAAGGAAGTGTGATGTAGAACAAGTAGCAGAAGCATACATGCTCAAGAGGGATCACCCGAAATTCAAAGGCAACTGAATTTCGGCAACCGGGGCATCGAAGTCGGAATGCCGCGAAACTCACCGAGTCAAAGCGTTTCGCCGTTTGCGGAAGGAAGTGTGATGTAGAACAAGTAGCAGAAGCATACATGCTCAAGAGGGATCACCCGAAATTCAAAGGCAACTGAATTTCGGCAACCGGGGCATCGAAGTCGGAATGCCGCGAAACTCACCGAGTCAAAGCGTTTCGCCGTTTGCGGAAGAAGTGTGATGTAGAACAAGTAGCAGAAGCATACATGCTCAAGAGGGATCACCCGAAATTCAAAGGCAACTGAATTTCGGCAACCGGGGCATCGAAGTCGGAATGCCGCGAAACTCACCGAGTCAAAGCGTTTCGCCGTTTGCGGAAGAAGTGTGATGTAGAACAAGTAGCAGAAGCATACATGCTCAAGAGGGATCACCCGAAATTCAAAGGCAACTGAATTTCGGCAACCGGGGCATCGAAGTCGGAATGCCGCGAAACTCACCGAGTCAAAGCGTTTCGCCGTTTGCGGAAGGAAGTGTGATGTAGAACAAGTAGCAGAAGCATACATGCTCAAGAGGGATCACCCGAAATTCAAAGGCAACTGAATTTCGGCAACCGGGGCATCGAAGTCGGAATGCCGCGAAACTCACCGAGTCAAAGCGTTTCGCCGTTTGCGGAAGGAAGTGTGATGTAGAACAAGTAGCAGAAGCATACATGCTCAAGAGGGATCACCCGAAATTCAAAGGCAACTGAATTTCGGCAACCGGGGCATCGAAGTCGGAATGCCGCGAAACTCACCGAGTCAAAGCGTTTCGCCGTTTGCGGAAGGAAGTGTGATGTAGAACAAGTAGCAGAAGCATACATGCTCAAGAGGGATCACCCGAAATTCAAAGGCAACTGAATTTCGGCAACCGGGGCATCGAAGTCGGAATGCCGCGAAACTCACCGAGTCAAAGCGTTTCGCCGTTTGCGGAAGGAAGTGTGATGTAGAACAAGTAGCAGAAGCATACATGCTCAAGAGGGATCACCCGAAATTCAAAGGCAACTGAATTTCGGCAACCGGGGCATCGAAGTCGGAATGCCGCGAAACTCACCGAGTCAAAGCGTTTCGCCGTTTGCGGAAGGAAGTGTGATGTAGAACAAGTAGCAGAAGCATACATGCTCAAGAGGGATCACCCGAAATTCAAAGGCAACTGAATTTCGGCAACCGGGGCATCGAAGTCGGAATGCCGCGAAACTCACCGAGTCAAAGCGTTTCGCCGTTTGCGGAAGGAAGTGTGATGTAGAACAAGTAGCAGAAGCATACATGCTCAAGAGGGATCACCCGAAATTCAAAGGCAACTGAATTTCGGCAACCGGGGCATCGAAGTCGGAATGCCGCGAAACTCACCGAGTCAAAGCGTTTCGCCGTTTGCGGAAGAAGTGTGATGTAGAACAAGTAGCAGAAGCATACATGCTCAAGAGGGATCACCCGAAATTCAAAGGCAACTGAATTTCGGCAACCGGGGCATCGAAGTCGGAATGCCGCGAAACTCACCGAGTCAAAGCGTTTCGCCGTTTGCGGAAGAAGTGTGATGTAGAACAAGTAGCAGAAGCATACATGCTCAAGAGGGATCACCCGAAATTCAAAGGCAACTGAATTTCGGCAACCGGGGCATCGAAGTCGGAATGCCGCGAAACTCACCGAGTCAAAGCGTTTCGCCGTTTGCGGAAGGAAGTGTGATGTAGAACAAGTAGCAGAAGCATACATGCTCAAGAGGGATCACCCGAAATTCAAAGGCAACTGAATTTCGGCAACCGGGGCATCGAAGTCGGAATGCCGCGAAACTCACCGAGTCAAAGCGTTTCGCCGTTTGCGGAAGAAGTGTGATGTAGAACAAGTAGCAGAAGCATACATGCTCAAGAGGGATCACCCGAAATTCAAAGGCAACTGAATTTCGGCAACCGGGGCATCGAAGTCGGAATGCCGCGAAACTCACCGAGTCAAAGCGTTTCGCCGTTTGCGGAAGGAAGTGTGATGTAGAACAAGTAGCAGAAGCATACATGCTCAAGAGGGATCACCCGAAATTCAAAGGCAACTGAATTTCGGCAACCGGGGCATCGAAGTCGGAATGCCGCGAAACTCACCGAGTCAAAGCGTTTCGCCGTTTGCGGAAGAAGTGTGATGTAGAACAAGTAGCAGAAGCATACATGCTCAAGAGGGATCACCCGAAATTCAAAGGCAACTGAATTTCGGCAACCGGGGCATCGAAGTCGGAATGCCGCGAAACTCACCGAGTCAAAGCGTTTCGCCGTTTGCGGAAGAAGTGTGATGTAGAACAAGTAGCAGAAGCATACATGCTCAAGAGGGATCACCCGAAATTCAAAGGCAACTGAATTTCGGCAACCGGGCATCGAAGTCGGAATGCCGCGAAACTCACCGAGTCAAAGCGTTTCGCCGTTTGCGGAAGAAGTGTGATGTAGAACAAGTAGCAGAAGCATACATGCTCAAGAGGGATCACCCGAAATTCAAAGGCAACTGAATTTCGGCAACCGGGGCATCGAAGTCGGAATGCCGCGAAACTCACCGAGTCAAAGCGTTTCGCCGTTTGCGGAAGAAGTGTGATGTAGAACAAGTAGCAGAAGCATACATGCTCAAGAGGGATCACCCGAAATTCAAAGGCAACTGAATTTCGGCAACCGGGGCATCGAAGTCGGAATGCCGCGAAACTCACCGAGTCAAAGCGTTTCGCCGTTTGCGGAAGGAAGTGTGATGTAGAACAAGTAGCAGAAGCATACATGCTCAAGAGGGATCACCCGAAATTCAAAGGCAACTGAATTTCGGCAACCGGGGCATCGAAGTCGGAATGCCGCGAAACTCACCGAGTCAAAGCGTTTCGCCGTTTGCGGAAGAAGTGTGATGTAGAACAAGTAGCAGAAGCATACATGCTCAAGAGGGATCACCCGAAATTCAAAGGCAACTGAATTTCGGCAACCGGGGCATCGAAGTCGGAATGCCGCGAAACTCACCGAGTCAAAGCGTTTCGCCGTTTGCGGAAGAAGTGTGATGTAGAACAAGTAGCAGAAGCATACATGCTCAAGAGGGATCACCCGAAATTCAAAGGCAACTGAATTTCGGCAACCGGGGCATCGAAGTCGGAATGCCGCGAAACTCACCGAGTCAAAGCGTTTCGCCGTTTGCGGAAGGAAGTGTGATGTAGAACAAGTAGCAGAAGCATACATGCTCAAGAGGGATCACCCGAAATTCAAAGGCAACTGAATTTCGGCAACCGGGGCATCGAAGTCGGAATGCCGCGAAACTCACCGAGTCAAAGCGTTTCGCCGTTTGCGGAAGAAGTGTGATGTAGAACAAGTAGCAGAAGCATACATGCTCAAGAGGGATCACCCGAAATTCAAAGGCAACTGAATTTCGGCAACCGGGGCATCGAAGTCGGAATGCCGCGAAACTCACCGAGTCAAAGCGTTTCGCCGTTTGCGGAAGAAGTGTGATGTAGAACAAGTAGCAGAAGCATACATGCTCAAGAGGGATCACCCGAAATTCAAAGGCAACTGAATTTCGGCAACCGGGGCATCGAAGTCGGAATGCCGCGAAACTCACCGAGTCAAAGCGTTTCGCCGTTTGCGGAAGAAGTGTGATGTAGAACAAGTAGCAGAAGCATACATGCTCAAGAGGGATCACCCGAAATTCAAAGGCAACTGAATTTCGGCAACCGGGGCATCGAAGTCGGAATGCCGCGAAACTCACCGAGTCAAAGCGTTTCGCCGTTTGCGGAAGAAGTGTGATGTAGAACAAGTAGCAGAAGCATACATGCTCAAGAGGGATCACCCGAAATTCAAAGGCAACTGAATTTCGGCAACCGGGGCATCGAAGTCGGAATGCCGCGAAACTCACCGAGTCAAAGCGTTTCGCCGTTTGCGGAAGAAGTGTGATGTAGAACAAGTAGCAGAAGCATACATGCTCAAGAGGGATCACCCGAAATTCAAAGGCAACTGAATTTCGGCAACCGGGGCATCGAAGTCGGAATGCCGCGAAACTCACCGAGTCAAAGCGTTTCGCCGTTTGCGGAAGAAGTGTGATGTAGAACAAGTAGCAGAAGCATACATGCTCAAGAGGGATCACCCGAAATTCAAAGGCAACTGAATTTCGGCAACCGGGGCATCGAAGTCGGAATGCCGCGAAACTCACCGAGTCAAAGCGTTTCGCCGTTTGCGGAAGAAGTGTGATGTAGAACAAGTAGCAGAAGCATACATGCTCAAGAGGGATCACCCGAAATTCAAAGGCAACTGAATTTCGGCAACCGGGGCATCGAAGTCGGAATGCCGCGAAACTCACCGAGTCAAAGCGTTTCGCCGTTTGCGGAAGAAGTGTGATGTAGAACAAGTAGCAGAAGCATACATGCTCAAGAGGGATCACCCGAAATTCAAAGGCAACTGAATTTCGGCAACCGGGGCATCGAAGTCGGAATGCCGCGAAACTCACCGAGTCAAAGCGTTTCGCCGTTTGCGGAAGAAGTGTGATGTAGAACAAGTAGCAGAAGCATACATGCTCAAGAGGGATCACCCGAAATTCAAAGGCAACTGAATTTCGGCAACCGGGGCATCGAAGTCGGAATGCCGCGAAACTCACCGAGTCAAAGCGTTTCGCCGTTTGCGGAAGAAGTGTGATGTAGAACAAGTAGCAGAAGCATACATGCTCAAGAGGGATCACCCGAAATTCAAAGGCAACTGAATTTCGGCAACCGGGGCATCGAAGTCGGAATGCCGCGAAACTCACCGAGTCAAAGCGTTTCGCCGTTTGCGGAAGGAAGTGTGATGTAGAACAAGTAGCAGAAGCATACATGCTCAAGAGGGATCACCCGAAATTCAAAGGCAACTGAATTTCGGCAACCGGGGCATCGAAGTCGGAATGCCGCGAAACTCACCGAGTCAAAGCGTTTCGCCGTTTGCGGAAGAAGTGTGATGTAGAACAAGTAGCAGAAGCATACATGCTCAAGAGGGATCACCCGAAATTCAAAGGCAACTGAATTTCGGCAACCGGGGCATCGAAGTCGGAATGCCGCGAAACTCACCGAGTCAAAGCGTTTCGCCGTTTGCGGAAGGAAGTGTGATGTAGAACAAGTAGCAGAAGCATACATGCTCAAGAGGGATCACCCGAAATTCAAAGGCAACTGAATTTCGGCAACCGGGGCATCGAAGTCGGAATGCCGCGAAACTCACCGAGTCAAAGCGTTTCGCCGTTTGCGGAAGGAAGTGTGATGTAGAACAAGTAGCAGAAGCATACATGCTCAAGAGGGATCACCCGAAATTCAAAGGCAACTGAATTTCGGCAACCGGGGCATCGAAGTCGGAATGCCGCGAAACTCACCGAGTCAAAGCGTTTCGCCGTTTGCGGAAGAAGTGTGATGTAGAACAAGTAGCAGAAGCATACATGCTCAAGAGGGATCACCCGAAATTCAAAGGCAACTGAATTTCGGCAACCGGGGCATCGAAGTCGGAATGCCGCGAAACTCACCGAGTCAAAGCGTTTCGCCGTTTGCGGAAGGAAGTGTGATGTAGAACAAGTAGCAGAAGCATACATGCTCAAGAGGGATCACCCGAAATTCAAAGGCAACTGAATTTCGGCAACCGGGGCATCGAAGTCGGAATGCCGCGAAACTCACCGAGTCAAAGCGTTTCGCCGTTTGCGGAAGAAGTGTGATGTAGAACAAGTAGCAGAAGCATACATGCTCAAGAGGGATCACCCGAAATTCAAAGGCAACTGAATTTCGGCAACCGGGGCATCGAAGTCGGAATGCCGCGAAACTCACCGAGTCAAAGCGTTTCGCCGTTTGCGGAAGAAGTGTGATGTAGAACAAGTAGCAGAAGCATACATGCTCAAGAGGGATCACCCGAAATTCAAAGGCAACTGAATTTCGGCAACCGGGGCATCGAAGTCGGAATGCCGCGAAACTCACCGAGTCAAAGCGTTTCGCCGTTTGCGGAAGAAGTGTGATGTAGAACAAGTAGCAGAAGCATACATGCTCAAGAGGGATCACCCGAAATTCAAAGGCAACTGAATTTCGGCAACCGGGGCATCGAAGTCGGAATGCCGCGAAACTCACCGAGTCAAAGCGTTTCGCCGTTTGCGGAAGAAGTGTGATGTAGAACAAGTAGCAGAAGCATACATGCTCAAGAGGGATCACCCGAAATTCAAAGGCAACTGAATTTCGGCAACCGGGGCATCGAAGTCGGAATGCCGCGAAACTCACCGAGTCAAAGCGTTTCGCCGTTTGCGGAAGAAGTGTGATGTAGAACAAGTAGCAGAAGCATACATGCTCAAGAGGGATCACCCGAAATTCAAAGGCAACTGAATTTCGGCAACCGGGGCATCGAAGTCGGAATGCCGCGAAACTCACCGAGTCAAAGCGTTTCGCCGTTTGCGGAAGGAAGTGTGATGTAGAACAAGTAGCAGAAGCATACATGCTCAAGAGGGATCACCCGAAATTCAAAGGCAACTGAATTTCGGCAACCGGGGCATCGAAGTCGGAATGCCGCGAAACTCACCGAGTCAAAGCGTTTCGCCGTTTGCGGAAGGAAGTGTGATGTAGAACAAGTAGCAGAAGCATACATGCTCAAGAGGGATCACCCGAAATTCAAAGGCAACTGAATTTCGGCAACCGGGGCATCGAAGTCGGAATGCCGCGAAACTCACCGAGTCAAAGCGTTTCGCCGTTTGCGGAAGGAAGTGTGATGTAGAACAAGTAGCAGAAGCATACATGCTCAAGAGGGATCACCCGAAATTCAAAGGCAACTGAATTTCGGCAACCGGGGCATCGAAGTCGGAATGCCGCGAAACTCACCGAGTCAAAGCGTTTCGCCGTTTGCGGAAGGAAGTGTGATGTAGAACAAGTAGCAGAAGCATACATGCTCAAGAGGGATCACCCGAAATTCAAAGGCAACTGAATTTCGGCAACCGGGGCATCGAAGTCGGAATGCCGCGAAACTCACCGAGTCAAAGCGTTTCGCCGTTTGCGGAAGGAAGTGTGATGTAGAACAAGTAGCAGAAGCATACATGCTCAAGAGGGATCACCCGAAATTCAAAGGCAACTGAATTTCGGCAACCGGGGCATCGAAGTCGGAATGCCGCGAAACTCACCGAGTCAAAGCGTTTCGCCGTTTGCGGAAGGAAGTGTGATGTAGAACAAGTAGCAGAAGCATACATGCTCAAGAGGGATCACCCGAAATTCAAAGGCAACTGAATTTCGGCAACCGGGGCATCGAAGTCGGAATGCCGCGAAACTCACCGAGTCAAAGCGTTTCGCCGTTTGCGGAAGAAGTGTGATGTAGAACAAGTAGCAGAAGCATACATGCTCAAGAGGGATCACCCGAAATTCAAAGGCAACTGAATTTCGGCAACCGGGGCATCGAAGTCGGAATGCCGCGAAACTCACCGAGTCAAAGCGTTTCGCCGTTTGCGGAAGGAAGTGTGATGTAGAACAAGTAGCAGAAGCATACATGCTCAAGAGGGATCACCCGAAATTCAAAGGCAACTGAATTTCGGCAACCGGGGCATCGAAGTCGGAATGCCGCGAAACTCACCGAGTCAAAGCGTTTCGCCGTTTGCGGAAGAAGTGTGATGTAGAACAAGTAGCAGAAGCATACATGCTCAAGAGGGATCACCCGAAATTCAAAGGCAACTGAATTTCGGCAACCGGGGCATCGAAGTCGGAATGCCGCGAAACTCACCGAGTCAAAGCGTTTCGCCGTTTGCGGAAGAAGTGTGATGTAGAACAAGTAGCAGAAGCATACATGCTCAAGAGGGATCACCCGAAATTCAAAGGCAACTGAATTTCGGCAACCGGGGCATCGAAGTCGGAATGCCGCGAAACTCACCGAGTCAAAGCGTTTCGCCGTTTGCGGAAGAAGTGTGATGTAGAACAAGTAGCAGAAGCATACATGCTCAAGAGGGATCACCCGAAATTCAAAGGCAACTGAATTTCGGCAACCGGGGCATCGAAGTCGGAATGCCGCGAAACTCACCGAGTCAAAGCGTTTCGCCGTTTGCGGAAGAAGTGTGATGTAGAACAAGTAGCAGAAGCATACATGCTCAAGAGGGATCACCCGAAATTCAAAGGCAACTGAATTTCGGCAACCGGGGCATCGAAGTCGGAATGCCGCGAAACTCACCGAGTCAAAGCGTTTCGCCGTTTGCGGAAGAAGTGTGATGTAGAACAAGTAGCAGAAGCATACATGCTCAAGAGGGATCACCCGAAATTCAAAGGCAACTGAATTTCGGCAACCGGGGCATCGAAGTCGGAATGCCGCGAAACTCACCGAGTCAAAGCGTTTCGCCGTTTGCGGAAGGAAGTGTGATGTAGAACAAGTAGCAGAAGCATACATGCTCAAGAGGGATCACCCGAAATTCAAAGGCAACTGAATTTCGGCAACCGGGGCATCGAAGTCGGAATGCCGCGAAACTCACCGAGTCAAAGCGTTTCGCCGTTTGCGGAAGAAGTGTGATGTAGAACAAGTAGCAGAAGCATACATGCTCAAGAGGGATCACCCGAAATTCAAAGGCAACTGAATTTCGGCAACCGGGCATCGAAGTCGGAATGCCGCGAAACTCACCGAGTCAAAGCGTTTCGCCGTTTGCGGAAGAAAGTGATGTAGAACAAGTAGCAGAAGCATACATGCTCAAGAGGGATCACCCGAAATTCAAAGGCAACTGAATTTCGGCAACCGGGGCATCGAAGTCGGAATGCCGCGAAACTCACCGAGTCAAAGCGTTTCGCCGTTTGCGGAAGAAGTGTGATGTAGAACAAGTAGCAGAAGCATACATGCTCAAGAGGGATCACCCGAAATTCAAAGGCAACTGAATTTCGGCAACCGGGGCATCGAAGTCGGAATGCCGCGAAACTCACCGAGTCAAAGCGTTTCGCCGTTTGCGGAAGAAGTGTGATGTAGAACAAGTAGCAGAAGCATACATGCTCAAGAGGGATCACCCGAAATTCAAAGGCAACTGAATTTCGGCAACCGGGGCATCGAAGTCGGAATGCCGCGAAACTCACCGAGTCAAAGCGTTTCGCCGTTTGCGGAAGGAAGTGTGATGTAGAACAAGTAGCAGAAGCATACATGCTCAAGAGGGATCACCCGAAATTCAAAGGCAACTGAATTTCGGCAACCGGGGCATCGAAGTCGGAATGCCGCGAAACTCACCGAGTCAAAGCGTTTCGCCGTTTGCGGAAGGAAGTGTGATGTAGAACAAGTAGCAGAAGCATACATGCTCAAGAGGGATCACCCGAAATTCAAAGGCAACTGAATTTCGGCAACCGGGGCATCGAAGTCGGAATGCCGCGAAACTCACCGAGTCAAAGCGTTTCGCCGTTTGCGGAAGGAAGTGTGATGTAGAACAAGTAGCAGAAGCATACATGCTCAAGAGGGATCACCCGAAATTCAAAGGCAACTGAATTTCGGCAACCGGGGCATCGAAGTCGGAATGCCGCGAAACTCACCGAGTCAAAGCGTTTCGCCGTTTGCGGAAGAAGTGTGATGTAGAACAAGTAGCAGAAGCATACATGCTCAAGAGGGATCACCCGAAATTCAAAGGCAACTGAATTTCGGCAACCGGGGCATCGAAGTCGGAATGCCGCGAAACTCACCGAGTCAAAGCGTTTCGCCGTTTGCGGAAGAAGTGTGATGTAGAACAAGTAGCAGAAGCATACATGCTCAAGAGGGATCACCCGAAATTCAAAGGCAACTGAATTTCGGCAACCGGGGCATCGAAGTCGGAATGCCGCGAAACTCACCGAGTCAAAGCGTTTCGCCGTTTGCGGAAGAAGTGTGATGTAGAACAAGTAGCAGAAGCATACATGCTCAAGAGGGATCACCCGAAATTCAAAGGCAACTGAATTTCGGCAACCGGGGCATCGAAGTCGGAATGCCGCGAAACTCACCGAGTCAAAGCGTTTCGCCGTTTGCGGAAGAAAGTGTGATGTAGAACAAGTAGCAGAAGCATACATGCTCAAGAGGGATCACCCGAAATTCAAAGGCAACTGAATTTCGGCAACCGGGGCATCGAAGTCGGAATGCCGCGAAACTCACCGAGTCAAAGCGTTTCGCCGTTTGCGGAAGGAAGTGTGATGTAGAACAAGTAGCAGAAGCATACATGCTCAAGAGGGATCACCCGAAATTCAAAGGCAACTGAATTTCGGCAACCGGGGCATCGAAGTCGGAATGCCGCGAAACTCACCGAGTCAAAGCGTTTCGCCGTTTGCGGAAGAAGTGTGATGTAGAACAAGTAGCAGAAGCATACATGCTCAAGAGGGATCACCCGAAATTCAAAGGCAACTGAATTTCGGCAACCGGGCATCGAAGTCGGAATGCCGCGAAACTCACCGAGTCAAAGCGTTTCGCCGTTTGCGGAAGGAAGTGTGATGTAGAACAAGTAGCAGAAGCATACATGCTCAAGAGGGATCACCCGAAATTCAAAGGCAACTGAATTTCGGCAACCGGGGCATCGAAGTCGGAATGCCGCGAAACTCACCGAGTCAAAGCGTTTCGCCGTTTGCGGAAGAAGTGTGATGTAGAACAAGTAGCAGAAGCATACATGCTCAAGAGGGATCACCCGAAATTCAAAGGCAACTGAATTTCGGCAACCGGGGCATCGAAGTCGGAATGCCGCGAAACTCACCGAGTCAAAGCGTTTCGCCGTTTGCGGAAGAAGTGTGATGTAGAACAAGTAGCAGAAGCATACATGCTCAAGAGGGATCACCCGAAATTCAAAGGCAACTGAATTTCGGCAACCGGGGCATCGAAGTCGGAATGCCGCGAAACTCACCGAGTCAAAGCGTTTCGCCGTTTGCGGAAGAAGTGTGATGTAGAACAAGTAGCAGAAGCATACATGCTCAAGAGGGATCACCCGAAATTCAAAGGCAACTGAATTTCGGCAACCGGGGCATCGAAGTCGGAATGCCGCGAAACTCACCGAGTCAAAGCGTTTCGCCGTTTGCGGAAGAAGTGTGATGTAGAACAAGTAGCAGAAGCATACATGCTCAAGAGGGATCACCCGAAATTCAAAGGCAACTGAATTTCGGCAACCGGGGCATCGAAGTCGGAATGCCGCGAAACTCACCGAGTCAAAGCGTTTCGCCGTTTGCGGAAGAAGTGTGATGTAGAACAAGTAGCAGAAGCATACATGCTCAAGAGGGATCACCCGAAATTCAAAGGCAACTGAATTTCGGCAACCGGGGCATCGAAGTCGGAATGCCGCGAAACTCACCGAGTCAAAGCGTTTCGCCGTTTGCGGAAGGAAGTGTGATGTAGAACAAGTAGCAGAAGCATACATGCTCAAGAGGGATCACCCGAAATTCAAAGGCAACTGAATTTCGGCAACCGGGGCATCGAAGTCGGAATGCCGCGAAACTCACCGAGTCAAAGCGTTTCGCCGTTTGCGGAAGGAAGTGTGATGTAGAACAAGTAGCAGAAGCATACATGCTCAAGAGGGATCACCCGAAATTCAAAGGCAACTGAATTTCGGCAACCGGGGCATCGAAGTCGGAATGCCGCGAAACTCACCGAGTCAAAGCGTTTCGCCGTTTGCGGAAGAAGTGTGATGTAGAACAAGTAGCAGAAGCATACATGCTCAAGAGGGATCACCCGAAATTCAAAGGCAACTGAATTTCGGCAACCGGGCATCGAAGTCGGAATGCCGCGAAACTCACCGAGTCAAAGCGTTTCGCCGTTTGCGGAAGAAGTGTGATGTAGAACAAGTAGCAGAAGCATACATGCTCAAGAGGGATCACCCGAAATTCAAAGGCAACTGAATTTCGGCAACCGGGGCATCGAAGTCGGAATGCCGCGAAACTCACCGAGTCAAAGCGTTTCGCCGTTTGCGGAAGAAGTGTGATGTAGAACAAGTAGCAGAAGCATACATGCTCAAGAGGGATCACCCGAAATTCAAAGGCAACTGAATTTCGGCAACCGGGCATCGAAGTCGGAATGCCGCGAAACTCACCGAGTCAAAGCGTTTCGCCGTTTGCGGAAGGAAGTGTGATGTAGAACAAGTAGCAGAAGCATACATGCTCAAGAGGGATCACCCGAAATTCAAAGGCAACTGAATTTCGGCAACCGGGGCATCGAAGTCGGAATGCCGCGAAACTCACCGAGTCAAAGCGTTTCGCCGTTTGCGGAAGGAAGTGTGATGTAGAACAAGTAGCAGAAGCATACATGCTCAAGAGGGATCACCCGAAATTCAAAGGCAACTGAATTTCGGCAACCGGGGCATCGAAGTCGGAATGCCGCGAAACTCACCGAGTCAAAGCGTTTCGCCGTTTGCGGAAGGAAGTGTGATGTAGAACAAGTAGCAGAAGCATACATGCTCAAGAGGGATCACCCGAAATTCAAAGGCAACTGAATTTCGGCAACCGGGGCATCGAAGTCGGAATGCCGCGAAACTCACCGAGTCAAAGCGTTTCGCCGTTTGCGGAAGAAGTCTGATGTAGAACAAGTAGCAGAAGCATACATGCTCAAGAGGGATCACCCGAAATTCAAAGGCAACTGAATTTCGGCAACCGGGGCATCGAAGTCGGAATGCCGCGAAACTCACCGAGTCAAAGCGTTTCGCCGTTTGCGGAAGGAAGTCTGATGTAGAACAAGTAGCAGAAGCATACATGCTCAAGAGGGATCACCCGAAATTCAAAGGCAACTGAATTTCGGCAACCGGGGCATCGAAGTCGGAATGCCGCGAAACTCACCGAGTCAAAGCGTTTCGCCGTTTGCGGAAGGAAGTGATGTAGAACAAGTAGCAGAAGCATACATGCTCAAGAGGGATCACCCGAAATTCAAAGGCAACTGAATTTCGGCAACCGGGGCATCGAAGTCGGAATGCCGCGAAACTCACCGAGTCAAAGCGTTTCGCTGTTGCGGAAGAAGTGTGATGTAGAACAAGTAGCAGAAGCATACATGCTCAAGAGGGATCACCCGAAATTCAAAGGCAACTGAATTTCGGAAACCGGGGCACCGAAGACATAATGCCCGCGAAACACACCGAGTCAAAGCGTTTTTGCCATTTGCGGAAGGAAGTGTGATGTAGAACAAGTAGCAGAAGCATACATGCTCAAGAGGGATCACCCGGAAATTCAAAGGCAACTGAATTTCGGCAACCGGGGGGGAGGGGGGGGGGGGGGGGGAAAACGGGGGGGGGGGGGGGGGTGGGGAGGTGGATGGGGGGGGGGGGGGGGGACATCGAAGTCGGAATGCCACGAAACTCACCGACGTCCACAGCGTTTCGCTGTTAGCGGAAGGAAGAGTGATGTAGAACAAGTATAGAAGCAGACATCCCGCTCAAGAGGGATCACCCGATATTCCAAAGGCAACTGAATTTCGGCAACCGGGGCATCGAAGTCGGAATGCCGCGAAACTCATCGAGTCAAAGCGTTTCGCCCTTTGCGGAAGGAAGTGTGATTTAGAACAAGTAAGCATAAGCATACATGCTCAAGAGGGAACACCACCCGAAATTCAAAGGCAACAGAATTTCGGAAACCCGGGCATCGAAGTCGGAAATGGCCGCGAAACTCACCGAGTCAAAGCGTTTCGCTTTGTGCGGAAGGAAGTGTGATGTAAGAAGAAGTAGCAGAAGCATACATGCTCAACAGGGATCACCCGAAATTCAAAGGCAACTGAAATTTCGGCAACCGGGCATCGAAGTCGGAATGCCACGAAACTCATCGAGTCAAAGCGTTTCGCCCTTTGCGGAAGAATGTTGATGTAGAACAAGTAGTCAGAAGCATACATGCTCAACTAGGGAACACCCGAGATTCAAAGGCAACTGAATTTCGGAAACCGGGGCATCGAAGTCGGAATTCCGGCTAAACTCACCGAGTCAAAGCGTTTCGCGTTTGAGGAATGGAGCGGGGGGACGGGAAGTGTGATGTAGAAACAACTAGCAGAAGCATACAGGCTCAAAAAGGGATCACCCGAAATTCAAAGGTAAAAAAAAAAAACTGAATTTCGGCAACCGGGGCACCGAAGACAGAATGCCGCGAAACTCACCGAGTCAAAGCGTTTTGCCATTTGCGGAAGGAAGTGTGATGTAGGACAAGTAGCAGAAGCATACATGCTCAAGAGGGATCACCCGAAATTCAAAGGCAACTGAATTTCGGCAACCGGGGCATTGAAGGCGGAATGCCGCGAAACTCACCGAGTCAAAGCGTTTCGCCATTTGCGGAAGGAAGTGTGATGTAGAACAAGTAGCAGAAGCATACATGCTCAAAAGGGATGACCCGAAATTCAAAGGCAACTGAATTTCGACAACCGGGGCTCCGAAGACAGAATGCCGCGAAACTCACCGAGTCAAAGCGTTTTGCCCTTTGCGGAAGGAAGTGTGAAGTTAGTAAAAGTAGCAAGAAAGCATACATGCTCAAGAGAGGATCACCCGAAATTCAAAGGCAACTGTATTTCGGCAACCGGGTCCTCGAAGTCGGAATGCCGCGAAACTCATCGAGTCAAAGCGTTTCGCCCTTTGCGGAAGGAAGTGTGATGTAGAACAAGTAGCAGAAAGCATACATGCTCAGGGGGCGAGGGATCACCCCAAATTCAAAGGCAACTGAATTTCGGGAACGCGGGGGATCGAAGTCGAAAATTGCCGCGAAACTAATCACCGAGATCAAAAAGCGTGTTCGCTGTTTGCCGGAAGGTAAGTCTTATGTAGAACAAGTAGCAGAAGCATACATTGCTAAGAGGGATCACCCCAAATTCAAAGGCAACTGAATTTCGCCAATCCGGGTGCACCGACAGTCGGAATGCCGCGATAAAGCACGTCGAGTCAAAAGCGTTTCGGCCGATTGCAGGTAGAAGTGCGATGTAGAACAAGTAGCAGAAGGCATACAGGCTCAAGAGGGATTCAACCTAAAAAAAAAAAAAAAAAAAAAAAACACCAGAAATTCAAAGGCAACTGAATTTCGGCAAACCGGAGACATCGAAGTCGGAATGCCGCGAAACTCACCGAGTCAAAGCGTTTCGCCGTTTGCGGAAGAAGTGTGATGTATAACAAGTAGGGACAGAAGCATACATGCTCAAGAGGGATCACCCCCGAAATTCAAAGGCAACTGAAATTTTCGGCAACCGGGGCATCGAAGTCGGAATAGCCGCGAAACTCACCGAGTCAAAGCGTTTCGCCCTTTGCGGAAGGAAGTGATGATGGTAGACCTAGTAGCAGAACATACGATGCTCAAGAGGGATCAACCCGAAAATCCAAAGGCAACTGAATTTCGGCAACCGGGGCATTCGAAGTCGTGAATTGCCGCGAAACGAAACTCATCCCGATCAAAGCGTTTCGCCCTTTGCGGAAGGAAGTGTGATTTAGAACAAGTAGCAAAAAAAAGAAGCATACATGCTCAATGAGGGATCCACCTACCCGAAATTCAAAGGCAACTGAATTTTCGGAAACCGGTGGCATCGAAGTCGTAATGGTGAGGCCGCTAAACTCACCGAGTTAAAGCGTTGTCAGCCGTTTGCGACAGGAAGTAGCTGATGTAGTACAAGTAGCAGAAGCATACATGCTCAACAGGGATCACCCGAAATTGAATGCAAGAGGCATCTGAAATTTCGGGCAACCGGCGGCCCATCGAAGTCCGGAATGCCGCGAAACTCACCGATATCAAAGCGTTTCGCCCTTTGCGGAAGGAAGATGTGATGTAGACCAAGTAGCAGAAGCATACATGCTCTAGAGGAGATCACCCGAAATTTAAAGGCAATCTGAATTTCGGCAACCTGGTGGCATCTGAAGTCGTAATGCGCGAAACTCAACCGAGTCAAAAGCCTTCGCTGTTTGCGGAAGGAAAGTTGTGATGTAGAATATCAAGTAGCAGAAGCATACATGCTCAAAAGGGATCACCCGAAATTCAAAGGCAACTGAATTTCGGCAACCGGGGCATCGAAGCTCTCTATCACTCTCGGAATGCCGCGAAACTCACCGAGTCAAAGCGTTTCGCCGTTTGCGGAAGGAAGTCTTAATGTATAATCAAGTAGCAGAAGCATCCATGCTCAAGAAGGATCACCCGAAATTCAAAGGCAACTGAATTTCGGCAACCAGGCATCGTAAAGTTGGAATGCCGCGAAACTCATCGTGTCAAAGTCGTTTTGCGCCCTTTGCGAGAAGGAAGAGTGATGTAGAACAAGTAGCAGAAGCAAACATGCATCAAAGAGGGATCACCCGAAATTCAAAGGCAGACTGAATTTCGGAAACCAGGGGCATCGAAGTCGGAATGCCGCAAACTCACCGATATCAAAGCGTTATTTCGCCGTTTGCGGAAGGAAGCTCCTGATGTAGAACAAGTAGCAGAAGCATACATGCTCAAGAAGATCACCCAAAATTCCAAAGGCAACTGAATTTCGCTCAATCCGGGGCACCCAAGTCGGAAAGCCGCGAAACTCACCGAGTCAAAGCGTTTTGCTGTTTGCGGAAGAAAGTGTGATGTAGAACAAGTAGCAGAAGCATACATGCTCAAGAGGGATCACCCGAAATTCAAAGGCAACTGAATTTGGGCAACCGGGGCATCGAAGTCGGAATGCCGCGAAACTTACCGAGTCAAAGCGTTTCGCCGTTTGCGGAAGAAAGTATGATGTAGAACAAGTAGCAGAAGCATACATGCTCAAGAGGGATCACCCGAATGCAAAGGGAACTGAATTTCGGAAACCGGGGCGTCGAAGTCGGAATGTCGCGAAACTCACCGAGTCAAAGCGTTTCGCCGTTTACGGAAGAAAGTATGATGTAGAACAAGTAGCAGAAGCATACATGCTCAAGAGGGATCACCCGAAATGCAAAGGCAACTGAATTTCGGCAACCGGGCATCGAAGTCTAGGAATGCCGCGAAACCCATCACCGAGTGAAAGCGTTTCGCCGTTTGCGGAAGAAAGTAATGATGTAAACAAGTAAGCAGAAGGCATACATGCTCAAGAGGGATCACCCGAAATTCAAAGGCAACTGAATTTCGGCAACCGGGGCATCGAAGTCGGAATGCGCGAAACTCCCCGAGTCAAAGCTTTCGCCGTTTGCGGAAGGAAAGTGATGTAGAACAAGTAGCAGAAGCATACATGCTCAAGAGGGATCACCCGAAATTCAAAGGCAACTGAATTTCGGCAACCGGGGCATCGAAGTCGGAATGCCGCGAAACTCACCGAGTCAAAGCGTTTCACCGTTGCAGAAGAAGTATGATGTAGAACAAGTAGCAGAAGCATACATGCTCAAGCGGGATCACCCGAAATTCAAAGGCAACTGAATTTCGGCAACCGGGGCATCGAAGTCGGAATGCCGCGAAACTCACCGAGTCAAAGCGTTTCGCCGTTTGCGGAAGAAGTCTGATGTAGAACAAGTTGCAGAAGCATACATGCTCAACGGGATCACCCGAAATTCAAAGGCAACTGAATTTCGGCAACCGGGGCATCGAAGTCGGAATGCCTCGAAACTCACCGAGTCAAAGCATTTCGCCGTTTGCGTATGAAAGTCTGAAGTAGAACAAGTAGCAGAAGCATACATCTCAAGAGGAGGTCACCCGAAATTCAAAGGCAACTGAATTTCGGCAACCGGGCATCGAAGTCGGAATGCCGCGAAACTCACCGAGTCAAAGCGTTTCGCCGTTTGCGGAAAAAAGTCTGATGTAGAACAAGTAGCAGAAGCATACATGCTCAAGTGGGATCACGGAAATTCAAAGGCAACTGAATTTCGGCAACCGGGGCATCGAAGTCGGAATGCCGCGAAACTCACCGAGTCAAAGCATTTCGCCGTTTGCGGAAGAAAGTCAGATGTAGAACAAGTAGCAGAAGCATACATGCTCAAGATGGATCACCCGAAATTGAAAGGCAACTGAAATTTCGGCAACCGGGGCAACGAAGGCGGAATGCCGCGAAACTCACCGAGTCAAAGCGTTTCGCCTTTGCGGAAGGAAGTATGATGTAGAACAAGTAGCAGTAAGCATACATGCTCAAGAGGGATCACCCGAAATGCCAAGGCAACTGAATTTCGGCAACCGGGGCATCGAAGTCGGAAGCCTCGAAACTCACCGAGTCAAAGCGTTTCGCCGTTTGCGGAAGAAGTTGTGTTAGAACAAGTAGCAGAAGCATACATGCACAAGAGGGATCACCCGAAATTCAAAGGCAACTGAATTTCGGCAACCGGGGCATCGAAGTCGGAATGCCGCGAAACTCACGAAGTCAAAGCGTTTCGCCGTTTGCGGAAGAAAGTCTGATGTAGAACAAGTAGCAGAAGCATACATGCTCAAGAGGGATCACCCGAAATTCAAAGGCAACTGAATTTCGGCAACGGGACTTCGAAGTCGGAATGCCGCGAAACTCACCGAGTCAAAGCGTTCGCCCGTTGCGGAAGGAAGTCTGATGTAGAACAAGTAGCAGAAGCATTCATGCTCAAGAGGGATCACCCGAAATTTAAGGCAACTGAATTTCGGCAACCGGGGCATCGAAGTCGGAATGCGCGAAACTCACCAGTCAAAGCGTTTCGCCGTTTGCGGAGGAAGTCTGATGTAGAACAAGTAGCAGAAGGTACATGCTCAAGAGGGATCACCCGAAATTCAAAGGCAACTGAATTTCGGCAACCGGGGCATCGAAGTCGGAATGCCGCGAACTCACCGTCAAAGCGTTTTCGCCGTTTGCGGAAGGAAGTCTGATGTAGAACAAGTAGCAGAAGCATACATGCTCAAGTGGGATCACCCGAAATTCCAAGGCAACTGAATTTCGACAACCGGGGCATCGAAGTCGGAATGCCGCGAAACTCACCGATCAAAGCGTTTCGCTGTTTGCGGAAGGAAGTATGATGTAGAACAAGTAGCAGAAGCATACATGCTCGAAGAGGGATCTCCCTGAAATTGCAAAGGCAACTGAATTCTCGGCAACCGGGGCATCGAAGTCGGAATGCCGCTAAACTCACCTGGATACATAACGACCCTTTGCGAAGGTATGTTTGAGTGGAAGATCAATATGCAAAAGCATTCATTCGCATGAGGGATCACTCCGTAATTCCTAAGGCGAAGCTTAATGTCGTCAAGCGGGGCATCGGAAGGTCGGAATGCCGCCGTTAACTCAACGGAGAATCAAAGAATTAGGCCTTTGGCGGAAAGAAGTGGGGTGTAGAACTAAGTAGATCAGAAGCAGACATGCTCAACGAGGAGTCATCCGAAATTCAAAGGGCAACTTGAAAGCGCCAACCATCATCGAAGTCTCGGAAGACTGCCGCGAAACTCACCGAGAGTCAAAGCGTTTCGCCGTTTGCGG
>CM055353.1:25738006-25766778 GCA_029228515.1 Populus alba x Populus x berolinensis | reverse complement strand
TTTTCCGACTTCGATTGCCCCCGGTTGCCGAAATTCAGTTGCCTTTGAATTTCGGGTGATCCCTCTTGAGCATGTATGCTTCTGCTACTTGTTCTACATCACACTTCCTTCCGCAAACAGCGAAACGCTTTGACTCGGTGAGTTTCGCGGCATTCGACTTCGATGCCCCGGTTTCCGAAATTCAGTTGCCTTTGAATTTCGGGTGATCCCTCTTGAGCATGTAAGCTTCTGCTACTTGTTCTACATCACACTTGCTTCCGCAAACAGCGAAACGCTTTGACTCGATGAGTTTCGCCGCATTCCGACGTCAATGCCCCGGTTGCCGAAATTCAGTTGCCTTTGAATTTCGGGTGATCCCTTTTGAGCATGGATGCTTCTGCTACTTGTTCTACATCACACTTTCTTCCGCAAACAGCGAAACGCTTAGTTTCGCGGCATTCCGACTTCGATGCCCCGGTTGCCGAAATTCAGTTGCCTTTGAATATCGGGTGATCCCTCTTGAGCATGTATGCTTCTGCTACTTGTTCTACATCACACTTCCTTCCGCAAACAGCGAAACGCTTTGACTCGGTGAGTTTCGCGGCATTCCGACTTCGATGCCCCGGTTGCCGAAATTCAGTTGCCTTTGAATATCGGGTGATCCCTCTTGAGCATGTATGCTTCTGCTACTTGTTCTACATCACACTTCCTTCCGCAAACAGCGAAACGCTTTGACTCGGTGAGTTTCGCGGCATTCCGACTTCGATGCCCCGGTTGCCGAAATTCAGTTGCCTTTGAATTTCGGGTGATCCCTCTTGAGCATGTATGCTTCTGCTACTTGTTCTACATCACACTTCCTTCCGCAAACAGCGAAACGCTTTGACTCGGTGAGTTTCGCGGCATTCCGACTTCGATGCCCCGGTTGCCGAAATTCAGTTGCCTTTGAATTTCGGGTGATCCCTCTTGAGCATGTATGCTTCTGCTACTTGTTCTACATCACACTTCCTTCCGCAAACGGCGAAACGCTTTGACTCGGTGAGTTTCGCGGCATTCCGACTTCGATGCCCCGGTTGCCGAAATTCAGTTGCCTTTGAATTTCGGGTGATCCCTCTTGAGCATGTATGCTTCTGCTACTTGTTCTACATCACACTTCCTTCCGCAAACAGCGAAACGCTTTGACTCGGTGAGTTTCGCGGCATTCCGACTTCGATGCCCGGTTGCCGAAATTCAGTTGCCTTTGAATTTCGGGTGATCCCTCTTGAGCATGTATGCTTCTGCTACTTGTTCTACATCACACTTCCTTCCGCAAACGGCGAAACGCTTTGACTCGGTGAGTTTCGCGGCATTCCGACTTCGATGCCCGGTTGCCGAAATTCAGTTGCCTTTGAATTTCGGGTGATCCCTCTTGAGCATGTATGCTTCTGCTACTTGTTCTACATCACACTTCCTTCCGCAAACAGCGAAACGCTTTGACTCGGTGAGTTTCGCGGCATTCCGACTTCGATGCCCCGGTTGCCGAAATTCAGTTGCCTTTGAATTTCGGGTGATCCCTCTTGAGCATGTATGCTTCTGCTACTTGTTCTACATCAACTTCTTCCGCAAACAGCGAAACGCTTTGACTCGGTGAGTTTCGCGGCATTCCGACTTCGATGCCCCGGTTGCCGAAATTCAGTTGCCTTTGAATTTCGGGTGATCCCTCTTGAGCATGTATGCTTCTGCTACTTGTTCTACATCACACTTCCTTCCGCAAACGCGAAACGCTTTGACTCGGTGAGTTTCGCGGCATTCCGACTTCGATGCCCGGTTGCCGAAATTCAGTTGCCTTTGAATTTCGGGTGATCCCTCTTGAGCATGTATGCTTCTGCTACTTGTTCTACATCACACTTCCTTCCGCAACAGCGAAACGCTTTGACTCGGTGAGTTTCGCGGCATTCCGACTTCGATGCCCGGTTGCCGAAATTCAGTTGCCTTTGAATTTCGGGTGATCCCTCTTGAGCATGTATGCTTCTGCTACTTGTTCTACATCACACTTCCTTCCGCAAACAGCGAAACGCTTTGACTCGGTGAGTTTCGCGGCATTCCGACTTCGATGCCCCGGTTGCCGAAATTCAGTTGCCTTTGAATTTCGGGTGATCCCTCTTGAGCATGTATGCTTCTGCTACTTGTTCTACATCACACTTCCTTCCGCAAACGGCGAAACGCTTTGACTCGGTGAGTTTCGCGGCATTCCGACTTCGATGCCCGGTTGCCGAAATTCAGTTGCCTTTGAATTTCGGGTGATCCCTCTTGAGCATGTATGCTTCTGCTACTTGTTCTACATCACACTTCCTTCCGCAAACAGCGAAACGCTTTGACTCGGTGAGTTTCGCGGCATTCCGACTTCGATGCCCCGGTTGCCGAAATTCAGTTGCCTTTGAATTTCGGGTGATCCCTCTTGAGCATGTATGCTTCTGCTACTTGTTCTACATCACACTTCCTTCCGCAAACAGCGAAACGCTTTGACTCGGTGAGTTTCGCGGCATTCCGACTTCGATGCCCCGGTTGCCGAAATTCAGTTGCCTTTGAATTTCGGGTGATCCCTCTTGAGCATGTATGCTTCTGCTACTTGTTCTACATCACACTTCCTTCCGCAAACAGCGAAACGCTTTGACTCGGTGAGTTTCGCGGCATTCCGACTTCGATGCCCCGGTTGCCGAAATTCAGTTGCCTTTGAATTTCGGGTGATCCCTCTTGAGCATGTATGCTTCTGCTACTTGTTCTACATCACACTTCCTTCCGCAAACAGCGAAACGCTTTGACTCGGTGAGTTTCGCGGCATTCCGACTTCGATGCCCGGTTGCCGAAATTCAGTTGCCTTTGAATTTCGGGTGATCCCTCTTGAGCATGTATGCTTCTGCTACTTGTTCTACATCACACTTCCTTCCGCAAACGGCGAAACGCTTTGACTCGGTGAGTTTCGCGGCATTCCGACTTCGATGCCCCGGTTGCCGAAATTCAGTTGCCTTTGAATTTCGGGTGATCCCTCTTGAGCATGTATGCTTCTGCTACTTGTTCTACATCACACTTCTTCCGCAAACAGCGAAACGCTTTGACTCGGTGAGTTTCGGGCATTCCGACTTCGATGCCCCGGTTGCCGAAATTCAGTTGCCTTTGAATTTCGGGTGATCCCTCTTGAGCATGTATGCTTCTGCTACTTGTTCTACATCACACTTCCTTCCGCAAACAGCGAAACGCTTTGACTCGGTGAGTTTCGCGGCATTCCGACTTCGATGCCCGGTTGCCGAAATTCAGTTGCCTTTGAATTTCGGGTGATCCCTCTTGAGCATGTATGCTTCTGCTACTTGTTCTACATCACACTTCCTTCCGCAAACAGCGAAACGCTTTGACTCGGTGAGTTTCGCGGCATTCCGACTTCGATGCCCCGGTTGCCGAAATTCAGTTGCCTTTGAATTTCGGGTGATCCCTCTTGAGCATGTATGCTTCTGCTACTTGTTCTACATCACACTTCTTCCGCAAACGGCGAAACGCTTTGACTCGGTGAGTTTCGCGGCATTCCGACTTCGATGCCCCGGTTGCCGAAATTCAGTTGCCTTTGAATTTCGGGTGATCCCTCTTGAGCATGTATGCTTCTGCTACTTGTTCTACATCACACTTCCTTCCGCAAACGCGAAACGCTTTGACTCGGTGAGTTTCGCGGCATTCCGACTTCGATGCCCCGGTTGCCGAAATTCAGTTGCCTTTGAATTTCGGGTGATCCCTCTTGAGCATGTATGCTTCTGCTACTTGTTCTACATCACACTTCTTCCGCAAACAGCGAAACGCTTTGACTCGGTGAGTTTCGCGGCATTCCGACTTCGATGCCCCGGTTGCCGAAATTCAGTTGCCTTTGAATTTCGGGTGATCCCTCTTGAGCATGTATGCTTCTGCTACTTGTTCTACATCACACTTCCTTCGCAAACAGCGAAACGCTTTGACTCGGTGAGTTTCGCGGCATTCCGACTTCGATGCCCCGGTTGCCGAAATTCAGTTGCCTTTGAATTTCGGGTGATCCCTCTTGAGCATGTATGCTTCTGCTACTTGTTCTACATCACACTTCTTCCGCAAACGGCGAAACGCTTTGACTCGGTGAGTTTCGCGGCATTCCGACTTCGATGCCCCGGTTGCCGAAATTCAGTTGCCTTTGAATTTCGGGTGATCCCTCTTGAGCATGTATGCTTCTGCTACTTGTTCTACATCACACTTCTTCCGCAAACGGCGAAACGCTTTGACTCGGTGAGTTTCGCGGCATTCCGACTTCGATGCCCCGGTTGCCGAAATTCAGTTGCCTTTGAATTTCGGGTGATCCCTCTTGAGCATGTATGCTTCTGCTACTTGTTCTACATCACACTTCTTCCGCAAACAGCGAAACGCTTTGACTCGGTGAGTTTCGCGGCATTCCGACTTCGATGCCCCGGTTGCCGAAATTCAGTTGCCTTTGAATTTCGGGTGATCCCTCTTGAGCATGTATGCTTCTGCTACTTGTTCTACATCACACTTCCTTCCGCAAACAGCGAAACGCTTTGACTCGGTGAGTTTCGCGGCATTCCGACTTCGATGCCCCGGTTGCCGAAATTCAGTTGCCTTTGAATTTCGGGTGATCCCTCTTGAGCATGTATGCTTCTGCTACTTGTTCTACATCACACTTTCTTCCGCAAACAGCGAAACGCTTTGACTCGGTGAGTTTCGCGGCATTCCGACTTCGATGCCCCGGTTGCCGAAATTCAGTTGCCTTTGAATTTCGGGTGATCCCTCTTGAGCATGTATGCTTCTGCTACTTGTTCTACATCACACTTCCTTCCGCAAACAGCGAAACGCTTTGACTCGGTGAGTTTCGCGGCATTCCGACTTCGATGCCCGGTTGCCGAAATTCAGTTGCCTTTGAATTTCGGGTGATCCCTCTTGAGCATGTATGCTTCTGCTACTTGTTCTACATCACACTTCCTTCCGCAAACAGCGAAACGCTTTGACTCGGTGAGTTTCGCGGCATTCCGACTTCGATGCCCCGGTTGCCGAAATTCAGTTGCCTTTGAATTTCGGGTGATCCCTCTTGAGCATGTATGCTTCTGCTACTTGTTCTACATCACACTTCCTTCCGCAAACAGCGAAACGCTTTGACTCGGTGAGTTTCGCGGCATTCCGACTTCGATGCCCCGGTTGCCGAAATTCAGTTGCCTTTGAATTTCGGGTGATCCCTCTTGAGCATGTATGCTTCTGCTACTTGTTCTACATCACACTTCCTTCCGCAAACAGCGAAACGCTTTGACTCGGTGAGTTTCGCGGCATTCCGACTTCGATGCCCCGGTTGCCGAAATTCAGTTGCCTTTGAATTTCGGGTGATCCCTCTTGAGCATGTATGCTTCTGCTACTTGTTCTACATCACACTTCCTTCCGCAAACGGCGAAACGCTTTGACTCGGTGAGTTTCGCGGCATTCCGACTTCGATGCCCCGGTTGCCGAAATTCAGTTGCCTTTGAATTTCGGGTGATCCCTCTTGAGCATGTATGCTTCTGCTACTTGTTCTACATCACACTTCCTTCCGCAAACGGCGAAACGCTTTGACTCGGTGAGTTTCGCGGCATTCCGACTTCGATGCCCCGGTTGCCGAAATTCAGTTGCCTTTGAATTTCGGGTGATCCCTCTTGAGCATGTATGCTTCTGCTACTTGTTCTACATCACACTTCCTTCCGCAAACGGCGAAACGCTTTGACTCGGTGAGTTTCGCGGCATTCCGACTTCGATGCCCCGGTTGCCGAAATTCAGTTGCCTTTGAATTTCGGGTGATCCCTCTTGAGCATGTATGCTTCTGCTACTTGTTCTACATCACACTTCCTTCCGCAAACAGCGAAACGCTTTGACTCGGTGAGTTTCGCGGCATTCCGACTTCGATGCCCCGGTTGCCGAAATTCAGTTGCCTTTGAATTTCGGGTGATCCCTCTTGAGCATGTATGCTTCTGCTACTTGTTCTACATCACACTTCCTTCCGCAAACAGCGAAACGCTTTGACTCGGTGAG
The DNA here is from genome assembly GCA_029228515.1 of Populus alba x Populus x berolinensis. Lineage (NCBI taxonomy): Eukaryota > Viridiplantae > Streptophyta > Magnoliopsida > Malpighiales > Salicaceae > Populus > Populus alba x Populus x berolinensis. The sequence goes on along the minus strand of CM055353.1, from coordinate 25,760,748 downwards.
TTTCGCGGCATTCCGACTTCGATGCCCCGGTTGCCGAAATTCAGTTGCCTTTGAATTTCGGGTGATCCCTCTTGAGCATGTATGCTTCTGCTACTTGTTCTACATCACACTTCCTTCCGCAAACGGCGAAACGCTTTGACTCGGTGAGTTTCGCGGCATTCCGACTTCGATGCCCCGGTTGCCGAAATTCAGTTGCCTTTGAATTTCGGGTGATCCCTCTTGAGCATGTATGCTTCTGCTACTTGTTCTACATCACACTTCCTTCCGCAAACGGCGAAACGCTTTGACTCGGTGAGTTTCGCGGCATTCCGACTTCGATGCCCCGGTTGCCGAAATTCAGTTGCCTTTGAATTTCGGGTGATCCCTCTTGAGCATGTATGCTTCTGCTACTTGTTCTACATCACACTTCCTTCCGCAAACGGCGAAACGCTTTGACTCGGTGAGTTTCGCGGCATTCCGACTTCGATGCCCGGTTGCCGAAATTCAGTTGCCTTTGAATTTCGGGTGATCCCTCTTGAGCATGTATGCTTCTGCTACTTGTTCTACATCACACTTCCTTCCGCAAACAGCGAAACGCTTTGACTCGGTGAGTTTCGCGGCATTCCGACTTCGATGCCCCGGTTGCCGAAATTCAGTTGCCTTTGAATTTCGGGTGATCCCTCTTGAGCATGTATGCTTCTGCTACTTGTTCTACATCACACTTCCTTCCGCAAACGGCGAAACGCTTTGACTCGGTGAGTTTCGCGGCATTCCGACTTCGATGCCCCGGTTGCCGAAATTCAGTTGCCTTTGAATTTCGGGTGATCCCTCTTGAGCATGTATGCTTCTGCTACTTGTTCTACATCACACTTCCTTCCGCAAACGGCGAAACGCTTTGACTCGGTGAGTTTCGCGGCATTCCGACTTCGATGCCCCGGTTGCCGAAATTCAGTTGCCTTTGAATTTCGGGTGATCCCTCTTGAGCATGTATGCTTCTGCTACTTGTTCTACATCACACTTCCTTCCGCAAACGGCGAAACGCTTTGACTCGGTGAGTTTCGCGGCATTCCGACTTCGATGCCCCGGTTGCCGAAATTCAGTTGCCTTTGAATTTCGGGTGATCCCTCTTGAGCATGTATGCTTCTGCTACTTGTTCTACATCACACTTCCTTCCGCAAACGGCGAAACGCTTTGACTCGGTGAGTTTCGCGGCATTCCGACTTCGATGCCCCGGTTGCCGAAATTCAGTTGCCTTTGAATTTCGGGTGATCCCTCTTGAGCATGTATGCTTCTGCTACTTGTTCTACATCACACTTCCTTCCGCAAACGGCGAAACGCTTTGACTCGGTGAGTTTCGCGGCATTCCGACTTCGATGCCCCGGTTGCCGAAATTCAGTTGCCTTTGAATTTCGGGTGATCCCTCTTGAGCATGTATGCTTCTGCTACTTGTTCTACATCACACTTCTTCCGCAAACAGCGAAACGCTTTGACTCGGTGAGTTTCGCGGCATTCCGACTTCGATGCCCCGGTTGCCGAAATTCAGTTGCCTTTGAATTTCGGGTGATCCCTCTTGAGCATGTATGCTTCTGCTACTTGTTCTACATCACACTTCTTCCGCAAACAGCGAAACGCTTTGACTCGGTGAGTTTCGCGGCATTCCGACTTCGATGCCCCGGTTGCCGAAATTCAGTTGCCTTTGAATTTCGGGTGATCCCTCTTGAGCATGTATGCTTCTGCTACTTGTTCTACATCACACTTCCTTCCGCAAACAGCGAAACGCTTTGACTCGGTGAGTTTCGCGGCATTCCGACTTCGATGCCCCGGTTGCCGAAATTCAGTTGCCTTTGAATTTCGGGTGATCCCTCTTGAGCATGTATGCTTCTGCTACTTGTTCTACATCACACTTCCTTCCGCAAACGGCGAAACGCTTTGACTCGGTGAGTTTCGCGGCATTCCGACTTCGATGCCCCGGTTGCCGAAATTCAGTTGCCTTTGAATTTCGGGTGATCCCTCTTGAGCATGTATGCTTCTGCTACTTGTTCTACATCACACTTCCTTCCGCAAAGCGAAACGCTTTGACTCGGTGAGTTTCGCGGCATTCCGACTTCGATGCCCGGTTGCCGAAATTCAGTTGCCTTTGAATTTCGGGTGATCCCTCTTGAGCATGTATGCTTCTGCTACTTGTTCTACATCACACTTCTTCCGCAAACGGCGAAACGCTTTGACTCGGTGAGTTTCGCGGCATTCCGACTTCGATGCCCCGGTTGCCGAAATTCAGTTGCCTTTGAATTTCGGGTGATCCCTCTTGAGCATGTATGCTTCTGCTACTTGTTCTACATCACACTTCCTTCCGCAAACAGCGAAACGCTTTGACTCGGTGAGTTTCGCGGCATTCCGACTTCGATGCCCCGGTTGCCGAAATTCAGTTGCCTTTGAATTTCGGGTGATCCCTCTTGAGCATGTATGCTTCTGCTACTTGTTCTACATCACACTTCCTTCCGCAAACGGCGAAACGCTTTGACTCGGTGAGTTTCGCGGCATTCCGACTTCGATGCCCCGGTTGCCGAAATTCAGTTGCCTTTGAATTTCGGGTGATCCCTCTTGAGCATGTATGCTTCTGCTACTTGTTCTACATCACACTTCCTTCCGCAAACAGCGAAACGCTTTGACTCGGTGAGTTTCGCGGCATTCCGACTTCGATGCCCCGGTTGCCGAAATTCAGTTGCCTTTGAATTTCGGGTGATCCCTCTTGAGCATGTATGCTTCTGCTACTTGTTCTACATCACACTTCCTTCCGCAAACAGCGAAACGCTTTGACTCGGTGAGTTTCGCGGCATTCCGACTTCGATGCCCCGGTTGCCGAAATTCAGTTGCCTTTGAATTTCGGGTGATCCCTCTTGAGCATGTATGCTTCTGCTACTTGTTCTACATCACACTTCCTTCCGCAAACGGCGAAACGCTTTGACTCGGTGAGTTTCGCGGCATTCCGACTTCGATGCCCCGGTTGCCGAAATTCAGTTGCCTTTGAATTTCGGGTGATCCCTCTTGAGCATGTATGCTTCTGCTACTTGTTCTACATCACACTTCCTTCCGCAAACGGCGAAACGCTTTGACTCGGTGAGTTTCGCGGCATTCCGACTTCGATGCCCCGGTTGCCGAAATTCAGTTGCCTTTGAATTTCGGGTGATCCCTCTTGAGCATGTATGCTTCTGCTACTTGTTCTACATCACACTTCCTTCCGCAAACAGCGAAACGCTTTGACTCGGTGAGTTTCGCGGCATTCCGACTTCGATGCCCCGGTTGCCGAAATTCAGTTGCCTTTGAATTTCGGGTGATCCCTCTTGAGCATGTATGCTTCTGCTACTTGTTCTACATCACACTTCCTTCCGCAAACGGCGAAACGCTTTGACTCGGTGAGTTTCGCGGCATTCCGACTTCGATGCCCCGGTTGCCGAAATTCAGTTGCCTTTGAATTTCGGGTGATCCCTCTTGAGCATGTATGCTTCTGCTACTTGTTCTACATCACACTTCTTCCGCAAACAGCGAAACGCTTTGACTCGGTGAGTTTCGCGGCATTCCGACTTCGATGCCCCGGTTGCCGAAATTCAGTTGCCTTTGAATTTCGGGTGATCCCTCTTGAGCATGTATGCTTCTGCTACTTGTTCTACATCACACTTCTTCCGCAAACAGCGAAACGCTTTGACTCGGTGAGTTTCGCGGCATTCCGACTTCGATGCCCCGGTTGCCGAAATTCAGTTGCCTTTGAATTTCGGGTGATCCCTCTTGAGCATGTATGCTTCTGCTACTTGTTCTACATCACACTTCCTTCCGCAAACGGCGAAACGCTTTGACTCGGTGAGTTTCGCGGCATTCCGACTTCGATGCCCCGGTTGCCGAAATTCAGTTGCCTTTGAATTTCGGGTGATCCCTCTTGAGCATGTATGCTTCTGCTACTTGTTCTACATCACACTTCCTTCCGCAAACAGCGAAACGCTTTGACTCGGTGAGTTTCGCGGCATTCCGACTTCGATGCCCCGGTTGCCGAAATTCAGTTGCCTTTGAATTTCGGGTGATCCCTCTTGAGCATGTATGCTTCTGCTACTTGTTCTACATCACACTTCCTTCCGCAAACGGCGAAACGCTTTGACTCGGTGAGTTTCGCGGCATTCCGACTTCGATGCCCCGGTTGCCGAAATTCAGTTGCCTTTGAATTTCGGGTGATCCCTCTTGAGCATGTATGCTTCTGCTACTTGTTCTACATCACACTTCCTTCCGCAAACGGCGAAACGCTTTGACTCGGTGAGTTTCGCGGCATTCCGACTTCGATGCCCCGGTTGCCGAAATTCAGTTGCCTTTGAATTTCGGGTGATCCCTCTTGAGCATGTATGCTTCTGCTACTTGTTCTACATCACACTTCCTTCCGCAAACGGCGAAACGCTTTGACTCGGTGAGTTTCGCGGCATTCCGACTTCGATGCCCCGGTTGCCGAAATTCAGTTGCCTTTGAATTTCGGGTGATCCCTCTTGAGCATGTATGCTTCTGCTACTTGTTCTACATCACACTTCCTTCCGCAAACGGCGAAACGCTTTGACTCGGTGAGTTTCGCGGCATTCCGACTTCGATGCCCCGGTTGCCGAAATTCAGTTGCCTTTGAATTTCGGGTGATCCCTCTTGAGCATGTATGCTTCTGCTACTTGTTCTACATCACACTTCCTTCCGCAAACAGCGAAACGCTTTGACTCGGTGAGTTTCGCGGCATTCCGACTTCGATGCCCCGGTTGCCGAAATTCAGTTGCCTTTGAATTTCGGGTGATCCCTCTTGAGCATGTATGCTTCTGCTACTTGTTCTACATCACACTTCCTTCCGCAAACGGCGAAACGCTTTGACTCGGTGAGTTTCGCGGCATTCCGACTTCGATGCCCCGGTTGCCGAAATTCAGTTGCCTTTGAATTTCGGGTGATCCCTCTTGAGCATGTATGCTTCTGCTACTTGTTCTACATCACACTTCTTCCGCAAACGGCGAAACGCTTTGACTCGGTGAGTTTCGCGGCATTCCGACTTCGATGCCCCGGTTGCCGAAATTCAGTTGCCTTTGAATTTCGGGTGATCCCTCTTGAGCATGTATGCTTCTGCTACTTGTTCTACATCACACTTCCTTCCGCAAACGCGAAACGCTTTGACTCGGTGAGTTTCGCGGCATTCCGACTTCGATGCCCCGGTTGCCGAAATTCAGTTGCCTTTGAATTTCGGGTGATCCCTCTTGAGCATGTATGCTTCTGCTACTTGTTCTACATCACACTTCTTCCGCAAACAGCGAAACGCTTTGACTCGGTGAGTTTCGCGGCATTCCGACTTCGATGCCCCGGTTGCCGAAATTCAGTTGCCTTTGAATTTCGGGTGATCCCTCTTGAGCATGTATGCTTCTGCTACTTGTTCTACATCACACTTCCTTCCGCAAACAGCGAAACGCTTTGACTCGGTGAGTTTCGCGGCATTCCGACTTCGATGCCCCGGTTGCCGAAATTCAGTTGCCTTTGAATTTCGGGTGATCCCTCTTGAGCATGTATGCTTCTGCTACTTGTTCTACATCACACTTCCTTCCGCAAACGGCGAAACGCTTTGACTCGGTGAGTTTCGCGGCATTCCGACTTCGATGCCCCGGTTGCCGAAATTCAGTTGCCTTTGAATTTCGGGTGATCCCTCTTGAGCATGTATGCTTCTGCTACTTGTTCTACATCACACTTCCTTCCGCAAACGGCGAAACGCTTTGACTCGGTGAGTTTCGCGGCATTCCGACTTCGATGCCCCGGTTGCCGAAATTCAGTTGCCTTTGAATTTCGGGTGATCCCTCTTGAGCATGTATGCTTCTGCTACTTGTTCTACATCACACTTCTTCCGCAAACGGCGAAACGCTTTGACTCGGTGAGTTTCGCGGCATTCCGACTTCGATGCCCCGGTTGCCGAAATTCAGTTGCCTTTGAATTTCGGGTGATCCCTCTTGAGCATGTATGCTTCTGCTACTTGTTCTACATCACACTTCCTTCCGCAAACGGCGAAACGCTTTGACTCGGTGAGTTTCGCGGCATTCCGACTTCGATGCCCCGGTTGCCGAAATTCAGTTGCCTTTGAATTTCGGGTGATCCCTCTTGAGCATGTATGCTTCTGCTACTTGTTCTACATCACACTTCCTTCCGCAAACGGCGAAACGCTTTGACTCGGTGAGTTTCGCGGCATTCCGACTTCGATGCCCCGGTTGCCGAAATTCAGTTGCCTTTGAATTTCGGGTGATCCCTCTTGAGCATGTATGCTTCTGCTACTTGTTCTACATCACACTTCTTCCGCAAACGGCGAAACGCTTTGACTCGGTGAGTTTCGCGGCATTCCGACTTCGATGCCCCGGTTGCCGAAATTCAGTTGCCTTTGAATTTCGGGTGATCCCTCTTGAGCATGTATGCTTCTGCTACTTGTTCTACATCACACTTCTTCCGCAAACGGCGAAACGCTTTGACTCGGTGAGTTTCGCGGCATTCCGACTTCGATGCCCCGGTTGCCGAAATTCAGTTGCCTTTGAATTTCGGGTGATCCCTCTTGAGCATGTATGCTTCTGCTACTTGTTCTACATCACACTTCCTTCCGCAAACGGCGAAACGCTTTGACTCGGTGAGTTTCGCGGCATTCCGACTTCGATGCCCCGGTTGCCGAAATTCAGTTGCCTTTGAATTTCGGGTGATCCCTCTTGAGCATGTATGCTTCTGCTACTTGTTCTACATCACACTTCCTTCCGCAAACGGCGAAACGCTTTGACTCGGTGAGTTTCGCGGCATTCCGACTTCGATGCCCCGGTTGCCGAAATTCAGTTGCCTTTGAATTTCGGGTGATCCCTCTTGAGCATGTATGCTTCTGCTACTTGTTCTACATCACACTTCTTCCGCAAACGGCGAAACGCTTTGACTCGGTGAGTTTCGCGGCATTCCGACTTCGATGCCCCGGTTGCCGAAATTCAGTTGCCTTTGAATTTCGGGTGATCCCTCTTGAGCATGTATGCTTCTGCTACTTGTTCTACATCACACTTCCTTCCGCAAACAGCGAAACGCTTTGACTCGGTGAGTTTCGCGGCATTCCGACTTCGATGCCCCGGTTGCCGAAATTCAGTTGCCTTTGAATTTCGGGTGATCCCTCTTGAGCATGTATGCTTCTGCTACTTGTTCTACATCACACTTCCTTCCGCAAACGGCGAAACGCTTTGACTCGGTGAGTTTCGCGGCATTCCGACTTCGATGCCCCGGTTGCCGAAATTCAGTTGCCTTTGAATTTCGGGTGATCCCTCTTGAGCATGTATGCTTCTGCTACTTGTTCTACATCACACTTCCTTCCGCAAACGGCGAAACGCTTTGACTCGGTGAGTTTCGCGGCATTCCGACTTCGATGCCCCGGTTGCCGAAATTCAGTTGCCTTTGAATTTCGGGTGATCCCTCTTGAGCATGTATGCTTCTGCTACTTGTTCTACATCACACTTCCTTCCGCAAACGGCGAAACGCTTTGACTCGGTGAGTTTCGCGGCATTCCGACTTCGATGCCCCGGTTGCCGAAATTCAGTTGCCTTTGAATTTCGGGTGATCCCTCTTGAGCATGTATGCTTCTGCTACTTGTTCTACATCACACTTCTTCCGCAAACGGCGAAACGCTTTGACTCGGTGAGTTTCGCGGCATTCCGACTTCGATGCCCCGGTTGCCGAAATTCAGTTGCCTTTGAATTTCGGGTGATCCCTCTTGAGCATGTATGCTTCTGCTACTTGTTCTACATCACACTTCCTTCCGCAAACAGCGAAACGCTTTGACTCGGTGAGTTTCGCGGCATTCCGACTTCGATGCCCCGGTTGCCGAAATTCAGTTGCCTTTGAATTTCGGGTGATCCCTCTTGAGCATGTATGCTTCTGCTACTTGTTCTACATCACACTTCCTTCCGCAAACGGCGAAACGCTTTGACTCGGTGAGTTTCGCGGCATTCCGACTTCGATGCCCCGGTTGCCGAAATTCAGTTGCCTTTGAATTTCGGGTGATCCCTCTTGAGCATGTATGCTTCTGCTACTTGTTCTACATCACACTTCCTTCCGCAAACGGCGAAACGCTTTGACTCGGTGAGTTTCGCGGCATTCCGACTTCGATGCCCCGGTTGCCGAAATTCAGTTGCCTTTGAATTTCGGGTGATCCCTCTTGAGCATGTATGCTTCTGCTACTTGTTCTACATCACACTTCCTTCCGCAAACGGCGAAACGCTTTGACTCGGTGAGTTTCGCGGCATTCCGACTTCGATGCCCCGGTTGCCGAAATTCAGTTGCCTTTGAATTTCGGGTGATCCCTCTTGAGCATGTATGCTTCTGCTACTTGTTCTACATCACACTTCCTTCCGCAAACGGCGAAACGCTTTGACTCGGTGAGTTTCGCGGCATTCCGACTTCGATGCCCGGTTGCCGAAATTCAGTTGCCTTTGAATTTCGGGTGATCCCTCTTGAGCATGTATGCTTCTGCTACTTGTTCTACATCACACTTCCTTCCGCAAACGGCGAAACGCTTTGACTCGGTGAGTTTCGCGGCATTCCGACTTCGATGCCCCGGTTGCCGAAATTCAGTTGCCTTTGAATTTCGGGTGATCCCTCTTGAGCATGTATGCTTCTGCTACTTGTTCTACATCACACTTCCTTCCGCAAACGGCGAAACGCTTTGACTCGGTGAGTTTCGCGGCATTCCGACTTCGATGCCCCGGTTGCCGAAATTCAGTTGCCTTTGAATTTCGGGTGATCCCTCTTGAGCATGTATGCTTCTGCTACTTGTTCTACATCACACTTCCTTCCGCAAACGGCGAAACGCTTTGACTCGGTGAGTTTCGCGGCATTCCGACTTCGATGCCCCGGTTGCCGAAATTCAGTTGCCTTTGAATTTCGGGTGATCCCTCTTGAGCATGTATGCTTCTGCTACTTGTTCTACATCACACTTCCTTCCGCAAACGGCGAAACGCTTTGACTCGGTGAGTTTCGCGGCATTCCGACTTCGATGCCCGGTTGCCGAAATTCAGTTGCCTTTGAATTTCGGGTGATCCCTCTTGAGCATGTATGCTTCTGCTACTTGTTCTACATCACACTTCCTTCCGCAAACGGCGAAACGCTTTGACTCGGTGAGTTTCGCGGCATTCCGACTTCGATGCCCCGGTTGCCGAAATTCAGTTGCCTTTGAATTTCGGGTGATCCCTCTTGAGCATGTATGCTTCTGCTACTTGTTCTACATCACACTTCCTTCCGCAAACGGCGAAACGCTTTGACTCGGTGAGTTTCGCGGCATTCCGACTTCGATGCCCCGGTTGCCGAAATTCAGTTGCCTTTGAATTTCGGGTGATCCCTCTTGAGCATGTATGCTTCTGCTACTTGTTCTACATCACACTTCCTTCCGCAAACGGCGAAACGCTTTGACTCGGTGAGTTTCGCGGCATTCCGACTTCGATGCCCCGGTTGCCGAAATTCAGTTGCCTTTGAATTTCGGGTGATCCCTCTTGAGCATGTATGCTTCTGCTACTTGTTCTACATCACACTTCCTTCCGCAAACGGCGAAACGCTTTGACTCGGTGAGTTTCGCGGCATTCCGACTTCGATGCCCCGGTTGCCGAAATTCAGTTGCCTTTGAATTTCGGGTGATCCCTCTTGAGCATGTATGCTTCTGCTACTTGTTCTACATCACACTTCCTTCCGCAAACGGCGAAACGCTTTGACTCGGTGAGTTTCGCGGCATTCCGACTTCGATGCCCGGTTGCCGAAATTCAGTTGCCTTTGAATTTCGGGTGATCCCTCTTGAGCATGTATGCTTCTGCTACTTGTTCTACATCACACTTCCTTCCGCAAACGGCGAAACGCTTTGACTCGGTGAGTTTCGCGGCATTCCGACTTCGATGCCCCGGTTGCCGAAATTCAGTTGCCTTTGAATTTCGGGTGATCCCTCTTGAGCATGTATGCTTCTGCTACTTGTTCTACATCACACTTCCTTCCGCAAACGGCGAAACGCTTTGACTCGGTGAGTTTCGCGGCATTCCGACTTCGATGCCCCGGTTGCCGAAATTCAGTTGCCTTTGAATTTCGGGTGATCCCTCTTGAGCATGTATGCTTCTGCTACTTGTTCTACATCACACTTCCTTCCGCAAACGGCGAAACGCTTTGACTCGGTGAGTTTCGCGGCATTCCGACTTCGATGCCCCGGTTGCCGAAATTCAGTTGCCTTTGAATTTCGGGTGATCCCTCTTGAGCATGTATGCTTCTGCTACTTGTTCTACATCACACTTCCTTCCGCAAACGGCGAAACGCTTTGACTCGGTGAGTTTCGCGGCATTCCGACTTCGATGCCCCGGTTGCCGAAATTCAGTTGCCTTTGAATTTCGGGTGATCCCTCTTGAGCATGTATGCTTCTGCTACTTGTTCTACATCACACTTCCTTCCGCAAACGGCGAAACGCTTTGACTCGGTGAGTTTCGCGGCATTCCGACTTCGATGCCCCGGTTGCCGAAATTCAGTTGCCTTTGAATTTCGGGTGATCCCTCTTGAGCATGTATGCTTCTGCTACTTGTTCTACATCACACTTCCTTCCGCAAACGGCGAAACGCTTTGACTCGGTGAGTTTCGCGGCATTCCGACTTCGATGCCCCGGTTGCCGAAATTCAGTTGCCTTTGAATTTCGGGTGATCCCTCTTGAGCATGTATGCTTCTGCTACTTGTTCTACATCACACTTCCTTCCGCAAACGGCGAAACGCTTTGACTCGGTGAGTTTCGCGGCATTCCGACTTCGATGCCCCGGTTGCCGAAATTCAGTTGCCTTTGAATTTCGGGTGATCCCTCTTGAGCATGTATGCTTCTGCTACTTGTTCTACATCACACTTCCTTCCGCAAACGGCGAAACGCTTTGACTCGGTGAGTTTCGCGGCATTCCGACTTCGATGCCCCGGTTGCCGAAATTCAGTTGCCTTTGAATTTCGGGTGATCCCTCTTGAGCATGTATGCTTCTGCTACTTGTTCTACATCACACTTCCTTCCGCAAACGGCGAAACGCTTTGACTCGGTGAGTTTCGCGGCATTCCGACTTCGATGCCCCGGTTGCCGAAATTCAGTTGCCTTTGAATTTCGGGTGATCCCTCTTGAGCATGTATGCTTCTGCTACTTGTTCTACATCACACTTCCTTCCGCAAACGGCGAAACGCTTTGACTCGGTGAGTTTCGCGGCATTCCGACTTCGATGCCCCGGTTGCCGAAATTCAGTTGCCTTTGAATTTCGGGTGATCCCTCTTGAGCATGTATGCTTCTGCTACTTGTTCTACATCACACTTCCTTCCGCAAACGGCGAAACGCTTTGACTCGGTGAGTTTCGCGGCATTCCGACTTCGATGCCCCGGTTGCCGAAATTCAGTTGCCTTTGAATTTCGGGTGATCCCTCTTGAGCATGTATGCTTCTGCTACTTGTTCTACATCACACTTCCTTCCGCAAACGGCGAAACGCTTTGACTCGGTGAGTTTCGCGGCATTCCGACTTCGATGCCCGGTTGCCGAAATTCAGTTGCCTTTGAATTTCGGGTGATCCCTCTTGAGCATGTATGCTTCTGCTACTTGTTCTACATCACACTTCCTTCCGCAAACGGCGAAACGCTTTGACTCGGTGAGTTTCGCGGCATTCCGACTTCGATGCCCCGGTTGCCGAAATTCAGTTGCCTTTGAATTTCGGGTGATCCCTCTTGAGCATGTATGCTTCTGCTACTTGTTCTACATCACACTTCTTCCGCAAACGGCGAAACGCTTTGACTCGGTGAGTTTCGCGGCATTCCGACTTCGATGCCCGGTTGCCGAAATTCAGTTGCCTTTGAATTTCGGGTGATCCCTCTTGAGCATGTATGCTTCTGCTACTTGTTCTACATCACACTTCCTTCCGCAAACGGCGAAACGCTTTGACTCGGTGAGTTTCGCGGCATTCCGACTTCGATGCCCCGGTTGCCGAAATTCAGTTGCCTTTGAATTTCGGGTGATCCCTCTTGAGCATGTATGCTTCTGCTACTTGTTCTACATCACACTTCCTTCCGCAAACAGCGAAACGCTTTGACTCGGTGAGTTTCGCGGCATTCCGACTTCGATGCCCCGGTTGCCGAAATTCAGTTGCCTTTGAATTTCGGGTGATCCCTCTTGAGCATGTATGCTTCTGCTACTTGTTCTACATCACACTTCTTCCGCAAACGGCGAAACGCTTTGACTCGGTGAGTTTCGCGGCATTCCGACTTCGATGCCCCGGTTGCCGAAATTCAGTTGCCTTTGAATTTCGGGTGATCCCTCTTGAGCATGTATGCTTCTGCTACTTGTTCTACATCACACTTCCTTCCGCAAACGGCGAAACGCTTTGACTCGGTGAGTTTCGCGGCATTCCGACTTCGATGCCCCGGTTGCCGAAATTCAGTTGCCTTTGAATTTCGGGTGATCCCTCTTGAGCATGTATGCTTCTGCTACTTGTTCTACATCACACTTCCTTCCGCAAACGGCGAAACGCTTTGACTCGGTGAGTTTCGCGGCATTCCGACTTCGATGCCCCGGTTGCCGAAATTCAGTTGCCTTTGAATTTCGGGTGATCCCTCTTGAGCATGTATGCTTCTGCTACTTGTTCTACATCACACTTCCTTCCGCAAACGGCGAAACGCTTTGACTCGGTGAGTTTCGCGGCATTCCGACTTCGATGCCCCGGTTGCCGAAATTCAGTTGCCTTTGAATTTCGGGTGATCCCTCTTGAGCATGTATGCTTCTGCTACTTGTTCTACATCACACTTCTTCCGCAAACGGCGAAACGCTTTGACTCGGTGAGTTTCGCGGCATTCCGACTTCGATGCCCCGGTTGCCGAAATTCAGTTGCCTTTGAATTTCGGGTGATCCCTCTTGAGCATGTATGCTTCTGCTACTTGTTCTACATCACACTTCCTTCCGCAAACGGCGAAACGCTTTGACTCGGTGAGTTTCGCGGCATTCCGACTTCGATGCCCCGGTTGCCGAAATTCAGTTGCCTTTGAATTTCGGGTGATCCCTCTTGAGCATGTATGCTTCTGCTACTTGTTCTACATCACACTTCCTTCCGCAAACGGCGAAACGCTTTGACTCGGTGAGTTTCGCGGCATTCCGACTTCGATGCCCGGTTGCCGAAATTCAGTTGCCTTTGAATTTCGGGTGATCCCTCTTGAGCATGTATGCTTCTGCTACTTGTTCTACATCACACTTCTTCCGCAAACGGCGAAACGCTTTGACTCGGTGAGTTTCGCGGCATTCCGACTTCGATGCCCGGTTGCCGAAATTCAGTTGCCTTTGAATTTCGGGTGATCCCTCTTGAGCATGTATGCTTCTGCTACTTGTTCTACATCACACTTCTTCCGCAAACGCGAAACGCTTTGACTCGGTGAGTTTCGCGGCATTCCGACTTCGATGCCCGGTTGCCGAAATTCAGTTGCCTTTGAATTTCGGGTGATCCCTCTTGAGCATGTATGCTTCTGCTACTTGTTCTACATCACACTTCCTTCCGCAAACGGCGAAACGCTTTGACTCGGTGAGTTTCGCGGCATTCCGACTTCGATGCCCCGGTTGCCGAAATTCAGTTGCCTTTGAATTTCGGGTGATCCCTCTTGAGCATGTATGCTTCTGCTACTTGTTCTACATCACACTTCTTCCGCAAACGGCGAAACGCTTTGACTCGGTGAGTTTCGCGGCATTCCGACTTCGATGCCCCGGTTGCCGAAATTCAGTTGCCTTTGAATTTCGGGTGATCCCTCTTGAGCATGTATGCTTCTGCTACTTGTTCTACATCACACTTCCTTCCGCAAACGGCGAAACGCTTTGACTCGGTGAGTTTCGCGGCATTCCGACTTCGATGCCCCGGTTGCCGAAATTCAGTTGCCTTTGAATTTCGGGTGATCCCTCTTGAGCATGTATGCTTCTGCTACTTGTTCTACATCACACTTCCTTCCGCAAACGGCGAAACGCTTTGACTCGGTGAGTTTCGCGGCATTCCGACTTCGATGCCCCGGTTGCCGAAATTCAGTTGCCTTTGAATTTCGGGTGATCCCTCTTGAGCATGTATGCTTCTGCTACTTGTTCTACATCACACTTCCTTCCGCAAACGGCGAAACGCTTTGACTCGGTGAGTTTCGCGGCATTCCGACTTCGATGCCCCGGTTGCCGAAATTCAGTTGCCTTTGAATTTCGGGTGATCCCTCTTGAGCATGTATGCTTCTGCTACTTGTTCTACATCACACTTCCTTCCGCAAACAGCGAAACGCTTTGACTCGGTGAGTTTCGCGGCATTCCGACTTCGATGCCCCGGTTGCCGAAATTCAGTTGCCTTTGAATTTCGGGTGATCCCTCTTGAGCATGTATGCTTCTGCTACTTGTTCTACATCACACTTCCTTCCGCAAACGGCGAAACGCTTTGACTCGGTGAGTTTCGCGGCATTCCGACTTCGATGCCCCGGTTGCCGAAATTCAGTTGCCTTTGAATTTCGGGTGATCCCTCTTGAGCATGTATGCTTCTGCTACTTGTTCTACATCACACTTCCTTCCGCAAACAGCGAAACGCTTTGACTCGGTGAGTTTCGCGGCATTCCGACTTCGATGCCCGGTTGCCGAAATTCTTCGATGCCCCGGTTGCCGAAATTCAGTTGCCTTTGAATTTCGGGTGATCCCTCTTGAGCATGTATGCTTCTGCTACTTGTTCTACATCACACTTCTTCCGCAAACGGCGAAACGCTTTGACTCGGTGAGTTTCGCGGCATTCCGACTTCGATGCCCCGGTTGCCGAAATTCAGTTGCCTTTGAATTTCGGGTGATCCCTCTTGAGCATGTATGCTTCTGCTACTTGTTCTACATCACACTTCCTTCCGCAAACGGCGAAACGCTTTGACTCGGTGAGTTTCGCGGCATTCCGACTTCGATGCCCCGGTTGCCGAAATTCAGTTGCCTTTGAATTTCGGGTGATCCCTCTTGAGCATGTATGCTTCTGCTACTTGTTCTACATCACACTTCCTTCCGCAAACGGCGAAACGCTTTGACTCGGTGAGTTTCGCGGCATTCCGACTTCGATGCCCCGGTTGCCGAAATTCAGTTGCCTTTGAATTTCGGGTGATCCCTCTTGAGCATGTATGCTTCTGCTACTTGTTCTACATCACACTTCCTTCCGCAAACGGCGAAACGCTTTGACTCGGTGAGTTTCGCGGCATTCCGACTTCGATGCCCCGGTTGCCGAAATTCAGTTGCCTTTGAATTTCGGGTGATCCCTCTTGAGCATGTATGCTTCTGCTACTTGTTCTACATCACACTTCCTTCCGCAAACGGCGAAACGCTTTGACTCGGTGAGTTTCGCGGCATTCCGACTTCGATGCCCCGGTTGCCGAAATTCAGTTGCCTTTGAATTTCGGGTGATCCCTCTTGAGCATGTATGCTTCTGCTACTTGTTCTACATCACACTTCCTTCCGCAAACGGCGAAACGCTTTGACTCGGTGAGTTTCGCGGCATTCCGACTTCGATGCCCCGGTTGCCGAAATTCAGTTGCCTTTGAATTTCGGGTGATCCCTCTTGAGCATGTATGCTTCTGCTACTTGTTCTACATCACACTTCCTTCCGCAAACGGCGAAACGCTTTGACTCGGTGAGTTTCGCGGCATTCCGACTTCGATGCCCCGGTTGCCGAAATTCAGTTGCCTTTGAATTTCGGGTGATCCCTCTTGAGCATGTATGCTTCTGCTACTTGTTCTACATCACACTTCCTTCCGCAAACGGCGAAACGCTTTGACTCGGTGAGTTTCGCGGCATTCCGACTTCGATGCCCCGGTTGCCGAAATTCAGTTGCCTTTGAATTTCGGGTGATCCCTCTTGAGCATGTATGCTTCTGCTACTTGTTCTACATCACACTTCCTTCCGCAAACGGCGAAACGCTTTGACTCGGTGAGTTTCGCGGCATTCCGACTTCGATGCCCCGGTTGCCGAAATTCAGTTGCCTTTGAATTTCGGGTGATCCCTCTTGAGCATGTATGCTTCTGCTACTTGTTCTACATCACACTTCCTTCCGCAAACGGCGAAACGCTTTGACTCGGTGAGTTTCGCGGCATTCCGACTTCGATGCCCCGGTTGCCGAAATTCAGTTGCCTTTGAATTTCGGGTGATCCCTCTTGAGCATGTATGCTTCTGCTACTTGTTCTACATCACACTTCCTTCCGCAAACGGCGAAACGCTTTGACTCGGTGAGTTTCGCGGCATTCCGACTTCGATGCCCCGGTTGCCGAAATTCAGTTGCCTTTGAATTTCGGGTGATCCCTCTTGAGCATGTATGCTTCTGCTACTTGTTCTACATCACACTTCCTTCCGCAAACGGCGAAACGCTTTGACTCGGTGAGTTTCGCGGCATTCCGACTTCGATGCCCCGGTTGCCGAAATTCAGTTGCCTTTGAATTTCGGGTGATCCCTCTTGAGCATGTATGCTTCTGCTACTTGTTCTACATCACACTTCCTTCCGCAAACAGCGAAACGCTTTGACTCGGTGAGTTTCGCGGCATTCCGACTTCGATGCCCGGTTGCCGAAATTCAGTTGCCTTTGAATTTCGGGTGATCCCTCTTGAGCATGTATGCTTCTGCTACTTGTTCTACATCACACTTCCTTCCGCAAACGGCGAAACGCTTTGACTCGGTGAGTTTCGCGGCATTCCGACTTCGATGCCCCGGTTGCCGAAATTCAGTTGCCTTTGAATTTCGGGTGATCCCTCTTGAGCATGTATGCTTCTGCTACTTGTTCTACATCACACTTCCTTCCGCAAACGGCGAAACGCTTTGACTCGGTGAGTTTCGCGGCATTCCGACTTCGATGCCCCGGTTGCCGAAATTCAGTTGCCTTTGAATTTCGGGTGATCCCTCTTGAGCATGTATGCTTCTGCTACTTGTTCTACATCACACTTCCTTCCGCAAACGGCGAAACGCTTTGACTCGGTGAGTTTCGCGGCATTCCGACTTCGATGCCCCGGTTGCCGAAATTCAGTTGCCTTTGAATTTCGGGTGATCCCTCTTGAGCATGTATGCTTCTGCTACTTGTTCTACATCACACTTCCTTCCGCAAACAGCGAAACGCTTTGACTCGGTGAGTTTCGCGGCATTCCGACTTCGATGCCCCGGTTGCCGAAATTCAGTTGCCTTTGAATTTCGGGTGATCCCTCTTGAGCATGTATGCTTCTGCTACTTGTTCTACATCACACTTCCTTCCGCAAACGGCGAAACGCTTTGACTCGGTGAGTTTCGCGGCATTCCGACTTCGATGCCCCGGTTGCCGAAATTCAGTTGCCTTTGAATTTCGGGTGATCCCTCTTGAGCATGTATGCTTCTGCTACTTGTTCTACATCACACTTCCTTCCGCAAACAGCGAAACGCTTTGACTCGGTGAGTTTCGCGGCATTCCGACTTCGATGCCCCGGTTGCCGAAATTCAGTTGCCTTTGAATTTCGGGTGATCCCTCTTGAGCATGTATGCTTCTGCTACTTGTTCTACATCACACTTCCTTCCGCAAACGGCGAAACGCTTTGACTCGGTGAGTTTCGCGGCATTCCGACTTCGATGCCCCGGTTGCCGAAATTCAGTTGCCTTTGAATTTCGGGTGATCCCTCTTGAGCATGTATGCTTCTGCTACTTGTTCTACATCACACTTCCTTCCGCAAACGGCGAAACGCTTTGACTCGGTGAGTTTCGCGGCATTCCGACTTCGATGCCCCGGTTGCCGAAATTCAGTTGCCTTTGAATTTCGGGTGATCCCTCTTGAGCATGTATGCTTCTGCTACTTGTTCTACATCACACTTCCTTCCGCAAACGGCGAAACGCTTTGACTCGGTGAGTTTCGCGGCATTCCGACTTCGATGCCCCGGTTGCCGAAATTCAGTTGCCTTTGAATTTCGGGTGATCCCTCTTGAGCATGTATGCTTCTGCTACTTGTTCTACATCACACTTCCTTCCGCAAACAGCGAAACGCTTTGACTCGGTGAGTTTCGCGGCATTCCGACTTCGATGCCCCGGTTGCCGAAATTCAGTTGCCTTTGAATTTCGGGTGATCCCTCTTGAGCATGTATGCTTCTGCTACTTGTTCTACATCACACTTCCTTCCGCAAACAGCGAAACGCTTTGACTCGGTGAGTTTCGCGGCATTCCGACTTCGATGCCCCGGTTGCCGAAATTCAGTTGCCTTTGAATTTCGGGTGATCCCTCTTGAGCATGTATGCTTCTGCTACTTGTTCTACATCACACTTCCTTCCGCAAACGGCGAAACGCTTTGACTCGGTGAGTTTCGCGGCATTCCGACTTCGATGCCCCGGTTGCCGAAATTCAGTTGCCTTTGAATTTCGGGTGATCCCTCTTGAGCATGTATGCTTCTGCTACTTGTTCTACATCACACTTCCTTCCGCAAACGGCGAAACGCTTTGACTCGGTGAGTTTCGCGGCATTCCGACTTCGATGCCCCGGTTGCCGAAATTCAGTTGCCTTTGAATTTCGGGTGATCCCTCTTGAGCATGTATGCTTCTGCTACTTGTTCTACATCACACTTCCTTCCGCAAACGGCGAAACGCTTTGACTCGGTGAGTTTCGCGGCATTCCGACTTCGATGCCCGGTTGCCGAAATTCAGTTGCCTTTGAATTTCGGGTGATCCCTCTTGAGCATGTATGCTTCTGCTACTTGTTCTACATCACACTTCCTTCCGCAAACGGCGAAACGCTTTGACTCGGTGAGTTTCGCGGCATTCCGACTTCGATGCCCCGGTTGCCGAAATTCAGTTGCCTTTGAATTTCGGGTGATCCCTCTTGAGCATGTATGCTTCTGCTACTTGTTCTACATCACACTTCCTTCCGCAAACGGCGAAACGCTTTGACTCGGTGAGTTTCGCGGCATTCCGACTTCGATGCCCCGGTTGCCGAAATTCAGTTGCCTTTGAATTTCGGGTGATCCCTCTTGAGCATGTATGCTTCTGCTACTTGTTCTACATCACACTTCCTTCCGCAAACAGCGAAACGCTTTGACTCGGTGAGTTTCGCGGCATTCCGACTTCGATGCCCCGGTTGCCGAAATTCAGTTGCCTTTGAATTTCGGGTGATCCCTCTTGAGCATGTATGCTTCTGCTACTTGTTCTACATCACACTTCCTTCCGCAAACAGCGAAACGCTTTGACTCGGTGAGTTTCGCGGCATTCCGACTTCGATGCCCCGGTTGCCGAAATTCAGTTGCCTTTGAATTTCGGGTGATCCCTCTTGAGCATGTATGCTTCTGCTACTTGTTCTACATCACACTTCCTTCCGCAAACGGCGAAACGCTTTGACTCGGTGAGTTTCGCGGCATTCCGACTTCGATGCCCCGGTTGCCGAAATTCAGTTGCCTTTGAATTTCGGGTGATCCCTCTTGAGCATGTATGCTTCTGCTACTTGTTCTACATCACACTTCCTTCCGCAAACAGCGAAACGCTTTGACTCGGTGAGTTTCGCGGCATTCCGACTTCGATGCCCCGGTTGCCGAAATTCAGTTGCCTTTGAATTTCGGGTGATCCCTCTTGAGCATGTATGCTTCTGCTACTTGTTCTACATCACACTTCCTTCCGCAAACAGCGAAACGCTTTGACTCGGTGAGTTTCGCGGCATTCCGACTTCGATGCCCGGTTGCCGAAATTCAGTTGCCTTTGAATTTCGGGTGATCCCTCTTGAGCATGTATGCTTCTGCTACTTGTTCTACATCACACTTCCTTCCGCAAACGGCGAAACGCTTTGACTCGGTGAGTTTCGCGGCATTCCGACTTCGATGCCCCGGTTGCCGAAATTCAGTTGCCTTTGAATTTCGGGTGATCCCTCTTGAGCATGTATGCTTCTGCTACTTGTTCTACATCACACTTCCTTCCGCAAACGGCGAAACGCTTTGACTCGGTGAGTTTCGCGGCATTCCGACTTCGATGCCCCGGTTGCCGAAATTCAGTTGCCTTTGAATTTCGGGTGATCCCTCTTGAGCATGTATGCTTCTGCTACTTGTTCTACATCACACTTCCTTCCGCAAACAGCGAAACGCTTTGACTCGGTGAGTTTCGCGGCATTCCGACTTCGATGCCCCGGTTGCCGAAATTCAGTTGCCTTTGAATTTCGGGTGATCCCTCTTGAGCATGTATGCTTCTGCTACTTGTTCTACATCACACTTCCTTCCGCAAACAGCGAAACGCTTTGACTCGGTGAGTTTCGCGGCATTCCGACTTCGATGCCCCGGTTGCCGAAATTCAGTTGCCTTTGAATTTCGGGTGATCCCTCTTGAGCATGTATGCTTCTGCTACTTGTTCTACATCACACTTCCTTCCGCAAACGGCGAAACGCTTTGACTCGGTGAGTTTCGCGGCATTCCGACTTCGATGCCCCGGTTGCCGAAATTCAGTTGCCTTTGAATTTCGGGTGATCCCTCTTGAGCATGTATGCTTCTGCTACTTGTTCTACATCACACTTCCTTCCGCAAACGGCGAAACGCTTTGACTCGGTGAGTTTCGCGGCATTCCGACTTCGATGCCCCGGTTGCCGAAATTCAGTTGCCTTTGAATTTCGGGTGATCCCTCTTGAGCATGTATGCTTCTGCTACTTGTTCTACATCACACTTCCTTCCGCAAACAGCGAAACGCTTTGACTCGGTGAGTTTCGCGGCATTCCGACTTCGATGCCCGGTTGCCGAAATTCAGTTGCCTTTGAATTTCGGGTGATCCCTCTTGAGCATGTATGCTTCTGCTACTTGTTCTACATCACACTTCCTTCCGCAAACAGCGAAACGCTTTGACTCGGTGAGTTTCGCGGCATTCCGACTTCGATGCCCGGTTGCCGAAATTCAGTTGCCTTTGAATTTCGGGTGATCCCTCTTGAGCATGTATGCTTCTGCTACTTGTTCTACATCACACTTCCTTCCGCAAACGGCGAAACGCTTTGACTCGGTGAGTTTCGCGGCATTCCGACTTCGATGCCCCGGTTGCCGAAATTCAGTTGCCTTTGAATTTCGGGTGATCCCTCTTGAGCATGTATGCTTCTGCTACTTGTTCTACATCACACTTCCTTCCGCAAACAGCGAAACGCTTTGACTCGGTGAGTTTCGCGGCATTCCGACTTCGATGCCCCGGTTGCCGAAATTCAGTTGCCTTTGAATTTCGGGTGATCCCTCTTGAGCATGTATGCTTCTGCTACTTGTTCTACATCACACTTCCTTCCGCAAACAGCGAAACGCTTTGACTCGGTGAGTTTCGCGGCATTCCGACTTCGATGCCCCGGTTGCCGAAATTCAGTTGCCTTTGAATTTCGGGTGATCCCTCTTGAGCATGTATGCTTCTGCTACTTGTTCTACATCACACTTCCTTCCGCAAACAGCGAAACGCTTTGACTCGGTGAGTTTCGCGGCATTCCGACTTCGATGCCCCGGTTGCCGAAATTCAGTTGCCTTTGAATTTCGGGTGATCCCTCTTGAGCATGTATGCTTCTGCTACTTGTTCTACATCACACTTCCTTCCGCAAACAGCGAAACGCTTTGACTCGGTGAGTTTCGCGGCATTCCGACTTCGATGCCCCGGTTGCCGAAATTCAGTTGCCTTTGAATTTCGGGTGATCCCTCTTGAGCATGTATGCTTCTGCTACTTGTTCTACATCACACTTCCTTCCGCAAACAGCGAAACGCTTTGACTCGGTGAGTTTCGCGGCATTCCGACTTCGATGCCCCGGTTGCCGAAATTCAGTTGCCTTTGAATTTCGGGTGATCCCTCTTGAGCATGTATGCTTCTGCTACTTGTTCTACATCACACTTCCTTCCGCAAACAGCGAAACGCTTTGACTCGGTGAGTTTCGCGGCATTCCGACTTCGATGCCCCGGTTGCCGAAATTCAGTTGCCTTTGAATTTCGGGTGATCCCTCTTGAGCATGTATGCTTCTGCTACTTGTTCTACATCACACTTCCTTCCGCAAACAGCGAAACGCTTTGACTCGGTGAGTTTCGCGGCATTCCGACTTCGATGCCCCGGTTGCCGAAATTCAGTTGCCTTTGAATTTCGGGTGATCCCTCTTGAGCATGTATGCTTCTGCTACTTGTTCTACATCACACTTCCTTCCGCAAACAGCGAAACGCTTTGACTCGGTGAGTTTCGCGGCATTCCGACTTCGATGCCCCGGTTGCCGAAATTCAGTTGCCTTTGAATTTCGGGTGATCCCTCTTGAGCATGTATGCTTCTGCTACTTGTTCTACATCACACTTCCTTCCGCAAACAGCGAAACGCTTTGACTCGGTGAGTTTCGCGGCATTCCGACTTCGATGCCCGGTTGCCGAAATTCAGTTGCCTTTGAATTTCGGGTGATCCCTCTTGAGCATGTATGCTTCTGCTACTTGTTCTACATCACACTTCCTTCCGCAAATGGCGAAACGCTTTGACTCGGTGAGTTTCGCGCATTCCGACTTCGATGCCCCGGTTGCCGAAATTCAGTTGCCTTTGAATTTCGGGTGATCCCTCTTGAGCATGTATGCTTCTGCTACTTGTTCTACATCACTTCCTTCCGCAAACGGCGAAACGCTTTGACTCGGTGAGTTTCGCGGCATTCCGACTTCGATGCCCCGGTTGCCGAAATTCAGTTGCCTTTGAATTTCGGGTGATCCCTCTTGAGCATGTATGCTTCTGCTACTTGTTCTACATCACACTTCCTT
>CM055353.1:25726480-25728980 GCA_029228515.1 Populus alba x Populus x berolinensis | reverse complement strand
CCATAGGCCTGCCGCGGGGGCTGCTGCTACGCTCGGACTAACGTGGGGGGCCTCACGGCCCGAAGTAACGCCGCCATCGATGACCCGTTTTCCGGCCGGCGACGACCCGATTCCGACCACCGCCCTATAAAAATCACACGCGCGCGCGCGCGCGCGCCGCGCCGCGCCCGCCCGCGGGCGCTGGGCGCTGGGGCCTGGGGCGCTGGGGCCTGGGGGCCTGGGGCCTGAGGGCCTGGGGCCCTTGGGGGCCCTTGGGCTCTTGGGCGATTGGGCGCGCGCGCGCGCGGCAGTGGTTCCCCTGCCGCGCTGCGCAACGGGGGCTGACGCGGGGACAGCCCCTGCTGCCTTGCTATCTTACCCGCGGGGGGGCTGCCTTCGGGCCCTGGCCCCCTGCGCTCTTGCCTGCCCCCCGCGCGGGTGAGGCTAGGCACACGCTGGGGCAGCGGCAGCGATAACAACAGTGGGAAAAATCGGCAGCGCGGTAAATGCCGCTGGAGGCCCGTCGCGGAAAATCGGCAGCGCAGATTTGTTGACGAACACGGGCTGGACGCTGGGCTGGCCAGGCCTGGCAGGAAAATTCGTCTAGGGGGTAGGCTCACGGCAACGGGGGCTGACGCGGGGACAGCCCCTGCTGGCTTGCTATCTTGCCCGCGGGGGGGCTGCCTTCGGGCCCGGGGCAGCGGCAGCGATGCCAGCGGTGGGAAATATCGGCAGCGCGGACAGCCCCTGCTGGCTTGCTATCTTGCCCGCGGGGGGGCTGCCTTCGGGCCCGGGGCAGCGGCAGCGATGCCAGCGGTGGGAAATATCGGCAGCGCGGACAGCCCCTGCTGGCTTGCTATCTTGCCCGCGGGGGGGCTGCCTTCGGGCCCGGGGCAGCGGCAGCGATGCCAGCGGTGGGAAATATCGGCAGCGCGGACAGCCCCTGCTGGCTTGCTATCTTGCCCGCGGGGGGGCTGCCTTCGGGCCCGGGGCAGCGGCAGCGATGCCAGCGGTGGGAAATATCGGCAGCGCGGACAGCCCCTGCTGGCTTGCTATCTTGCCCGCGGGGGGGCTGCCTTCGGGCCCGGGGCAGCGGCAGCGATGCCAGCGGTGGGAAATATCGGCAGCGCGGACAGCCCCTGCTGGCTTGCTATCTTGCCCGCGGGGGGGCTGCCTTCGGGCCCGGGGCAGCGGCAGCGATGCCAGCGGTGGGAAATATCGGCAGCGCGGACAGCCCCTGCTGGCTTGCTATCTTGCCCGCGGGGGGGCTGCCTTCGGGCCCGGGGCAGCGGCAGCGATGCCAGCGGTGGGAAATATCGGCAGCGCGGACAGCCCCTGCTGGCTTGCTATCTTGCCCGCGGGGGGGCTGCCTTCGGGCCCGTGGCAGCGGCAGCGATGCCAGCGGTGGGAAATATCGGCAGCGCGGACAGCCCCTGCTGGCTTGCTATCTTGCCCGCGGGGGGGCTGCCTTCGGGCCCGGGGCAGCGGCAGCGATGCCAGCGGTGGGAAATATCGGCAGCGCGGACAGCCCCTGCTGGCTTGCTATCTTGCCCGCGGGGGGGCTGCCTTCGGGCCCGTGGCAGCGGCAGCGATGCCAGCGGTGGGAAATATCGGCAGCGCGGACAGCCCCTGCTGGCTTGCTATCTTGCCCGCGGGGGGGCTGCCTTCGGGCCCGTGGCAGCGGCAGCGATGCCAGCGGTGGGAAATATCGGCAGCGCGGACAGCCCCTGCTGGCTTGCTATCTTGCCCGCGGGGGGGCTGCCTTCGGGCCCGGGGCAGCGGCAGCGATGCCAGCGGTGGGAAATATCGGCAGCGCGGACAGCCCCTGCTGGCTTGCTATCTTGCCCGCGGGGGGGCTGCCTTCGGGCCCGTGGCAGCGGCAGCGATGCCAGCGGTGGGAAATATCGGCAGCGCGGACAGCCCCTGCTGGCTTGCTATCTTGCCCGCGGGGGGGCTGCCTTCGGGCCCGTGGCAGCGGCAGCGATGCCAGCGGTGGGAAATATCGGCAGCGCGGACAGCCCCTGCTGGCTTGCTATCTTGCCCGCGGGGGGGCTGCCTTCGGGCCCGGGGCAGCGGCAGCGATGCCAGCAGTGGGAAATATCGGCAGCGCGGACAGCCCCTGCTGGCTTGCTATCTTGCCCGCGGGGGGGCTGCCTTCGGGCCCGTGGCAGCGGCAGCGATGCCAGCGGTGGGAAATATCGGCAGCGCGGACAGCCCCTGCTGGCTTGCTATCTTGCCCGCGGGGGGGCTGCCTTCGGGCCCGGGGCAGCGGCAGCGATGCCAGCGGTGGGAAATATCGGCAGCGCGGACAGCCCCTGCTGGCTTGCTATCTTGCCCGCGGGGGGGCTGCCTTCGGGCCCGTGGCAGCGGCAGCGATGCCAGCGGTGGGAAATATCGGCAGCGCGGACAGCCCCTGCTGGCTTGCTATCTTGCCCGCGGGGGGGCTGCCTTCGGGCCCGGGGCAGCTGCGCTCTTGCCTGCCCCCCGCGCGGGAGAGGCTAGGCGCTGCTGGGGCCAGCCC
>CM055353.1:25713980-25716480 GCA_029228515.1 Populus alba x Populus x berolinensis | reverse complement strand
CCTGAGGGCCTGGGGCCCTTGGGGGCCCTTGGGCTCTTGGGCGATTGGGCGCGCGCGCGCGCGGCAATGATTCCCCTGCCGCGCTGCGCAACGGGGGCTGACGCGGGGACAGCCCCTGCTGCCTTGCTATCTTACCCGCGGGGGGGCTGCCTTCGGGCCCTGGCCCCCTGCGCTCTTGCCTGCCCCCCGCGCGGGAGAGGCTAGGCACACGCTGGGGCAGCGGCAGCGATAACAACAGTGGGAAAAATCGGCAGCGCGGTAAATGCCGCTGGAGGCCCGTCGCGGAAAATCGGCAGCGCAGATTTGTTGACGAACACGGGCTGGACGCTGGGCTGGCCAGGCCTGGCAGGAAAATTCGTCTAGGGGGTAGGCTCACGGCAACGGGGGCTGACGCGGGGACAGCCCCTGCTGGCTTGCTATCTTGCCCGCGGGGGGGCTGCCTTCGGGCCCGGGGCAGCGGCAGCGATGCCAGCGGTGGGAAATATCGGCAGCGCGGACAGCCCCTGCTGGCTTGCTATCTTGCCCGCGGGGGGGCTGCCTTCGGGCCCGGGGCAGCGGCAGCGATGCCAGCGGTGGGAAATATCGGCAGCGCGGACAGCCCCTGCTGGCTTGCTATCTTGCCCGCGGGGGGGCTGCCTTCGGGCCCGGGGCAGCGGCAGCGATGCCAGCGGTGGGAAATATCGGCAGCGCGGACAGCCCCTGCTGGCTTGCTATCTTGCCCGCGGGGGGGCTGCCTTCGGGCCCGGGGCAGCGGCAGCGATGCCAGCGGTGGGAAATATCGGCAGCGCGGACAGCCCCTGCTGGCTTGCTATCTTGCCCGCGGGGGGGCTGCCTTCGGGCCCGGGGCAGCGGCAGCGATGCCAGCGGTGGGAAATATCGGCAGCGCGGACAGCCCCTGCTGGCTTGCTATCTTGCCCGCGGGGGGGCTGCCTTCGGGCCCGTGGCAGCGGCAGCGATGCCAGCGGTGGGAAATATCGGCAGCGCGGACAGCCCCTGCTGGCTTGCTATCTTGCCCGCGGGGGGGCTGCCTTCGGGCCCGGGGCAGCGGCAGCGATGCCAGCGGTGGGAAATATCGGCAGCGCGGACAGCCCCTGCTGGCTTGCTATCTTGCCCGCGGGGGGGCTGCCTTCGGGCCCGGGGCAGCGGCAGCGATGCCAGCGGTGGGAAATATCGGCAGCGCGGACAGCCCCTGCTGGCTTGCTATCTTGCCCGCGGGGGGGCTGCCTTCGGGCCCGGGGCAGCGGCAGCGATGCCAGCGGTGGGAAATATCGGCAGCGCGGACAGCCCCTGCTGGCTTGCTATCTTGCCCGCGGGGGGGCTGCCTTCGGGCCCGTGGCAGCGGCAGCGATGCCAGCGGTGGGAAATATCGGCAGCGCGGACAGCCCCTGCTGGCTTGCTATCTTGCCCGCGGGGGGCTGCCTTCGGGCCCGTGGCAGCGGCAGCGATGCCAGCGGTGGGAAATATCGGCAGCGCGGACAGCCCCTGCTGGCTTGCTATCTTGCCCGCGGGGGGGCTGCCTTCGGGCCCGGGGCAGCGGCAGCGATGCCAGCGGTGGGAAATATCGGCAGCGCGGACAGCCCCTGCTGGCTTGCTATCTTGCCCGCGGGGGGGCTGCCTTCGGGCCCGTGGCAGCGGCAGCGATGCCAGCGGTGGGAAATATCGGCAGCGCGGACAGCCCCTGCTGGCTTGCTATCTTGCCCGCGGGGGGGCTGCCTTCGGGCCCGGGGCAGCGGCAGCGATGCCAGCGGTGGGAAATATCGGCAGCGCGGACAGCCCCTGCTGGCTTGCTATCTTGCCCGCGGGGGGGCTGCCTTCGGGCCCGTGGCAGCGGCAGCGATGCCAGCGGTGGGAAATATCGGCAGCGCGGACAGCCCCTGCTGGCTTGCTATCTTGCCCGCGGGGGGGCTGCCTTCGGGCCCGGGGCAGCTGCGCTCTTGCCTGCCCCCCGCGCGGGAGAGGCTAGGCGCTGCTGGGGCCAGCCCGACGTCGCTGGCCGCGCATGCGCGCTGCCGGTTTTCTCGCATCCCGCCAAGAAAACGTCGTGCGTTCCACATGAAACCAATCCAGTAAAATCAGCCATATTTTTGTGAGGCTGCCAGCCAAATTTGGGGTCATTCCGGGCCGGTTCCTATTTTTGCGTATTTCCTTGATTTTTAATGGTAGGAAAATAAAATAAAATACTTCCCGACCTCGAAAAAATCTGGGAAAATTTATAAAGTTGGATTGGATTTTTGCCAGCCTATGTGCAAAATTTCAGCTCAAAATACCAAGAAATGAATTTTTTAGAGGGGGGTGACAGCTGGGACCTAGTAGTGTCTACCCCTGCCAGAGCTGCAATAACACTTATAGCTCTTTAGGGGGGTGCCCCCTGACTGGCCATGGGGCGCGCTGGCTGGCGCCCATAGGCCTGCCGCGGGGGATTTGTGGGCTGCTGCTATACTCGGACTAACGTGGGGGGCCTCATGGCCCGAAGTAACGCCGCCATCGATGACCCGTTTTC
>CM055353.1:25701480-25703980 GCA_029228515.1 Populus alba x Populus x berolinensis | reverse complement strand
CTGGGGCCTGGGGCGCTGGGGCCTGGGGGCCTGGGGCCTGAGGGCCTGGGGCCCTTGGGGGCCCTTGGGCTCTTGGGCGATTGGGCGCGCGCGCGCGCGGCAGTGGTTCCCCTGCCGCGCTGCGCAACGGGGGCTGACGCGGGGACAGCCCCTGCTGCCTTGCTATCTTACCCGCGGGGGGGCTGCCTTCGGGCCTGGCCCCCTGCGCTCTTGCCTGCCCCCCGCGCGGGTGAGGCTAGGCACACGCTGGGGCAGCGGCAGCGATAACAACAGTGGGAAAAATCGGCAGCGCGGTAAATGCCGCTGGAGGCCCGTCGCGGAAAATCGGCAGCGCAGATTTGTTGACGAACACGGGCTGGACGCTGGGCTGGCCAGGCCTGGCAGGAAAATTCGTCTAGGGGGTAGGCTCACGGCAACGGGGGCTGACGCGGGGACAGCCCCTGCTGGCTTGCTATCTTGCCCGCGGGGGGGCTGCCGTCGGGCCCGGGGCAGCGGCAGCGATGCCAGCGGTGGGAAATATCGGCAGCGCGGACAGCCCCTGCTGGCTTGCTATCTTGCCCGCGGGGGGCTGCCTTCGGGCCCGGGGCAGCGGCAGCGATGCCAGCGGTGGGAAATATCGGCAGCGCGGACAGCCCCTGCTGGCTTGCTATCTTGCCCGCGGGGGGGCTGCCTTCGGGCCCGGGGCAGCGGCAGCGATGCCAGCGGTGGGAAATATCGGCAGCGCGGACAGCCCCTGCTGGCTTGCTATCTTGCCCGCGGGGGGGCTGCCTTCGGGCCCGGGCAGCGGCAGCGATGCCAGCGGTGGGAAATATCGGCAGCGCGGACAGCCCCTGCTGGCTTGCTATCTTGCCCGCGGGGGGGCTGCCTTCGGGCCCGTGGCAGCGGCAGCGATGCCAGCGGTGGGAAATATCGGCAGCGCGGACAGCCCCTGCTGGCTTGCTATCTTGCCCGCGGGGGGGCTGCCTTCGGGCCCGGGGCAGCGGCAGCGATGCCAGCGGTGGGAAATATCGGCAGCGCGGACAGCCCCTGCTGGCTTGCTATCTTGCCCGCGGGGGGGCTGCCTTCGGGCCCGTGGCAGCGGCAGCGATGCCAGCGGTGGGAAATATCGGCAGCGCGGACAGCCCCTGCTGGCTTGCTATCTTGCCCGCGGGGGGGCTGCCTTCGGGCCCGTGGCAGCGGCAGCGATGCCAGCGGTGGGAAATATCGGCAGCGCGGACAGCCCCTGCTGGCTTGCTATCTTGCCCGCGGGGGGGCTGCCTTCGGGCCCGGGGCAGCGGCAGCGATGCCAGCGGTGGGAAATATCGGCAGCGCGGACAGCCCCTGCTGGCTTGCTATCTTGCCCGCGGGGGGGCTGCCTTCGGGCCCGTGGCAGCGGCAGCGATGCCAGCGGTGGGAAATATCGGCAGCGCGGACAGCCCCTGCTGGCTTGCTATCTTGCCCGCGGGGGGGCTGCCTTCGGGCCCGGGGCAGCGGCAGCGATGCCAGCGGTGGGAAATATCGGCAGCGCGGACAGCCCCTGCTGGCTTGCTATCTTGCCCGCGGGGGGGCTGCCTTCGGGCCCGTGGCAGCGGCAGCGATGCCAGCGGTGGGAAATATCGGCAGCGCGGACAGCCCCTGCTGGCTTGCTATCTTGCCCGCGGGGGGGCTGCCTTCGGGCCCGTGGCAGCGGCAGCGATGCCAGCGGTGGGAAATATCGGCAGCGCGGACAGCCCCTGCTGGCTTGCTATCTTGCCCGCGGGGGGGCTGCCTTCGGGCCCGTGGCAGCGGCAGCGATGCCAGCGGTGGGAAATATCGGCAGCGCGGACAGCCCCTGCTGGCTTGCTATCTTGCCCGCGGGGGGGCTGCCTTCGGGCCCGTGGCAGCGGCAGCGATGCCAGCGGTGGGAAATATCGGCAGCGCGGACAGCCCCTGCTGGCTTGCTATCTTGCCCGCGGGGGGGCTGCCTTCGGGCCCGTGGCAGCGGCAGCGATGCCAGCGGTGGGAAATATCGGCAGCGCGGACAGCCCCTGCTGGCTTGCTATCTTGCCCGCGGGGGGGCTGCCTTCGGGCCCGGGGCAGCGGCAGCGATGCCAGCGGTGGGAAATATCGGCAGCGCGGACAGCCCCTGCTGGCTTGCTATCTTGCCCGCGGGGGGGCTGCCTTCGGGCCCGTGGCAGCGGCAGCGATGCCAGCGGTGGGAAATATCGGCAGCGCGGACAGCCCCTGCTGGCTTGCTATCTTGCCCGCGGGGGGGCTGCCTTCGGGCCCGGGGCAGCGGCAGCGATGCCAGCGGTGGGAAATATCGGCAGCGCGGACAGCCCCTGCTGGCTTGCTATCTTGCCCGCGGGGGGGCTGCCTTCGGGCCCGTGGCAGCGGCAGCGATGCCAGCGGTGGGAAATATCGGCAGCGCGGACAGCCCCTGCTGGCTTGCTATCTTGCCCGCGGGGGGGCTGCCTTCGGGCCCGGGGCAGCTGCGCTCTTGCCTGCCCCCCGCGCGGGAGAGGCTAGGCGCTGCTGGGGC
>CM055353.1:25688980-25693980 GCA_029228515.1 Populus alba x Populus x berolinensis | reverse complement strand
TCACCAAGTGTTGGATTGTTCACCCACCAAATAGGGACAGGTTGGAGATGGGTTTTAGACCGTCGTGAGACAGGTTTAGTTTTACCCTACTTGATGACAGTGTCGCAATAGTAATCCAAACCCCCCTTAGTATTTTTTTTCAGAGAGGAAAACCGTTGATTCGCACAATTGGTCATCGCGATTGGTTGAATACGCCAGTAGGCGCGAAGGTACCGTGCGTTGGATTATGACTGAACGCCTCTAAGTCCGAATCCGGGCTAGATGCGACGCGTTGCGGCCCGCCGCCCGGATTGCCGACCTGCAGTAGGGGCCTCTTGGCCCCGGAAGGCAACAGTGCCGTTGGCCAACGCCCTCGCGGCGAAAAAAGAGCCGCGCGGGGGCCGGCCTTGAGAGTACAATTCCCCACAGAGCGGAGGGTAGGAATCCTGTTGCAGACGACTTAAATACGCGACGGGGGTATTGTAAGTGGCAGAGTGGCCTTGCATGCCACGATCCACTGAGATTCAGCCCCATGTCGCTCCGATACGTCCCCCCCGGCACTCTAGGGGCACGGCGGTCTGAGGAGGCTGGGCATGGTGATGGGATCGGGCAGCGCTCCCGGGATGCTCGGGACTGGATAGTCCAAGGCTTGAAGAGAAAGACTGTTGGTCTAGACATCGGGGCAGTGGCAGCCATGCCACCAAAGGGGGAATTCGGCAGCGCAGATAGATTGTGCAAGCTTGGGCCGTCGGGGAAGATCGGAGGCGCAGATTGCTTGACGAACACGGGCTGGACGCTGAGGCTGTCCAGGCCAGGCAGGAAAAATTCGTCGAGGGGATGCGCCGACGGAAATCGGCAAAAGTCGTCTAGAATAGGGCAGCCGGTGCTGGCGATTGAGTCCGGACGATTTTATAGTCCTAGGTGCTTGACGAAAACGACTGGGGGCCTAGGCACAGCTGGGGCAGTGGCAGCGATTGGCCAACAGTGGGAAAAATCGGCAGCGCAGATTTTTTGACGAACATGGGCTGTCCAGGCCAGGCAGGAAAAATCGTCAAGGGGATGCGCTGACGAAGCAGGGGCTGTTCAGAACACAGCGGGCAGTGCTGGAATCGGGCAGCGCCGACGAAATCGGCGAAGTCGGCAGAATCGGCAAGCCGGTGCTGGCGATCGAGTCTGGACAGTTTATAGTCCTAGGCGTGACGGAAATAAGCCTGGGGGCCTAGGCACGCGCTGGGGAAGCGGCAGCGATGCCAACAGCGGGAAAAATCGGCAGCGCAGATTTTTTTGCCGAACATGGGCTGGCCGCTGGGCTGTCCAGGCCAGGCAGGAAATTCGTCAAGGGGATGCTGCTGACGAAGCAGGGGCTGTTCAGACAACAGGGGGGCAGTGCTGGAATCGGCAGCGCCGACGAAGTAAAATCGGCGACAGACGGCAGAGCTCGGCAGCCGTTTAGTTATTGTGGGTGCTGGCGATGAGTCCGGACTGTTTATAGTCCTAGGCGTGTACGAAAAAAGACTGGTGGGCCCTAGGCACGCGCTGGCGGCAGTTCTGGCAGAGATGCCCACAGCTGGGAAAAATCGGCAGCGCCAGATTTTTTGACGAACATGGGCTGGACGCTGGGCTGTCCAGGCCAGGCAGGAAAATTCGTCAAGGGGATGCGCTGACGAAGCAGGGGCTGGTTCAGACACAGCGGGCAGTGCTGGAATCGGCAGCGCCGACGAAATCGGCAAAGTCGGCAGAAACGGCAGCCGGTGCTGGCGATGAGTCTGGGACTGTTTTATAATCCTAGGCGTGACGAAAAAGACTGGGGGCCTAGGCACGCGCTGGGCAGCAGTGGCAGCGTGCCCACAGCGGGAAAAATCTGCTCTAGCGCAGATTTTTTTGACGATCATGGGCTGGACGCTGTTCTGTCCATGGCCAGGCAAGGAAATTCGTCAAGGGTATGCGCTGACGAAGCATGGGGCTGTTCAGACCAAGCGGGCAGTGCTGGAATCGGCTCCGCGCCGACGAAATCGGCGAAAGTCGGCAGAAATCGGCAGCCGGTGCTGGCGATGAGTCCGGACTGTTTTATACTCCTAGGCGTGACGAAAACGACTGGGTGCCTAGGCACACGCTGGGGCAGGGGCAGCTGCGGCAGCGATGCCAAAAGTGGGAAAAATCGGCAGCGCGGATTTTGTGCCGTGGGAGGGCCGTCGGGGAAAATCGGCAGCGCAGATTTGGAGACGGAACACGGGCTGGACGCTGGGCAGTCCAGGCCAGGCAGGAAAATTCGTTCGAGGGGCACGCGACCCCCTTTTTTCCCCCCCCCCCCCCCCCCCCCCCCCCCCCCCCCCCCCCACCCCCCCCCCGCCCCCCCCCCCCTCCCCTCGACGAAACAGGGGCTGTTCAGACACAGCAGGCATTGTTGGACTCGGCTTCAGCGCGTGACGAACGAAGGAATTAATATTTTTTTTTGAAGGGCTGTTCAGACAAATCGGCAACGTCGGAAAAATCGGCAGCGCGGATTTGTGCAGCTGGAGGCCCTATCAGCTGGCTGCCCGCAACAGAGTCATTCAATTCTCTGCCCTATCAACATAACTCCCGATGTGTTGTGTCGCTATCTTGGAAGGAAGAGATCTCTCTCTCCCCGCGTCGGCCGGGTGCCGATTCCTCAGGCGGCGTCGTTCCAAATCACTGCCCTATCGGCTACAACTGCTGATGGGGGGGATTAGAGCACTGCCATGGTGGTGAGGGGAGGCCAAGACCGTGAAAGCTGAGTTTTCCGGGGCTCCTCCGCTGGCCGCGCAATGCGCGCTTGCGGTTTGCCCGCATCCCGCCAAAGAAAACGTCGGTTGCTTTCCATTCGTGAAAACCAATCCAGTAAAATCGCCCATATTTTTGTGAGGCTGCCAGCCGAATATTGGGGTCATTCGGGGCCGGTTCCTATTTCTTGCGTATTTCCTTGATTTTCAATGGTAGGATAAATAAAAAAAAAAATTACTTCCCGACCTCGAAAAAATCTGGGAAAATTTATAAAGGTGGATTGGATTTTTGCCAACCTATGTGCAAAATTTCAGCTCAAAATACCAAGAAATGAATTTTTTTAGCGGGGGGGTTGACAGCTGGGACCTTGTAGTGTCTACCCCTGCCAGAGCCTTGCAATAACAATTATAGCTCTTTAGGGGCGGTGGCCATGGGGCGCGCTGGGCTGGCGCCCATAGGCCCTGCCTGCGGGGGCCTTGCTGTACGAGCTCGGTACTAAGTGGGAGGGCCTCTGGCCCGAAGTAACGCCGCCATCGATGGACCCGTTTTCCGGCCGGCGACGGCCCGATTTCCGGACCACCGCCCTATAAAAATCACCACGCTGCTGGCGGCCGGCGCGCGCGCCCGCCCGCGCTCCCGCGCTGGGCGCCTGGGGGCTGGGTGCGCTGGGGCCTGGGGCGCTGGGGCCTGGGGGCCTGGGGCCTGAGGGCCTGGGGGCCTTGGGGGCCCTTGGGCTCTTGGGCGATTGGGCTTTGCGCGCGGTGCGCGCGGCAGTGGTTTCCCCTGCCGCGCTGCGCAAAGGGGGCTGACGCTGGGGACAGCCTGCTGCCCCTATGCTATCTTACCCGCGGAGGGATTGATTGTTCGGCGGCTGCCTTCGGGCCTGGCCCCCTTGCCCTTGCCTGCACCGCGCGGGTGAGGTAGGCACACGCTGGTGGCAGCGGCAGCGATAACAAACAGTGGGAAAAATCGGCCAGCGCGGTAAATGCGCTGGAGGCCCGTCGCGGAAAATCGGCAGCGCAGATTGGTTGCGAACTCGGGCTGGAAGCTGGCTGGCCAGGCCTGGCAGGAAAATTCGTCTAGGGGGGTAGGCTCACTGGCAACGGGGGCTGACGCGGGGACAGCCCCTGCTGGCTTGCTATTCTTGGTTCCCGCGGGGGGGCTGCCGTCGGAGCCCGGGGCAGCGGCAGCGATGACAGCGGTGGGAAATATCGGCAGCGCGGACAGCCCCTGCTGGCTTGCTTATCTTGCCCGCGGGTGGGGGCTGCCTTCGCGCCCGGGCACGGGGCGCGCAAGCACGATTGCCAGCAGTGGGAAATATCGGCCAGCGCGGACAGCCCCCGATGGCTTGCTATCTTAGCACCGCGGGGGGGCTGCCTTCGGGCGGGGCGACAGCGGCAGCGATGCCAGCGGTGGGAAATATCCTCGCGCGCGGAACAGCCCTGCTGGTTGTATCTGCCCGCGGGGGGGGGGCTGCCTTCGTGGCCGTGGCAGCGGCAGCGATGCCAGCGGTGGGAAATATCGGTCAGCGCGGGCAGCCCTCTGCTGGCTTGCTATCTTGCCCGGCGGGGGGCTGCCTTCGGGCCCGGTGGCAGCGGCAGCAGCGATGCCATCGGTGGGAAATATCGGCAGCGCGGACAGCCCCTGCAGGGCTTGGCTATCTTGCCCGCGGAGGGGGCTGCCTTCGGGCCCGGTGGCAGCGGCAGCGATGCCAGCGGTTTTGGGAAATATCGGCCCAGCGCGGACAGCCCCTGCTGGCTTGCTATCTTGCCCCGCGGGTGGGGCTGCCCTTCGCCGGCCCGTGGCAGCGGCAGCGATGCCAGCGGTGGGAAAAATCGGCAGCGCGGACAGCCCCTGCTCGGCTTGCTATCTTGCCCGCGGGGGGGATGCCTTCGGGAAGATGGCAGCGGCAGCGATGCCAGCGGTGGGAATAATCGGCAGCGCGGACAGCCCCTGCTGGCTTGCTATCTTGCCCGCGGGGGGGCTGCCTTCGGGCCCGGGGCAGCGGCAGCGATGCCAGCGGTGGGAAATATCGGCAGCGCGGGGACAGGCCCCTGCTGGACTTGCTATCTTGCCCGCGGGGGGGCTGCCTTCGGGCCCTGTGGCAGCGGCAGCGATGCCAGCGGTTTGGAAAGGGAAATATCGGGCAGCTACGGACAGCCCCTGCTGGCTTGTCTATCTTGCCCGCGAGGGGGCTGCCTTCGGGCGTTGAGCGGAGCGATGCTGCGGGGGAACTTTTCGGCAGACGCGGACAGCCCCTGACTGGCTGCACTCACCCG
>CM055353.1:25673980-25681480 GCA_029228515.1 Populus alba x Populus x berolinensis | reverse complement strand
GGGTAAACGGCGGGAGTTAACTATGACTCTCTTAAGGTAGCCTAATGCCTCGTCATCTAATTAGTGACAGCGCATGAATGGATTTAACTAGATTCCCACTGTCCCTGTCTACTGATCCCAGCGGAAACCACAGCCAAGGGAACGGGCTTGGCGGAATCAGCGGGGAAAAGAGACCCAGTTTGAGCTTGACTCTAGTCCGACTTTGTGAAATGACTTGAGAGGTGTAGTATAAGTGGGAAGCTTTTCGGCGAAAGTGAAATACCCACTAACTTTTAAAAACGTTATTTTTACTTATTTTCGCGTGAATCGGAGGCGGGGCGCTGCCCCTCTTTTTGGACGCCAAGGCCGCTTCGGCGGCCGATTCCGGGCGGAAGACATTGTCAGGTGTGGAGTTTGGCTGGGGCGGCACATCTGTTAAAGAGATAACGCAGGTGTCCTAAGATGAGCTCAACGAGAACAGAAATCTCGTGTGGAACAAAAAGGGTGGGGGTAAAAGCTCCTGATTGATTCTGATATTCCAGTACGAATACGAACCGTGAAAGCGTGGGCCTATCGATCCTTTAAGACCGATTCGGAATTGAAAGCTAGAGGTGTCAGAAAAGTTACCACAGGGATAACTGGCTTGAGGCAGCCAAGCGTTCATAGCCGACGTTGCCTTTTTGAATCCTATCGATGTCGGCTCTTCCTATCATTGTGAAGCAAGAATTCACCAAGTGTTGGATTGTTTCACCCACCAATAGGGAACGTGGAGCTGGGTTTAGACCGTCGTGAAACAGGTTAGTTTAACCCTACTGATGTCAGTTGTCGCAATTGTAAATTCCAACCTAGTACGAGAGGAACCGTTGATTCGCAACAATTGGTCTTCGCGCTTGGTTGAAAAAGCCAGTGGCGCGAAGCTACCGTGCGTTGGATTATGACTGAACGCCCTCTAAGCTCAGAATCCGGGCTAGATGCTACGCGTGCACCCAGCCGCCAGCACGATTGCCGACCTGCAGTAGGGGCCCCTCTTGGCCCCGCGAGGCACGTGCCGTTGGCCCAAGCCTCTCGCGGCGAAAGAGCCGCGCGAGCCGCCTTGAAGTACAATTCCCACCGAGCACTGGCGGGTAGAATCCATTGCAGACGACGTTAAATACGCGACGGGGTATTTGTGAAGTGGCATCGAGTGGCCTTGCTGCCACGATCCACTGAGATTCTTCAGCCCCATGGTCGCTCCGATGCGTCCCCCCCGGGCCCCTCTAGGGGCAACGGCGTCGAGGAGAGCTGGGATGGGATGAGATCGGGCAGCGCGCGCCGGGATCTCGGGACTGGAAAGTCCCAAGGCTTGAAGAGAAAGACTTGTTTTGAGTCTAGACATCGGGGCAGTGGCAGCCCATGGCCCGACCAAAGGGGAAGATCGCAAGCGCAGAATTGGGGTGCAAGCTGGAGCTGCAAGGCCCGTCGGGGAAGATCGAAGGCGCAGATTGCTTGACGAACATGGGCTGGACGCTGGGCTGTCCAGGCCAGGCAGGAAAAACCAGTCGCAGGGGATGCGCCGACGAAATCGGCAAAGTCGTCAGAATCGGCAGCCGGTGCTGGCGATGAGTCCCGGACGATTTATAGTCCGCGAGGCTTGACGAAAACGACTGGGGGCCTAGAGCACAAGGACAGTAAGACGAACGCTGGGGCAGTGGCAGCGATGCCAACAGAGGGAAAAATCGGCAGCGCAGGATTTTTTGACTGAACCTGGCTGTTCAGCCAGGCAGAAAAATCGTCAGGGGATGCCTGACAGAAGCAGGCTGTTCAACACAGCGGCAAGGGCTGAGAATCGGCAAGCGCCGACGAAATCGCGAAGGTCTGCAGAAATCGTCAGCCGGTGCTGGCGATGATCTGGACTGTTTATAGTCCAGGCGTGACGAAAAAGACTGGGGCCTAGGCACGCTCTGGGGCAAAAGCGGCATCAGATGCCACAGCGGAAAAATCGGCAGCGCAGATTTTTTTGACAGAACATTGGCTGACGCTGGCTGTCCAGGCCAGGCAGGAAATTCGTCAAGGGGAGATGCGCTGACGAAGCATGGAGCTGTTCAGAACACAGCGGGCAGTGCTGGAATCGTCAAAGCGCCGACCGAAAATCCGGCGAAGTCCGGCAGAATCGGCATGCCGGTGTCTGGCGATGAGTCCGGACTGTTTAATAGTTCCCTAGAGCGTCTGACGAAAAAGACTAGTGGCCTAGGCACGCGCTGGGGCATCGCCCAGCGATGCCCACAGCGTGAAAAATCGGCAGCGCGCAGATTTTTTTGACGGAACATGGGCTGGACGCTGGGACTGTCCAGGACCAGGCAGGAAAATTCGTCAAGGGGATGCGCTGACGAAGACAGGGGCTGTTCAGAACACAGCGGGCAGTGCTAGGAATCGGCAGCGCCGACGAAATCGGCAAAGTCGGCAGAATCGAGCAAGCCGGTGCTGGGCGATAAGAGTCTGGACTGTTTTATAGTTCCTAGGCGTGACTGAAAAAGACTGGGGGCCTAGGGCACGCGTTTGGTGCAGCGGCAGCGATGCCCACTTAGCGGGAAACAATCGGCAGCGCAGATTTTTTGACCTGAACATGGGCTGGACGCTTGGGGCTGTCCAGGCCAGGCAGGAAAATTCGTCAAGGGGATGCGCTGACGAAGCAGGGGCCTGTTCAGACACAGCGGGGGCAGTGCTGGAAATCGGCTAGCGCCGATCGAAAACCGGCAAATAGTCGGCAGAAATCGGCAGCCGGTGGTAGGCGATGAGTCTGGACTGTTTATAGTCCATAGGCGTGACGGAAAAAGACTGGGGGCCTAGGCACAGGCACTGGGGCAGCTGGCAGCGATGTCCCACAGCGGGGGAAAAAATCTCGGCAGCGCAAGATTTTTTGACGAACTATGGGCTGGACGCTGGAGGCTGTCCAGGCCGCAGGCAGGAAAAATTCGTCAAGGGGATGCGCTGACGATAGCAGGGGCTGTTCAGAACACAGCGGGCAGTGCTAGGAATCGGCAGCTGCCGACGAAATCGGCGTAAGTCGGCAGATATTACGGCAAGCACGGTGGACCTTAGGGCGATGAGTTCCGGACTGTTTATAGTCCCTAGGCGTTGACGGGGAAAACGGACTTGGGGGGCCTAGGCACACGCTGGGGGCAGGGGCAGCGGCAGCGATGCCAGACTAGTGGGAAATATAATCGGCAGCGCGGATTTTGTTGCTAAAGCTGGAGGGCCCGTCGGGGAAAATCGGCAAGCGCAGATTTGGTGACGAACACGGGCTGGAACGCTGGGCTGTCCCAGAGCAGGACAGGAAAATTCGTCGAGGGGACGCGCTGACGAATAACAGGGGCTGTTCAGACACAGCAGGCAGTGTTGGAATCGGCAGCAGCGGACGATGACGAAGGGGCTGTTCAGACAAATCGGCAACGTCGGAAAAATCGGCAGCGCGGATTTGTGCAGCTGGAGGCCCTATCAGCTGGCTGCCCGCAACGAGTCATTCAATTCTCTGCCCTATCAACATAACTCCCGATGTGTTGTTCGCTATCTTGGAAGAAGAGATCTCTTCCTCCCCGCGTCGGCCGGGCGATTACCCGGCGGCGTCGTTCAAATCACTGCCCTATCGGCTACAACTGCTGATGGGGGGATTAGAGGCCTGCCATGGTGGTGAGGGGAGGCCAAGACCGTGAAAGCAAGAGTTTTCCCGGGGCTCCTCCGCTGGCCGCGCATAGCGCGCTGCCGGTTTTCCCGCATCCCGCCAAGAAAACGTCGTGCTTTCCACGTGAAACCAATCCAGTAAAATCAGCCATATTTTTGTGAGTCTGCCAGCCGAATTTGGGGTCATTCCGGGCCGGTTTCCTATTTTTGCGTATTTCCTTGATTTTCAATGGTAGGAAAATAAAAAAAAATACTTCCCGACCTCGAAAAAATCTGGGAAAATTTATAAAGGTGGATTGGATTTTTGCCAACCTATGTGCAAAATTTCAGCTCAAAATACCAAGAAATGAATTTTTTAGAGGGGGGTGACAGCTGGGACCTAGTAGTGTCTACCCCTGCCAGAGCTGCAATAACACTTATAGCTCTTTAGGGGGGTGGCCATGGGGCGCGCTGGCTGGCGCCCATAGGCCTGCCGCGGGGGCTGCTGCGACGCTCGGACTAACGTGGGGGGCCTCACGGCCCGAAGTAACGCCGCCATCGATGACCCGTTTTCCGGCCGGCGACGACCCGATTCCGACCACCGCCCTATAAAAAATCACACGCGCGCGCGCAGCGCGCGCCCGCGCCCGCCTGGCCCGCGCTGGGGCGCTGGGGCGCTGGGGCCTGGGGCGCTGGGGCCTGGGGGCCTGGGGCCTGAGGGCCTGGGGCCCTTGGGGGCCCTTGGGCTCTTGGGCGATTGGGCGCGCGCGCGCGCGGCAGTGGTTCCCCTGCCGCGCTGCGCAACGGGGGCTGACGCGGGGACAGCCCCTGCTGCCTTGCTATCTTACCCCGCGGGGGGCTGCCTTCGGGCCCTGGCCCCCTGCGCTCTTGCCTGCCCCCCGCGCGGGTGAGGCTAGGCACACGCTGGGCAGCGGCAGCGATAACAACAGTGGGAAAAATCGGCAGCGCGGTAAATGCCGCTGGAGGCCCGTCGCGGAAAATCGGCAGCGCAGATTTGTTGACGAACACGGCTGGACGCTGGGCTGGCCAGCCTGGCAGGAAAATTCGTCTAGGGGGTAGGCTCACGGCAACGGGGGCTGACGCGGGGACAGCCCCTGCTGGCTTGCTATCTTGCCCGCGGGGGGGCTGCCGTTCGGGCCCGGGCAGCGGCAGCGATGCCAGCGGTGGGAAATATCGGCAGCGCGGACAAGCCCCTGATGGCTTGCTATCTTGCCCGCGGGGGGCTGCCTTCGGGCCCGTGGCAGCGGCAGCGATGCCATCGGTGGGAAATATCGGCAGCGCGGACAGCCCCTGCTGGCTTGCTATCTTGCCCGCGGGGGCTGCCTTCGGGCCCGGGGCAGCGTGGCAGACGATGTGCCATGCGGTGGTAAATATCGGCAGCGCGGGACAGCCCACTGCTGTGCTTGCTATCTTGCCCCGCAGGGGGGGGCTGCCTTCTGGGCCCGTGTGCAGCGTCAGCGATGCCGAGCGTTGGGAAATATCGGCAGCGCGGAAAAACAGCCCCGCTGGCTGGCGATGCTATCATTTGGCCGCGCGGGGGAGGCTGCCTTCGGGCCCGTGGCAGGGCGGCAGCGATGCCACGAGGTGGGAAATATCGTCCGCGCGGGAACCAGCCACCTGCTGGCTTGCCTATCTTGCCCGCGGGGGGGCGTGCCTCTCGGCCCCGTGCAGGGGGGTTGCTTTGGGCGGGGTGTGGTGGCAGCGATGCCAGCGGTGGGAAATATCGGCAGCGCGGACAGCCCCTGCTGGCTTGCTATCTTGCCCGCGGGGGGCTGCCTTCGGGCCCGGGCAGCGCAGCGATGCCAGCGTGGGAAATATCGGCAGCGCGGACAGCCCCTGCTGGCTTGCTATCTTGCCCGCGGGGGGCTGCCTTCGGGCCCGGGCAGCGGCGAGCGATG
The DNA here is from genome assembly GCA_029228515.1 of Populus alba x Populus x berolinensis. Lineage (NCBI taxonomy): Eukaryota > Viridiplantae > Streptophyta > Magnoliopsida > Malpighiales > Salicaceae > Populus > Populus alba x Populus x berolinensis. Next base: position 25,675,946 of record CM055353.1, on the reverse strand, counting down.
CCCGCGGTGGGAAATATCGGACAGTCGCGGACAGGCCCCTGCTGGCCTTGCCATCTTGCCCGCGGGGGGGCGAGCCTTCGGCCCGTGGCAGCGGCCTAAAGCGATGCCAGCGGTTGAAATATCGTGCAGCGCGGCACAGCCCCGGCTGGCTTAGCTATCTAGCACCGACTGGGGGGCTTGCCTTCGGGCCCGGGGCAGTCGGCAGCGATGCCAGCGGTGGGGAAAATATCGGCAGCCGCGGACAGCCCCTGCTGGCTTGCTATCTTGCCGCGGGGGGCTGCCTTCGGGCCCGGGCAGCGGCAGCGATGCCAGCGTGGGAAATATCGGCAGCGCGGACAGCCCCTGCAGGCTTGCTATCTTGCCCGCAAGGGGGGGCTGCCTTCGGGCTCCGTGGCAGCGGCAAGCGCGAAAAAAAAAGATGCCGAGCGGTGGGAAATATCGGCAGCGCGGACAGCCCCTGTCTGGCTTGCTAGTCTTGCCCGGCGGGGGCGGGCTTAGCCTTCGGGCCCGGGGCAGCTGCGCTCTTGACTGCCCCACCCCGCGCGGGAGAGGCGCTAGGCTCTGCGATCTTGGGCCACAGCCCGAGTTCGCTGGCCGCGCATCGCGTGCGTGCCTGGTTGTTTTTTTCTCGCAATTACCCGCCAAGAAAAAACGTCGTGCGTTCCACATGAAACGCAATCCAGTAAAATCAGTCCATATTTTTGTGAGGCGGCCATCCAAATTTTGGGGTCATTTCCCGGGCCGGTTCCGTATTTTTGCGTATGTTCCTTGATTTTTAATGGTAGGAAAATAACAATAAAATACTTCCCAGGACCTCGAAAAAATCTGGGAAAATTTATAAAGTTGTGGATGAGATTTTTGCCAGCCGATGTGCAAAATTTCAGCTCAAAATTACCAAGAAATGATTTTTTATAGGGGGGGGTGACAGCTGGGACCTAGTAAGTGTCCTACCCCTGCCCTAGAGCTGCAATAGACACTAATAGCTCTTTAGGGTGTGCCCCCTGACTGGCCATGGGGCGCTGCTGGCTGGCGCCCATAGGACCTGCCGCGGGGGATTTGTGGGCTGCTGCTATACTCGGACTAACGTGGGGGGCCTCATACTGGCCCGAAGTAACGGCCGCCATCGATGACACGTTTTCCGGCCGGCGACGACCACGAATTTTTTTTTTCTTTCCGGCCAAAAAGTCCCTTGTGAACCCGCTCCAAGACCGTTTGGCCGCGTTGGGGGCATACTTATCCGCGCCTGCGGGCGCGCACGAAAACTCTGATTTGCCAGCACTCCGTCGCCAACCAATAGGCAGCCCCCAACGCGCCCAACCGGCTTGGGCGCGAACGTCACGATGCCGGCCCACCACCTCCTCCGGACCCGCTCCAAAGGCCGTTGGGCGCGTTTAATGGGCTGAGCTATTATAACCGCGGCGGGGGCGTGGGGCCTTAACAAGCCGCGCCCTCGTTCCAAGATGCTAGGCAGCCGACGCGCGCCTCTCAGCTGTTGCCTGGCTACGTCCCGGTGCGTGATGGGCCGGAATCCCTTCCCGTCACACCGCTCCAAGCCGTTGGGCGAGCTTGGTAGCTGCTTTATCCGCGGAGTCTCGGGCGTGGGGCCTTAACAAGGATTTCCCCTCGTGCCCAGAGTGCTGGCAGCCCCAACGCGCCCAACGGCTTGGCGCTACTGTAACCGGGCGACGTCACCTATTCCGTCCACGCGCCGTGGCCGTGACCCGCTCCAAGCCGTTGGGCGCGCGTTGGGGATGCATATCCGCGGTCCTCGGGTGTGGGGCCTTAACAGGATTCCCCTCGTTGCCAAGGTGCTGGCAGCCCCAACAGCGCCCAACGGTCTGGCGTGACGTCACGGCAAGCGGTGGCCGCTTCCCTGTGCTCGCAATCAGGGAGGCCTTGTCCGACGTGGTCTGGTCGGGACCGCCGAGCTTGGGGATTGCGAGGAGAGCTGCAAGCCGCAGTGGGC
>CM055353.1:25651480-25653980 GCA_029228515.1 Populus alba x Populus x berolinensis | reverse complement strand
TCCTAGGCGTGACGAAAACGACTGGGGGCCTAGGCACACGCTGGGGCAGGGCAGCGGCAGCGATGCCAACAGTGGGAAAAATCGGCAGCGCGGATTTGTGCAGCTGGTAGGGCCCGTCGGGGAAAATCGGCAGCGCAGAGTGGTTGACGAGACACGGGCTGGACGCTGGGCTGTTCCAGGTCAGGCAGGAAAATTCGTCGTGGGGACGCGCTGACGAAACAGGGGCTGTTCAGACACAGCAGGCTGTGTTGGATCCGGCAGCCGGCGGACGAACGAGGGGCTGTTTCAGATCCAAAATCGGCAACGTCGGCAAAATTCGGCAGCGTCGGATTTGTGCCAGCTGGAGGTCCCGATCAGCATGGATGCTCCGCCAACGAGTCATTCAATTCTATGCCGCCCTATAAACATAACTCCCCGATGTGTTGTTCGCTATCTTGGAAGAAGAGATCTTTTCCCTCCCGCGTCGGCCGGGTGCGAATTACCCGGCGGGCGTCGTTCAAATCACTGCCCTATCGGCTTACAACTGCTTGATGGGGGGGGATTAGAGAGGCCTCGCCATGGTGGTGATGGGGTGGCCAAGACACGTGAAAGCAAGAGTTTTCACGGGGCTCATCGCGCTGGGTTACTATCCGCGCAGGCGCGCTGCCGGTTTTCCCGCTCCCCGCCAAGAAAACGTGCGTTGCTTTCCTACGTGAAACCTTTCCAGTAACATCTGCCATATTTTTGTGAGGGCTGCGCAGCCGAATTTGGGGTCATTCCGGGCCGGTTCCTATTTTGTTCGTATTTCCTTGTTTTTCAATGGTAGGAAAATAAAAAAAAATACCTTCCCGACCTCGAAATAAATCTGGGAAAATTTATAAAGGTGGATTGGATTTTTGTCCAACCTATGTGCAAAGAATTTTAGCTCAAATATACCAAGAAAATGTATTTTTTAGAGGGGGGGTGGACAGCTGGGACCTTAGTAGTGTCTACCCCTGCCAGAGCATGCAATAACACTTATAGCTCTTTAGGGGGGTGGACATGGGGCGCGCTGGGCTGGCGCCCATAGGCCTGCCGCGGGGGCTGCTGCGACGCTTCGGACTAAAGTGGGGGGGCCTCACGGCCCGATAGTAACGCCGCCATCGATGACCCGTTTTCTCTGGCCGGCGACGGACCCGAGTCCGACCACCGCCCTATAAAAATCACACGCCCGCTGCGCCAAGCATTCGCGCACGCGCCCTGCCCGCGCCGCGCACTGGGCGCTTTGGTGGCGCTGGGGCCTGGGGCCGCTGGGGCCTGGGTGGGCCTGGGGCCTGAGCGGCCTGGGGCCCTTGGGGGCCCTTGGGCTCTTGGGCGTTTGGGCACCCGCCCTTCATTGCTTTCAATCTTGCAGCGAGGCAGTGGTTCCCCTGCCGCGTCTGCGCAACGGGCGCTGACGCGGGGACAGCCCCTGCTGCCTTGCTATCTTACCCACGGGGGGGGCTGCCTTCGGGCCCATTGCCCCCTGCGCTTCTTTGCCTGCCCCCCGCGCGGTGAGGCTTGGCACACGCTGGGGGCAGCTAGGGGGCAGCGATAACAACAGAGGGAAAAATCGCGCAGCGCGGTAAATGCCGCTGGAGGCCGGTCGCGGAAAAATCGGGCAGCGCAGATTTGTTGACGAACACGGGCTGGACGCTGGGCTGGGCAGGCCTGGCCAGGAAATTTAGTCTAGGGGGTAGGCTCACGGCAACGGGGGCTGACGCGGGGACAGCCCCTGAACTGGTATTGCTTTCTTGCCCGCGGGGGGGCGCCGTCGCGGCCGGGGCAGCGTCCAGCTGATGACCTGCGGTGGGAAATATCGGCAGCGCGGACAGCCCCGGCCTGGCTTGCTATCTTTGCCCGACGGGGGTGGCTGCCTTGAGGCTCCGGGGCAGCGCGGCAGCCGATGCCAGCGGTGGGAATTATCGCCATAGCGGACATGCCCCGGCTGGCTTTGCTATCTTTGCCGCGGGGGGGCTGGCCTTCGGCGCCCGGGCGCTCATGCTGGCAGCCGATGCACGCGGTGGGGAAATATCGGCAGCGCGGACAGCACCTGCTGGCTTGCTATCTTGCCCGCAGGGCGGGGACTGGCTCTATTCGGTGCCGTGGCCAGCGTGGCAGCACGGATGCCAGCGGTGGGCAAATATCGGCAGCGCGGACCAGCCCCTGCTGGCTTGCTATCTTGCCCGCGGGGGGGCTGTACCTTCGGGCCCGTAGCAGACTTGGCAGCGTTGCCATCGGTGGGTAAATATCAGGCAGCGCGGACAGACCCTGCTGGCTTGCTATCGTGCCCGCGGGGGGGCTGCCTTCGAGGCACGGGCTAGCCGGGCAGCGCATGCCAGCGGTGGGACATATCGGCAGCGCGGACACAGCCCCTGCTGGCTTGCTTTCTGGCCCGCGGGGGGGCTGCCTTCGGGCCCGTGGCAGCGGCAGCGATGACAGCGAAGTGGGAAATATCGGACGAGCAGCGGACTGCCCCTGCTGGCTTGCTATCTTGCCCGCG
>CM055353.1:25636480-25641480 GCA_029228515.1 Populus alba x Populus x berolinensis | reverse complement strand
TTTTTGACGAACATGGGCTGGACGCTGGGCTGTCCAGGCCAGGCAGGAAAATTCGTCAAGGGGATGCGCTGACGAAGCAGGGGCTGTTCAGACACAGCGGGCAGTGCTGGAATCGGCAGCGCCGACGAAATCGGCAAAGTCGGCAGAATCGGCAGCCGGTGCTGGCGATGAGTCTGGACTGTTTATAGTCCTAGGCGTGACGAAAAAGACTGGGGGCCTAGGCACGCGCTGGGGCAGCGGCAGCGATGCCCACAGCGGGAAAAATCGGCAGCGCAGATTTTTTGACGAACATGGGCTGGACGCTGGGCTGTCCAGGCCAGGCAGGAAAATTCGTCAAGGGGATGCGCTGACGAAGCAGGGCTGTTCAGACACAGCGGGCAGTGCTGGAATCGGCAGCGCCGACGAAATCGGCAAAGTCGGCAGAATCGGCAGCCGGTGCTGGCGATGAGTCTGGACTGTTTATAGTCCTAGGCGTGACGAAAAGACTGGGGCCTAGGCACGCGCTGGGGCAGCGGCAGCGATGCCCACAGCGGAAAAATCGGCAGCGCAGATTTTTTGACGAACATGGGCTGGACGCTGGCTGTCCAGGCCAGGCAGGAAAATTCGTCAAGGGATGCGCTGACGAAGCAGGGGCTGTTCAGACACAGCGGCAGTGCTGGAATCGGCAGCGCCGACGAAATCGGCGAAGTCGGCAGAATCGGCAGCCGTGCTGGCGATGAGTCCGGACTGTTTATAGTCCTAGGCGTGACGAAAAAGACTGGGGGCCTAGGCACGCGCTGGGGCAGCGGCAGCGATGCCCACAGCGGGAAAAATCGGCAGCGCAGATTTTGACGAACATGGGCTGGACGCTGGGCTGTCCAGGCCAGGCAGGAAAATTCGTCAAGGGATGCGCTGACGAAGCAGGGGCTGTTCAGACACAGCGGGCAGTGCTGGAATCGGCAGCGCCGACGAAATCGGCGAAGTCGGCAGAATCGGCAGCCGTGCTGGCGATGAGTCCGGACTGTTTATAGTCCTAGGCGTGACGAAAAAGACTGGGGGCCTAGGCACGGCTGGGGCAGCGCAGCGATGCCCACAGCGGGAAAAATCGGCAGCGCAGATTTTTTGACGAACATGGGCTGGACGCTGGCTGTCCAGGCCAGGCAGGAAAATTCGTCAGGGGATGCGCTGACGAAGCAGGGGCTGTTCAGACACAGCGGGCAGTGCTGGAATCGGCAGCGCCGACGAAATCGGCAAAGTCGGCAGAATCGGCAGCCGGTGCTGGCGATGAGTCCGGACTGTTTATAGTCCTAGGCGTGACGAAAAAGACTGGGGCCTAGGCACGCGCTGGGGCAGCGCGCAGCGATGCCCACAGCGGAAAAATCGGCAGCGCAGATTTTTTGACGAACATGGGCTGGACGCTGGGCTGTCCAGGCCAGGCAGGAAAATTCGTCAAGGGGATGCGCTGACGAAGCAGGGGCTGTTCAGACACAGCGGGCAGTGCTGGAATCGGCAGCGCCGACGAAATCGGCAAAGTCGGCAGAATCGGCAGCCGGTGCTGGCGATGAGTCTGGACTGTTTATAGTCCTAGGCGTGACGAAAAAGACTGGGGGCCTAGGCACGCGCTGGGGCAGCGGCAGCGATGCCCACAGCGGGAAAAATCGGCAGCGCAGATTTTTTGACGAACATGGGCTGGACGCTGGGCTGTCCAGGCCAGGCAGGAAAATTCGTCAAGGGGATGCGCTGACGAAGCAGGGGCTGTTCAGACACAGCGGCAGTGCTGGAATCGGCAGCGCCGACGAAATCGGCGAAGTCGGCAGAATCGGCAGCCGGTGCTGGCGATGAGTCCGGACTGTTTATAGTCCTAGGCGTGACGAAAACGACTGGGGGCCTAGGCACACCTGGGGCAGGGCAGCGCAGCGATGCCAACAGTGGGAAAAATCGGCAGCGCGGATTTGTGCAGCTGGAGGCCCGTCGGGGAAAATCGGCAGCGCAGATTTGGTGACGAACACGGGCTGGACGCTGGGCTGTCCAGGCCAGGCAGGAAAATTCGTCGAGGGGACGCGCTGACGAAACAGGGGCTGTTCAGACACAGCAGGCAGTGTTGGAATCGGCAGCGCGGACGAACGAGGGGCTGTTCAGACAAATCGGCAACGTCGGAAAAATCGGCAGCGCGGATTTGTGCAGCTGGAGGCCCTATCAGCTGGCTGCCCGCAACGAGTCATTCAATTCTCTGCCCTATCAACATAACTCCCGATGTGTTGTTCGCTATCTTGGAAGAAGAGATCTCTTCCTCCCCGCGTCGGCCGGGTGCGATTACCCGGCGGCGTCGTTCAAATCACTGCCCTATCGGCTACAACTGCTGATGGGGGGATTAGAGGCCTGCCATGGTGGTGAGGGGAGGCCAAGACCGTGAAAGCAAGAGTTTTCCCGGGGCTCCTCCGCTGGCCGCGCATGCGCGCTGCCGGTTTTCCCGCATCCCGCCAAGAAAACGTCGTGCTTTCCACGTGAAACCAATCCAGTAAAATCAGCCATATTTTTGTGAGGCTGCCAGCCGAATTTGGGGTCATTCCGGGCCGGTTCCTATTTTTGCGTATTTCCTTGATTTTCAATGGTAGGAAAATAAAAAAAAATACTTCCCGACCTCGAAAAAATCTGGGAAAATTTATAAAGGTGGATTGGATTTTTGCCAACCTATGTGCAAAATTTCAGCTCAAAATACCAAGAAATGAATTTTTTAGAGGGGGGGTGACAGCTGGGACCTAGTAGTGTCTACCCCTGCCAGAGCTGCAATAACACTTATAGCTCTTTAGGGGGGTGGCCATGGGGCGCGCTGGCTGGCGCCCATAGGCCTGCCGCGGGGGCTGCTGCTACGCTCGACTAACGTGGGGGGCCTCACGGCCCGAAGTAACGCCGCCATCGATGACCCGTTTTCCGGCCGGCGACGACCCGATTCCGACCACCGCCCTATAAAAATCACACGCGCGCGCGCGCGCGCGCCGCGCCCGCCCGCGCCCGCGCTGGGGCGCTGGGGCGCTGGGCCTGGGGCGCTGGGGCCTGGGGGCCTGGGCCCTGAGGGCCTGGGGCCCTTGGGCCCCTTGGGCTCTTGGGCGATTGGGCGCGCGCGCGCGCGGCAGTGGTTCCCCTGCCGCGCTGCGCAACGGGGGCTGACGCGGGGACAGCCCCTGCTGCCTTGCTATCTTACCCGCGGGGGGCTGCCTTCGGCCCTGGCCCCCTGCGCTCTTGCCTGCCCCCCGCGCGGGTGAGGCTAGGCACACGCTGGGGCAGCGGCAGCGATAACAACAGTGGGAAAAATCGGCAGCGCGGTAAATGCCGCTGGAGGCCCGTCGCGGAAAATCGGCAGCGCAGATTTGTTGACGAACACGGGCTGGACGCTGGGCTGGCCAGGCCTGGCAGGAAAATTCGTCTAGGGGGTAGGCTCACGGCAACGGGGGCTGACGCGGGGACAGCCCCTGCTGGCTTGCTATCTTGCCCGCGGGGGGGCTGCCTTCGGGCCCGGGGCAGCGGCAGCGATGCCAGCGGTGGGAAATATCGGCAGCGCGGACAGCCCCTGCTGGCTTGCTATCTTGCCCGCGGGGGGGCTGCCTTCGGGCCCGGGCAGCGGCAGCGATGCCAGCGGTGGGAAATATCGGCAGCGCGGACAGCCCCTGCTGGCTTGCTATCTTGCCCGCGGGGGGCTGCCTTCGGGCCCGTGGCAGCGGCAGCGATGCCAGCGGTGGGAAATATCGGCAGCGCGGACAGCCCCTGCTGGCTTGCTATCTTGCCCGCGGGGGGCTGCCTTCGGGCCCGGGGCAGCGGCAGCGATGCCAGCGGTGGGAAATATCGGCAGCGCGGACAGCCCCTGCTGGCTTGCTATCTTGCCCGCGGGGGGCTGCCTTCGGGCCCGTGGCAGCGGCAGCGATGCCAGCGGTGGGAAATATCGGCAGCGCGGACAGCCCCTGCTGGCTTGCTATCTTGCCCGCGGGGGGGCTGCCTTCGGGCCCGGGGCAGCGGCAGCGATGCCAGCGGTGGGAAATATCGGCAGCGCGGACAGCCCCTGCTGGCTTGCTATCTTGCCCGCGGGGGGGCTGCCTTCGGGCCCGTGGCAGCGGCAGCGATGCCAGCGGTGGGAAATATCGGCAGCGCGGACAGCCCCTGCTGGCTTGCTATCTTGCCCGCGGGGGGCTGCCTTCGGGCCCGGGCAGCGGCAGCGATGCCAGCGGTGGGAAATATCGGCAGCGCGGACAGCCCCTGCTGGCTTGCTATCTTGCCCGCGGGGGGGCTGCCTTCGGGCCCGTGGCAGCGGCAGCGATGCCAGCGGTGGGAAATATCGGCAGCGCGGACAGCCCCTGCTGGCTTGCTATCTTGCCCGCGGGGGGCTGCCTTCGGGCCCGTGGCAGCGGCAGCGATGCCAGCGGTGGGAAATATCGGCAGCGCGGACAGCCCCTGCTGGCTTGCTATCTTGCCCGCGGGGGGCTGCCTTCGGGCCCGTGGCAGCGGCAGCGATGCCAGCGGTGGGAAATATCGGCAGCGCGGACAGCCCCTGCTGGCTTGCTATCTTGCCCGCGGGGGGGCTGCCTTCGGGCCCGGGGCAGCGGCAGCGATGCCAGCGGTGGGAAATATCGGCAGCGCGGACAGCCCCTGCTGGCTTGCTATCTTGCCCGCGGGGGGGCTGCCTTCGGGCCCGTGGCAGCGGCAGCGATGCCAGCGGTGGGAAATATCGGCAGCGCGGACAGCCCCTGCTGGCTTGCTATCTTGCCCGCGGGGGGGCTGCCTTCGGGCCCGGGCAGCGGCAGCGATGCCAGCGGTGGGAAATATCGGCAGCGCGGACAGCCCCTGCTGGCTTGCTATCTTGCCCGCGGGGGGCTGCCTTCGGGCCCGTGGCAGCGGCAGCGATGCCAGCGGTGGGAAATATCGGCAGCGCGGACAGCCCCTGCTGGCTTGCTATCTTGCCCGCGGGGGGGCTGCCTTCGGGCCCGGGGCAGCTGCGCTCTTGCCTGCCCCCCGCGCGGGAGAGGCTAGGC
>CM055353.1:25623980-25626480 GCA_029228515.1 Populus alba x Populus x berolinensis | reverse complement strand
AGTCATTCAATTCTCTGCCCTATCAACATAACTCCCGATGTGTTGTTCGCTATCTTGGAAGAAGAGATCTCTTCCTCCCCGCGTCGGCCGGGTGCGATTACCCGGCGGCGTCGTTCAAATCACTGCCCTATCGGCTACAACTGCTGATGGGGGGGATTAGAGGCCTGCCATGGTGGTGAGGGGAGGCCAAGACCGTGAAAGCAAGAGTTTTCCCGGGGCTCCTCCGCTGCCGCGCATGCGCGCTGCCGGTTTTCCCGCATCCCGCCAAGAAAACGTCGTGCTTTCCACGTGAAACCAATCCAGTAAAATCAGCCATATTTTTGTGAGGCTGCCAGCCGAATTTGGGGTCATTCCGGGCCGGTTCCTATTTTTGCGTATTTCCTTGATTTTCAATGGTAGGAAAATAAAAAAAAATACTTCCCGACCTCGAAAAAATCTGGGAAAATTTATAAAGGTGGATTGGATTTTTGCCAACCTATGTGCAAAATTTCAGCTCAAAATACCAAGAAATGAATTTTTTAGAGGGGGGGTGACAGCTGGGACCTAGTAGTGTCTACCCCTGCCAGAGCTGCAATAACACTTATAGCTCTTTAGGGGGGTGGCCATGGGGCGCGCTGGCTGGCGCCCATAGGCCTGCCGCGGGGGCTGCTGCTACGCTCGGACTAACGTGGGGGGCCTCACGGCCCGAAGTAACGCCGCCATCGATGACCCGTTTTCCGGCCGGCGACGACCCGATTCCGACCACCGCCCTATAAAAATCACACGCGCGCGCGCGCGCGCGCGCCGCCCGCGCCCGCGCCCGCGCTGGGCGCTGGGCGCTGGGGCTGGGGCGCTGGGGCCTGGGGGCCTGGGGCCTGAGGGCCTGGGGCCCTTGGGGGCCCTTGGGCTCTTGGGCGATTGGGCGCGCGCGCGCGCGGCAGTGGTTCCCCTGCCGCGCTGCGCAACGGGGGCTGACGCGGGGACAGCCCCTGCTGCCTTGCTATCTTACCCGCGGGGGGGCTGCCTTCGGGCCCTGGCCCCCTGCGCTCTTGCCTGCCCCCCGCGCGGGTGAGGCTAGGCACACGCTGGGGCAGCGGCAGCGATAACAACAGTGGGAAAAATCGGCAGCGCGGTAAATGCCGCTGGAGGCCCGTCGCGGAAAATCGGCAGCGCAGATTTGTTGACGAACACGGGCTGGACGCTGGGCTGGCCAGGCCTGGCAGGAAAATTCGTCTAGGGGGTAGGCTCACGGCAACGGGGGCTGACGCGGGGACAGCCCCTGCTGGCTTGCTATCTTGCCCGCGGGGGGGCTGCCTTCGGGCCCGGGGCAGCGGCAGCGATGCCAGCGGTGGGAAATATCGGCAGCGCGGACAGCCCCTGCTGGCTTGCTATCTTGCCCGCGGGGGGGCTGCCTTCGGGCCCGGGGCAGCGGCAGCGATGCCAGCAGTGGGAAATATCGGCAGCGCGGACAGCCCCTGCTGGCTTGCTATCTTGCCCGCGGGGGGGCTGCCTTCGGGCCCGGGGCAGCGGCAGCGATGCCAGCGGTGGGAAATATCGGCAGCGCGGACAGCCCCTGCTGGCTTGCTATCTTGCCCGCGGGGGGGCTGCCTTCGGGCCCGGGGCAGCGGCAGCGATGCCAGCGGTGGGAAATATCGGCAGCGCGGACAGCCCCTGCTGGCTTGCTATCTTGCCCGCGGGGGGGCTGCCTTCGGGCCCGTGGCAGCGGCAGCGATGCCAGCGGTGGGAAATATCGGCAGCGCGGACAGCCCCTGCTGGCTTGCTATCTTGCCCGCGGGGGGGCTGCCTTCGGGCCCGGGGCAGCGGCAGCGATGCCAGCGGTGGGAAATATCGGCAGCGCGGACAGCCCCTGCTGGCTTGCTATCTTGCCCGCGGGGGGGCTGCCTTCGGGCCCGTGGCAGCGGCAGCGATGCCAGCGGTGGGAAATATCGGCAGCGCGGACAGCCCCTGCTGGCTTGCTATCTTGCCCGCGGGGGGGCTGCCTTCGGGCCCGTGGCAGCGGCAGCGATGCCAGCGGTGGGAAATATCGGCAGCGCGGACAGCCCCTGCTGGCTTGCTATCTTGCCCGCGGGGGGGCTGCCTTCGGGCCCGGGCAGCGGCAGCGATGCCAGCGGTGGGAAATATCGGCAGCGCGGACAGCCCCTGCTGGCTTGCTATCTTGCCCGCGGGGGGGCTGCCTTCGGGCCCGTGGCAGCGGCAGCGATGCCAGCGGTGGGAAATATCGGCAGCGCGGACAGCCCCTGCTGGCTTGCTATCTTGCCCGCGGGGGGGCTGCCTTCGGGCCCGTGGCAGCGGCAGCGATGCCAGCGGTGGGAAATATCGGCAGCGCGGACAGCCCCTGCTGGCTTGCTATCTTGCCCGCGGGGGGGCTGCCTTCGGGCCCGGGGCAGCGGCAGCGATGCCAGCGGTGGGAAATATCGGCAGCGCGGACAGCCCCTGCTGGCTTGCTATCTTGCCCGCGGGGGGGCTGCCTTCGGGCCCGTGGCAGCGGCAGCGATGCCAG
>CM055353.1:25537502-25602296 GCA_029228515.1 Populus alba x Populus x berolinensis | reverse complement strand
AACTCACCGAGTCAAAGCGTTCGCATTTGCGAAGAAGTGTGATGTAGAACAAGTAGCAGAAGCATACATGCTCAAGAGGGATCACCCGAAATTCAAAGGCAACTGAATTTCGGCAACCGGGGCATCGAAGTCGGAATGCCGCGAAACTCACCGAGTCAAAGCGTTTCGCCGTTTGCGGAAGGAAGTGTGATGTAGAACAAGTAGCAGAAGCATACATGCTCAAGAGGATCACCCGAAATTCAAAGGCAACTGAATTTCGGCAACCGGGCAAGAAGTCGGAATGCCGCGAAACTCACGAGTCAAAGCGTTTCGCCCTTTGCGGAGGGAAGTGTGATGTAGAACAAGTAGCAGAAGCATACATGCTCAAGAGGGATCACCCGAAATTCAAAGGCAACTGAATTTCGGCAACCGGGCATCGAAGTCGGAATGCCGCGAAACTCACCGAGTCAAAGCGTTTCGCCGTTTGCGGAAGGAAGTGTGATGTTAGAACAAGTAGCAGAAGCATACATGCTCAAGAGGGATCACCCGAAATTCAAAGGCAACTGAATTTCGGCAACCGGGGCATCGAAGTCGGAATGCGCGAAACTCACCGAGTCAAAGCGTTTCGCCGTTTGCGGAAGGAAGTGTGATGTAGAACAAGTAGCAGAAGCATACATGCTCAAGAGGGATCACCCGAAATTCAAAGGCAACTGAATTTCGGCAACCGGGGCATCGAAGTCGGAATGCCGCGAAAACTCACCGAGTCAAAGCGTTTCGCTGTTTGCGGAAGAAGTGTGATGTAGAACAAGTAGCAGAAGCATACATGCTCAAGAGGGATCACCCGAAATTCAAAGGCAACTGAATTTCGGCAACCGGGGCATCGAAGTCGGAATGCCGCGAAACTCACCGAGTCAAAGCGTTTCGCTGTTTGCGGAAGAAGTGTGATGTAGAACAAGTAGCAGAAGCATACATGCTCAAGAGGGATCACCCGAAATTCAAAGGCAACTGAATTTCGGCAACCGGGCATCGAAGTCGAAATGCCGCGAAACTCACCGAGTCAAAGCGTTTCGCCGTTTGCGGAAGGAAGTGTGATGTAGAACAAGTAGCAGAAGCATACATGCTCAAGAGGGATCACCCGAAATTCAAAGGCAACTGAATTTCGGCAACCGGGCATCGAAGTCGGAATGCCGCGAAACTCACCGAGTCAAAGCGTTTCGCCGTTTGCGGAAGGAAGTGTGATGTAGAACAAGTAGCAGAAGCATACATGCTCAAGAGGGATCACCCGAAATTCAAAGGCAACTGAATTTCGGCAACCGGGGCATCGAAGTCGGAATGCCGCGAAACTCACCGAGTCAAAGCGTTTCGCCGTTTGCGGAAGGAAGTGTGATGTAGAACAAGTAGCAGAAGCATACATGCTCAAGAGGGATCACCCGAAATTCAAAGGCAACTGAATTTCGGCAACCGGGGCATCGAAGTCGGAATGCCGCGAAACTCACCGAGTCAAAGCGTTTCGCCGTTTGCGGAAGAAGTGTGATGTAGAACAAGTAGCAGAAGCATACATGCTCAAGAGGGATCACCCGAAATTCAAAGGCAACTGAATTTCGGCAACCGGGGCATCGAAGTCGGAATGCCGCGAAACTCACCGAGTCAAAGCGTTTCGCTGTTTGCGGAAGGAAGTGTGATGTAGAACAAGTAGCAGAAGCATACATGCTCAAGAGGGATCACCCGAAATTCAAAGGCAACTGAATTTCGGCAACCGGGCATCGAAGTCGGAATGCCGCGAAACTCACCGAGTCAAAGCGTTTCGCTTTGCGGAAGAAGTGTGATGTAGAACAAGTAGCAGAAGCATACATGCTCAAGAGGGATCACCCGAAATTCAAAGGCAACTGAATTTCGGCAACCGGGGCATCGAAGTCGGAATGCCGCGAAACTCACCGAGTCAAAGCGTTTCGCTTTTGCGGAAGGAAGTGTGATGTAGAACAAGTAGCAGAAGCATACATGCTCAAGAGGGATCACCCGAAATTCAAAGGCAACTGAATTTCGGCAACCGGGGCATCGAAGTCGGAATGCCGCGAAACTCACCGAGTCAAAGCGTTTCGCCGTTTGCGGAAGGAAGTGTGATGTAGAACAAGTAGCAGAAGCATACATGCTCAAGAGGGATCACCCGAAATTCAAAGGCAACTGAATTTCGGCAACCGGGGCATCGAAGTCGGAATGCCGCGAAACTCACCGAGTCAAAGCGTTTCGCTGTTTGCGGAAGGAAGTGTGATGTAGAACAAGTAGCAGAAGCATACATGCTCAAGAGGGATCACCCGAAATTCAAAGGCAACTGAATTTCGGCAACCGGGGCATCGAAGTCGGAATGCCGCGAAACTCACCGAGTCAAAGCGTTTCGCTGTTTGCGGAAGGAAGTGTGATGTAGAACAAGTAGCAGAAGCATACATGCTCAAGAGGGATCACCCGAAATTCAAAGGCAACTGAATTTCGGCAACCGGGGCATCGAAGTCGGAATGCCGCGAAACTCACCGAGTCAAAGCGTTTCGCCGTTTGCGGAAGGAAGTGTGATGTAGAACAAGTAGCAGAAGCATACATGCTCAAGAGGGATCACCCGAAATTCAAAGGCAACTGAATTTCGGCAACCGGGGCATCGAAGTCGGAATGCCGCGAAACTCACCGAGTCAAAGCGTTTCGCTGTTTGCGGAAGGAAGTGTGATGTAGAACAAGTAGCAGAAGCATACATGCTCAAGAGGGATCACCCGAAATTCAAAGGCAACTGAATTTCGGCAACCGGGGCATCGAAGTCGGAATGCCGCGAAACTCACCGAGTCAAAGCGTTTCGCCGTTTGCGGAAGAAGTGTGATGTAGAACAAGTAGCAGAAGCATACATGCTCAAGAGGGATCACCCGAAATTCAAAGGCAACTGAATTTCGGCAACCGGGGCATCGAAGTCGGAATGCCGCGAAACTCACCGAGTCAAAGCGTTTCGCCGTTTGCGGAAGAAGTGTGATGTAGAACAAGTAGCAGAAGCATACATGCTCAAGAGGGATCACCCGAAATTCAAAGGCAACTGAATTTCGGCAACCGGGGCATCGAAGTCGGAATGCCGCGAAACTCACCGAGTCAAAGCGTTTCGCCGTTTGCGGAAGGAAGTGTGATGTAGAACAAGTAGCAGAAGCATACATGCTCAAGAGGGATCACCCGAAATTCAAAGGCAACTGAATTTCGGCAACCGGGGCATCGAAGTCGGAATGCCGCGAAACTCACCGAGTCAAAGCGTTTCGCCGTTTGCGGAAGGAAGTGTGATGTAGAACAAGTAGCAGAAGCATACATGCTCAAGAGGGATCACCCGAAATTCAAAGGCAACTGAATTTCGGCAACCGGGGCATCGAAGTCGGAATGCCGCGAAACTCACCGAGTCAAAGCGTTTCGCTGTTTGCGGAAGGAAGTGTGATGTAGAACAAGTAGCAGAAGCATACATGCTCAAGAGGGATCACCCGAAATTCAAAGGCAACTGAATTTCGGCAACCGGGGCATCGAAGTCGGAATGCCGCGAAACTCACCGAGTCAAAGCGTTTCGCCGTTTGCGGAAGGAAGTGTGATGTAGAACAAGTAGCAGAAGCATACATGCTCAAGAGGGATCACCCGAAATTCAAAGGCAACTGAATTTCGGCAACCGGGGCATCGAAGTCGGAATGCCGCGAAACTCACCGAGTCAAAGCGTTTCGCCGTTTGCGGAAGGAAGTGTGATGTAGAACAAGTAGCAGAAGCATACATGCTCAAGAGGGATCACCCGAAATTCAAAGGCAACTGAATTTCGGCAACCGGGGCATCGAAGTCGGAATGCCGCGAAACTCACCGAGTCAAAGCGTTTCGCTGTTTGCGGAAGGAAGTGTGATGTAGAACAAGTAGCAGAAGCATACATGCTCAAGAGGGATCACCCGAAATTCAAAGGCAACTGAATTTCGGCAACCGGGGCATCGAAGTCGGAATGCCGCGAAACTCACCGAGTCAAAGCGTTTCGCTGTTTGCGGAAGGAAGTGTGATGTAGAACAAGTAGCAGAAGCATACATGCTCAAGAGGGATCACCCGAAATTCAAAGGCAACTGAATTTCGGCAACCGGGGCATCGAAGTCGGAATGCCGCGAAACTCACCGAGTCAAAGCGTTTCGCTGTTTGCGGAAGGAAGTGTGATGTAGAACAAGTAGCAGAAGCATACATGCTCAAGAGGGATCACCCGAAATTCAAAGGCAACTGAATTTCGGCAACCGGGGCATCGAAGTCGGAATGCCGCGAAACTCACCGAGTCAAAGCGTTTCGCCGTTTGCGGAAGGAAGTGTGATGTAGAACAAGTAGCAGAAGCATACATGCTCAAGAGGGATCACCCGAAATTCAAAGGCAACTGAATTTCGGCAACCGGGGCATCGAAGTCGGAATGCCGCGAAACTCACCGAGTCAAAGCGTTTCGCCGTTTGCGGAAGGAAGTGTGATGTAGAACAAGTAGCAGAAGCATACATGCTCAAGAGGGATCACCCGAAATTCAAAGGCAACTGAATTTCGGCAACCGGGGCATCGAAGTCGGAATGCCGCGAAACTCACCGAGTCAAAGCGTTTCGCTGTTTGCGGAAGAAGTGTGATGTAGAACAAGTAGCAGAAGCATACATGCTCAAGAGGGATCACCCGAAATTCAAAGGCAACTGAATTTCGGCAACCGGGGCATCGAAGTCGGAATGCCGCGAAACTCACCGAGTCAAAGCGTTTCGCCGTTTGCGGAAGGAAGTGTGATGTAGAACAAGTAGCAGAAGCATACATGCTCAAGAGGGATCACCCGAAATTCAAAGGCAACTGAATTTCGGCAACCGGGGCATCGAAGTCGGAATGCCGCGAAACTCACCGAGTCAAAGCGTTTCGCCGTTTGCGGAAGAAGTGTGATGTAGAACAAGTAGCAGAAGCATACATGCTCAAGAGGGATCACCCGAAATTCAAAGGCAACTGAATTTCGGCAACCGGGGCATCGAAGTCGGAATGCCGCGAAACTCACCGAGTCAAAGCGTTTCGCCGTTTGCGGAAGGAAGTGTGATGTAGAACAAGTAGCAGAAGCATACATGCTCAAGAGGGATCACCCGAAATTCAAAGGCAACTGAATTTCGGCAACCGGGGCATCGAAGTCGGAATGCCGCGAAACTCACCGAGTCAAAGCGTTTCGCTGTTTGCGGAAGGAAGTGTGATGTAGAACAAGTAGCAGAAGCATACATGCTCAAGAGGGATCACCCGAAATTCAAAGGCAACTGAATTTCGGCAACCGGGGCATCGAAGTCGGAATGCCGCGAAACTCACCGAGTCAAAGCGTTTCGCTGTTTGCGGAAGGAAGTGTGATGTAGAACAAGTAGCAGAAGCATACATGCTCAAGAGGGATCACCCGAAATTCAAAGGCAACTGAATTTCGGCAACCGGGGCATCGAAGTCGGAATGCCGCGAAACTCACCGAGTCAAAGCGTTTCGCCGTTTGCGGAAGGAAGTGTGATGTAGAACAAGTAGCAGAAGCATACATGCTCAAGAGGGATCACCCGAAATTCAAAGGCAACTGAATTTCGGCAACCGGGGCATCGAAGTCGGAATGCCGCGAAACTCACCGAGTCAAAGCGTTTCGCCGTTTGCGGAAGGAAGTGTGATGTAGAACAAGTAGCAGAAGCATACATGCTCAAGAGGGATCACCCGAAATTCAAAGGCAACTGAATTTCGGCAACCGGGGCATCGAAGTCGGAATGCCGCGAAACTCACCGAGTCAAAGCGTTTCGCTGTTTGCGGAAGGAAGTGTGATGTAGAACAAGTAGCAGAAGCATACATGCTCAAGAGGGATCACCCGAAATTCAAAGGCAACTGAATTTCGGCAACCGGGGCATCGAAGTCGGAATGCCGCGAAACTCACCGAGTCAAAGCGTTTCGCCGTTTGCGGAAGGAAGTGTGATGTAGAACAAGTAGCAGAAGCATACATGCTCAAGAGGGATCACCCGAAATTCAAAGGCAACTGAATTTCGGCAACCGGGGCATCGAAGTCGGAATGCCGCGAAACTCACCGAGTCAAAGCGTTTCGCCGTTTGCGGAAGGAAGTGTGATGTAGAACAAGTAGCAGAAGCATACATGCTCAAGAGGGATCACCCGAAATTCAAAGGCAACTGAATTTCGGCAACCGGGGCATCGAAGTCGGAATGCCGCGAAACTCACCGAGTCAAAGCGTTTCGCCGTTTGCGGAAGGAAGTGTGATGTAGAACAAGTAGCAGAAGCATACATGCTCAAGAGGGATCACCCGAAATTCAAAGGCAACTGAATTTCGGCAACCGGGGCATCGAAGTCGGAATGCCGCGAAACTCACCGAGTCAAAGCGTTTCGCCGTTTGCGGAAGGAAGTGTGATGTAGAACAAGTAGCAGAAGCATACATGCTCAAGAGGGATCACCCGAAATTCAAAGGCAACTGAATTTCGGCAACCGGGGCATCGAAGTCGGAATGCCGCGAAACTCACCGAGTCAAAGCGTTTCGCCGTTTGCGGAAGGAAGTGTGATGTAGAACAAGTAGCAGAAGCATACATGCTCAAGAGGGATCACCCGAAATTCAAAGGCAACTGAATTTCGGCAACCGGGGCATCGAAGTCGGAATGCCGCGAAACTCACCGAGTCAAAGCGTTTCGCTGTTTGCGGAAGGAAGTGTGATGTAGAACAAGTAGCAGAAGCATACATGCTCAAGAGGGATCACCCGAAATTCAAAGGCAACTGAATTTCGGCAACCGGGGCATCGAAGTCGGAATGCCGCGAAACTCACCGAGTCAAAGCGTTTCGCCGTTTGCGGAAGGAAGTGTGATGTAGAACAAGTAGCAGAAGCATACATGCTCAAGAGGGATCACCCGAAATTCAAAGGCAACTGAATTTCGGCAACCGGGGCATCGAAGTCGGAATGCCGCGAAACTCACCGAGTCAAAGCGTTTCGCCGTTTGCGGAAGGAAGTGTGATGTAGAACAAGTAGCAGAAGCATACATGCTCAAGAGGGATCACCCGAAATTCAAAGGCAACTGAATTTCGGCAACCGGGGCATCGAAGTCGGAATGCCGCGAAACTCACCGAGTCAAAGCGTTTCGCCGTTTGCGGAAGGAAGTGTGATGTAGAACAAGTAGCAGAAGCATACATGCTCAAGAGGGATCACCCGAAATTCAAAGGCAACTGAATTTCGGCAACCGGGGCATCGAAGTCGGAATGCCGCGAAACTCACCGAGTCAAAGCGTTTCGCTGTTTGCGGAAGAAAGTGTGATGTAGAACAAGTAGCAGAAGCATACATGCTCAAGAGGGATCACCCGAAATTCAAAGGCAACTGAATTTCGGCAACCGGGGCATCGAAGTCGGAATGCCGCGAAACTCACCGAGTCAAAGCGTTTCGCCGTTTGCGGAAGGAAGTGTGATGTAGAACAAGTAGCAGAAGCATACATGCTCAAGAGGGATCACCCGAAATTCAAAGGCAACTGAATTTCGGCAACCGGGGCATCGAAGTCGGAATGCCGCGAAACTCACCGAGTCAAAGCGTTTCGCCGTTTGCGGAAGGAAGTGTGATGTAGAACAAGTAGCAGAAGCATACATGCTCAAGAGGGATCACCCGAAATTCAAAGGCAACTGAATTTCGGCAACCGGGGCATCGAAGTCGGAATGCCGCGAAACTCACCGAGTCAAAGCGTTTCGCCGTTTGCGGAAGAAGTGTGATGTAGAACAAGTAGCAGAAGCATACATGCTCAAGAGGGATCACCCGAAATTCAAAGGCAACTGAATTTCGGCAACCGGGGCATCGAAGTCGGAATGCCGCGAAACTCACCGAGTCAAAGCGTTTCGCTTTTGCGGAAGAAGTGTGATGTAGAACAAGTAGCAGAAGCATACATGCTCAAGAGGGATCACCCGAAATTCAAAGGCAACTGAATTTCGGCAACCGGGGCATCGAAGTCGGAATGCCGCGAAACTCACCGAGTCAAAGCGTTTCGCCGTTTGCGGAAGGAAGTGTGATGTAGAACAAGTAGCAGAAGCATACATGCTCAAGAGGGATCACCCGAAATTCAAAGGCAACTGAATTTCGGCAACCGGGGCATCGAAGTCGGAATGCCGCGAAACTCACCGAGTCAAAGCGTTTCGCCGTTTGCGGAAGGAAGTGTGATGTAGAACAAGTAGCAGAAGCATACATGCTCAAGAGGGATCACCCGAAATTCAAAGGCAACTGAATTTCGGCAACCGGGGCATCGAAGTCGGAATGCCGCGAAACTCACCGAGTCAAAGCGTTTCGCCGTTTGCGGAAGGAAGTGTGATGTAGAACAAGTAGCAGAAGCATACATGCTCAAGAGGGATCACCCGAAATTCAAAGGCAACTGAATTTCGGCAACCGGGGCATCGAAGTCGGAATGCCGCGAAACTCACCGAGTCAAAGCGTTTCGCTGTTTGCGGAAGGAAGTGTGATGTAGAACAAGTAGCAGAAGCATACATGCTCAAGAGGGATCACCCGAAATTCAAAGGCAACTGAATTTCGGCAACCGGGGCATCGAAGTCGGAATGCCGCGAAACTCACCGAGTCAAAGCGTTTCGCCGTTTGCGGAAGGAAGTGTGATGTAGAACAAGTAGCAGAAGCATACATGCTCAAGAGGGATCACCCGAAATTCAAAGGCAACTGAATTTCGGCAACCGGGGCATCGAAGTCGGAATGCCGCGAAACTCACCGAGTCAAAGCGTTTCGCCGTTTGCGGAAGAAAGTGTGATGTAGAACAAGTAGCAGAAGCATACATGCTCAAGAGGGATCACCCGAAATTCAAAGGCAACTGAATTTCGGCAACCGGGGCATCGAAGTCGGAATGCCGCGAAACTCACCGAGTCAAAGCGTTTCGCCGTTTGCGGAAGGAAGTGTGATGTAGAACAAGTAGCAGAAGCATACATGCTCAAGAGGGATCACCCGAAATTCAAAGGCAACTGAATTTCGGCAACCGGGGCATCGAAGTCGGAATGCCGCGAAACTCACCGAGTCAAAGCGTTTCGCTGTTTGCGGAAGAAAGTGTGATGTAGAACAAGTAGCAGAAGCATACATGCTCAAGAGGGATCACCCGAAATTCAAAGGCAACTGAATTTCGGCAACCGGGGCATCGAAGTCGGAATGCCGCGAAACTCACCGAGTCAAAGCGTTTCGCCGTTTGCGGAAGGAAGTGTGATGTAGAACAAGTAGCAGAAGCATACATGCTCAAGAGGGATCACCCGAAATTCAAAGGCAACTGAATTTCGGCAACCGGGGCATCGAAGTCGGAATGCCGCGAAACTCACCGAGTCAAAGCGTTTCGCCGTTTGCGGAAGGAAGTGTGATGTAGAACAAGTAGCAGAAGCATACATGCTCAAGAGGGATCACCCGAAATTCAAAGGCAACTGAATTTCGGCAACCGGGGCATCGAAGTCGGAATGCCGCGAAACTCACCGAGTCAAAGCGTTTCGCCGTTTGCGGAAGGAAGTGTGATGTAGAACAAGTAGCAGAAGCATACATGCTCAAGAGGGATCACCCGAAATTCAAAGGCAACTGAATTTCGGCAACCGGGGCATCGAAGTCGGAATGCCGCGAAACTCACCGAGTCAAAGCGTTTCGCCGTTTGCGGAAGGAAGTGTGATGTAGAACAAGTAGCAGAAGCATACATGCTCAAGAGGGATCACCCGAAATTCAAAGGCAACTGAATTTCGGCAACCGGGGCATCGAAGTCGGAATGCCGCGAAACTCACCGAGTCAAAGCGTTTCGCCGTTTGCGGAAGGAAGTGTGATGTAGAACAAGTAGCAGAAGCATACATGCTCAAGAGGGATCACCCGAAATTCAAAGGCAACTGAATTTCGGCAACCGGGGCATCGAAGTCGGAATGCCGCGAAACTCACCGAGTCAAAGCGTTTCGCTGTTTGCGGAAGGAAGTGTGATGTAGAACAAGTAGCAGAAGCATACATGCTCAAGAGGGATCACCCGAAATTCAAAGGCAACTGAATTTCGGCAACCGGGGCATCGAAGTCGGAATGCCGCGAAACTCACCGAGTCAAAGCGTTTCGCCGTTTGCGGAAGAAAGTGTGATGTAGAACAAGTAGCAGAAGCATACATGCTCAAGAGGGATCACCCGAAATTCAAAGGCAACTGAATTTCGGCAACCGGGGCATCGAAGTCGGAATGCCGCGAAACTCACCGAGTCAAAGCGTTTCGCTGTTTGCGGAAGGAAGTGTGATGTAGAACAAGTAGCAGAAGCATACATGCTCAAGAGGGATCACCCGAAATTCAAAGGCAACTGAATTTCGGCAACCGGGGCATCGAAGTCGGAATGCCGCGAAACTCACCGAGTCAAAGCGTTTCGCCGTTTGCGGAAGAAGTGTGATGTAGAACAAGTAGCAGAAGCATACATGCTCAAGAGGGATCACCCGAAATTCAAAGGCA
This sequence comes from Populus alba x Populus x berolinensis, assembly GCA_029228515.1. Lineage (NCBI taxonomy): Eukaryota > Viridiplantae > Streptophyta > Magnoliopsida > Malpighiales > Salicaceae > Populus > Populus alba x Populus x berolinensis. The sequence continues at coordinate 25,591,857 of CM055353.1, read as the reverse complement.
ACTGAATTTCGGCAACCGGGGCATCGAAGTCGGAATGCCGCGAAACTCACCGAGTCAAAGCGTTTCGCCGTTTGCGGAAGGAAGTGTGATGTAGAACAAGTAGCAGAAGCATACATGCTCAAGAGGGATCACCCGAAATTCAAAGGCAACTGAATTTCGGCAACCGGGGCATCGAAGTCGGAATGCCGCGAAACTCACCGAGTCAAAGCGTTTCGCCGTTTGCGGAAGGAAGTGTGATGTAGAACAAGTAGCAGAAGCATACATGCTCAAGAGGGATCACCCGAAATTCAAAGGCAACTGAATTTCGGCAACCGGGGCATCGAAGTCGGAATGCCGCGAAACTCACCGAGTCAAAGCGTTTCGCCGTTTGCGGAAGGAAGTGTGATGTAGAACAAGTAGCAGAAGCATACATGCTCAAGAGGGATCACCCGAAATTCAAAGGCAACTGAATTTCGGCAACCGGGGCATCGAAGTCGGAATGCCGCGAAACTCACCGAGTCAAAGCGTTTCGCCGTTTGCGGAAGGAAGTGTGATGTAGAACAAGTAGCAGAAGCATACATGCTCAAGAGGGATCACCCGAAATTCAAAGGCAACTGAATTTCGGCAACCGGGGCATCGAAGTCGGAATGCCGCGAAACTCACCGAGTCAAAGCGTTTCGCCGTTTGCGGAAGAAGTGTGATGTAGAACAAGTAGCAGAAGCATACATGCTCAAGAGGGATCACCCGAAATTCAAAGGCAACTGAATTTCGGCAACCGGGGCATCGAAGTCGGAATGCCGCGAAACTCACCGAGTCAAAGCGTTTCGCCGTTTGCGGAAGGAAGTGTGATGTAGAACAAGTAGCAGAAGCATACATGCTCAAGAGGGATCACCCGAAATTCAAAGGCAACTGAATTTCGGCAACCGGGGCATCGAAGTCGGAATGCCGCGAAACTCACCGAGTCAAAGCGTTTCGCCGTTTGCGGAAGGAAGTGTGATGTAGAACAAGTAGCAGAAGCATACATGCTCAAGAGGGATCACCCGAAATTCAAAGGCAACTGAATTTCGGCAACCGGGGCATCGAAGTCGGAATGCCGCGAAACTCACCGAGTCAAAGCGTTTCGCCGTTTGCGGAAGGAAGTGTGATGTAGAACAAGTAGCAGAAGCATACATGCTCAAGAGGGATCACCCGAAATTCAAAGGCAACTGAATTTCGGCAACCGGGGCATCGAAGTCGGAATGCCGCGAAACTCACCGAGTCAAAGCGTTTCGCCGTTTGCGGAAGGAAGTGTGATGTAGAACAAGTAGCAGAAGCATACATGCTCAAGAGGGATCACCCGAAATTCAAAGGCAACTGAATTTCGGCAACCGGGGCATCGAAGTCGGAATGCCGCGAAACTCACCGAGTCAAAGCGTTTCGCCGTTTGCGGAAGGAAGTGTGATGTAGAACAAGTAGCAGAAGCATACATGCTCAAGAGGGATCACCCGAAATTCAAAGGCAACTGAATTTCGGCAACCGGGGCATCGAAGTCGGAATGCCGCGAAACTCACCGAGTCAAAGCGTTTCGCCGTTTGCGGAAGAAGTGTGATGTAGAACAAGTAGCAGAAGCATACATGCTCAAGAGGGATCACCCGAAATTCAAAGGCAACTGAATTTCGGCAACCGGGGCATCGAAGTCGGAATGCCGCGAAACTCACCGAGTCAAAGCGTTTCGCCGTTTGCGGAAGGAAGTGTGATGTAGAACAAGTAGCAGAAGCATACATGCTCAAGAGGGATCACCCGAAATTCAAAGGCAACTGAATTTCGGCAACCGGGGCATCGAAGTCGGAATGCCGCGAAACTCACCGAGTCAAAGCGTTTCGCCGTTTGCGGAAGGAAGTGTGATGTAGAACAAGTAGCAGAAGCATACATGCTCAAGAGGGATCACCCGAAATTCAAAGGCAACTGAATTTCGGCAACCGGGGCATCGAAGTCGGAATGCCGCGAAACTCACCGAGTCAAAGCGTTTCGCCGTTTGCGGAAGAAGTGTGATGTAGAACAAGTAGCAGAAGCATACATGCTCAAGAGGGATCACCCGAAATTCAAAGGCAACTGAATTTCGGCAACCGGGGCATCGAAGTCGGAATGCCGCGAAACTCACCGAGTCAAAGCGTTTCGCCGTTTGCGGAAGGAAGTGTGATGTAGAACAAGTAGCAGAAGCATACATGCTCAAGAGGGATCACCCGAAATTCAAAGGCAACTGAATTTCGGCAACCGGGGCATCGAAGTCGGAATGCCGCGAAACTCACCGAGTCAAAGCGTTTCGCCGTTTGCGGAAGGAAGTGTGATGTAGAACAAGTAGCAGAAGCATACATGCTCAAGAGGGATCACCCGAAATTCAAAGGCAACTGAATTTCGGCAACCGGGGCATCGAAGTCGGAATGCCGCGAAACTCACCGAGTCAAAGCGTTTCGCCGTTTGCGGAAGGAAGTGTGATGTAGAACAAGTAGCAGAAGCATACATGCTCAAGAGGGATCACCCGAAATTCAAAGGCAACTGAATTTCGGCAACCGGGGCATCGAAGTCGGAATGCCGCGAAACTCACCGAGTCAAAGCGTTTCGCCGTTTGCGGAAGGAAGTGTGATGTAGAACAAGTAGCAGAAGCATACATGCTCAAGAGGGATCACCCGAAATTCAAAGGCAACTGAATTTCGGCAACCGGGGCATCGAAGTCGGAATGCCGCGAAACTCACCGAGTCAAAGCGTTTCGCCGTTTGCGGAAGAAGTGTGATGTAGAACAAGTAGCAGAAGCATACATGCTCAAGAGGGATCACCCGAAATTCAAAGGCAACTGAATTTCGGCAACCGGGGCATCGAAGTCGGAATGCCGCGAAACTCACCGAGTCAAAGCGTTTCGCCGTTTGCGGAAGGAAGTGTGATGTAGAACAAGTAGCAGAAGCATACATGCTCAAGAGGGATCACCCGAAATTCAAAGGCAACTGAATTTCGGCAACCGGGGCATCGAAGTCGGAATGCCGCGAAACTCACCGAGTCAAAGCGTTTCGCCGTTTGCGGAAGGAAGTGTGATGTAGAACAAGTAGCAGAAGCATACATGCTCAAGAGGGATCACCCGAAATTCAAAGGCAACTGAATTTCGGCAACCGGGGCATCGAAGTCGGAATGCCGCGAAACTCACCGAGTCAAAGCGTTTCGCCGTTTGCGGAAGGAAGTGTGATGTAGAACAAGTAGCAGAAGCATACATGCTCAAGAGGGATCACCCGAAATTCAAAGGCAACTGAATTTCGGCAACCGGGGCATCGAAGTCGGAATGCCGCGAAACTCACCGAGTCAAAGCGTTTCGCCGTTTGCGGAAGAAAGTGTGATGTAGAACAAGTAGCAGAAGCATACATGCTCAAGAGGGATCACCCGAAATTCAAAGGCAACTGAATTTCGGCAACCGGGGCATCGAAGTCGGAATGCCGCGAAACTCACCGAGTCAAAGCGTTTCGCCGTTTGCGGAAGGAAGTGTGATGTAGAACAAGTAGCAGAAGCATACATGCTCAAGAGGGATCACCCGAAATTCAAAGGCAACTGAATTTCGGCAACCGGGGCATCGAAGTCGGAATGCCGCGAAACTCACCGAGTCAAAGCGTTTCGCCGTTTGCGGAAGGAAGTGTGATGTAGAACAAGTAGCAGAAGCATACATGCTCAAGAGGGATCACCCGAAATTCAAAGGCAACTGAATTTCGGCAACCGGGGCATCGAAGTCGGAATGCCGCGAAACTCACCGAGTCAAAGCGTTTCGCCGTTTGCGGAAGGAAGTGTGATGTAGAACAAGTAGCAGAAGCATACATGCTCAAGAGGGATCACCCGAAATTCAAAGGCAACTGAATTTCGGCAACCGGGGCATCGAAGTCGGAATGCCGCGAAACTCACCGAGTCAAAGCGTTTCGCCGTTTGCGGAAGGAAGTGTGATGTAGAACAAGTAGCAGAAGCATACATGCTCAAGAGGGATCACCCGAAATTCAAAGGCAACTGAATTTCGGCAACCGGGGCATCGAAGTCGGAATGCCGCGAAACTCACCGAGTCAAAGCGTTTCGCCGTTTGCGGAAGGAAGTGTGATGTAGAACAAGTAGCAGAAGCATACATGCTCAAGAGGGATCACCCGAAATTCAAAGGCAACTGAATTTCGGCAACCGGGGCATCGAAGTCGGAATGCCGCGAAACTCACCGAGTCAAAGCGTTTCGCCGTTTGCGGAAGGAAGTGTGATGTAGAACAAGTAGCAGAAGCATACATGCTCAAGAGGGATCACCCGAAATTCAAAGGCAACTGAATTTCGGCAACCGGGGCATCGAAGTCGGAATGCCGCGAAACTCACCGAGTCAAAGCGTTTCGCCGTTTGCGGAAGAAGTGTGATGTAGAACAAGTAGCAGAAGCATACATGCTCAAGAGGGATCACCCGAAATTCAAAGGCAACTGAATTTCGGCAACCGGGGCATCGAAGTCGGAATGCCGCGAAACTCACCGAGTCAAAGCGTTTCGCCGTTTGCGGAAGGAAGTGTGATGTAGAACAAGTAGCAGAAGCATACATGCTCAAGAGGGATCACCCGAAATTCAAAGGCAACTGAATTTCGGCAACCGGGGCATCGAAGTCGGAATGCCGCGAAACTCACCGAGTCAAAGCGTTTCGCCGTTTGCGGAAGGAAGTGTGATGTAGAACAAGTAGCAGAAGCATACATGCTCAAGAGGGATCACCCGAAATTCAAAGGCAACTGAATTTCGGCAACCGGGGCATCGAAGTCGGAATGCCGCGAAACTCACCGAGTCAAAGCGTTTCGCCGTTTGCGGAAGGAAGTGTGATGTAGAACAAGTAGCAGAAGCATACATGCTCAAGAGGGATCACCCGAAATTCAAAGGCAACTGAATTTCGGCAACCGGGGCATCGAAGTCGGAATGCCGCGAAACTCACCGAGTCAAAGCGTTTCGCCGTTTGCGGAAGGAAGTGTGATGTAGAACAAGTAGCAGAAGCATACATGCTCAAGAGGGATCACCCGAAATTCAAAGGCAACTGAATTTCGGCAACCGGGGCATCGAAGTCGGAATGCCGCGAAACTCACCGAGTCAAAGCGTTTCGCCGTTTGCGGAAGGAAGTGTGATGTAGAACAAGTAGCAGAAGCATACATGCTCAAGAGGGATCACCCGAAATTCAAAGGCAACTGAATTTCGGCAACCGGGGCATCGAAGTCGGAATGCCGCGAAACTCACCGAGTCAAAGCGTTTCGCCGTTTGCGGAAGGAAGTGTGATGTAGAACAAGTAGCAGAAGCATACATGCTCAAGAGGGATCACCCGAAATTCAAAGGCAACTGAATTTCGGCAACCGGGGCATCGAAGTCGGAATGCCGCGAAACTCACCGAGTCAAAGCGTTTCGCCGTTTGCGGAAGAAGTGTGATGTAGAACAAGTAGCAGAAGCATACATGCTCAAGAGGGATCACCCGAAATTCAAAGGCAACTGAATTTCGGCAACCGGGGCATCGAAGTCGGAATGCCGCGAAACTCACCGAGTCAAAGCGTTTCGCCGTTTGCGGAAGGAAGTGTGATGTAGAACAAGTAGCAGAAGCATACATGCTCAAGAGGGATCACCCGAAATTCAAAGGCAACTGAATTTCGGCAACCGGGGCATCGAAGTCGGAATGCCGCGAAACTCACCGAGTCAAAGCGTTTCGCCGTTTGCGGAAGGAAGTGTGATGTAGAACAAGTAGCAGAAGCATACATGCTCAAGAGGGATCACCCGAAATTCAAAGGCAACTGAATTTCGGCAACCGGGGCATCGAAGTCGGAATGCCGCGAAACTCACCGAGTCAAAGCGTTTCGCCGTTTGCGGAAGGAAGTGTGATGTAGAACAAGTAGCAGAAGCATACATGCTCAAGAGGGATCACCCGAAATTCAAAGGCAACTGAATTTCGGCAACCGGGGCATCGAAGTCGGAATGCCGCGAAACTCACCGAGTCAAAGCGTTTCGCCGTTTGCGGAAGAAAGTGTGATGTAGAACAAGTAGCAGAAGCATACATGCTCAAGAGGGATCACCCGAAATTCAAAGGCAACTGAATTTCGGCAACCGGGGCATCGAAGTCGGAATGCCGCGAAACTCACCGAGTCAAAGCGTTTCGCCGTTTGCGGAAGAAGTGTGATGTAGAACAAGTAGCAGAAGCATACATGCTCAAGAGGGATCACCCGAAATTCAAAGGCAACTGAATTTCGGCAACCGGGGCATCGAAGTCGGAATGCCGCGAAACTCACCGAGTCAAAGCGTTTCGCCGTTTGCGGAAGGAAGTGTGATGTAGAACAAGTAGCAGAAGCATACATGCTCAAGAGGGATCACCCGAAATTCAAAGGCAACTGAATTTCGGCAACCGGGGCATCGAAGTCGGAATGCCGCGAAACTCACCGAGTCAAAGCGTTTCGCCGTTTGCGGAAGGAAGTGTGATGTAGAACAAGTAGCAGAAGCATACATGCTCAAGAGGGATCACCCGAAATTCAAAGGCAACTGAATTTCGGCAACCGGGGCATCGAAGTCGGAATGCCGCGAAACTCACCGAGTCAAAGCGTTTCGCCGTTTGCGGAAGGAAGTGTGATGTAGAACAAGTAGCAGAAGCATACATGCTCAAGAGGGATCACCCGAAATTCAAAGGCAACTGAATTTCGGCAACCGGGGCATCGAAGTCGGAATGCCGCGAAACTCACCGAGTCAAAGCGTTTCGCCGTTTGCGGAAGGAAGTGTGATGTAGAACAAGTAGCAGAAGCATACATGCTCAAGAGGGATCACCCGAAATTCAAAGGCAACTGAATTTCGGCAACCGGGGCATCGAAGTCGGAATGCCGCGAAACTCACCGAGTCAAAGCGTTTCGCCGTTTGCGGAAGGAAGTGTGATGTAGAACAAGTAGCAGAAGCATACATGCTCAAGAGGGATCACCCGAAATTCAAAGGCAACTGAATTTCGGCAACCGGGGCATCGAAGTCGGAATGCCGCGAAACTCACCGAGTCAAAGCGTTTCGCCGTTTGCGGAAGGAAGTGTGATGTAGAACAAGTAGCAGAAGCATACATGCTCAAGAGGGATCACCCGAAATTCAAAGGCAACTGAATTTCGGCAACCGGGGCATCGAAGTCGGAATGCCGCGAAACTCACCGAGTCAAAGCGTTTCGCCGTTTGCGGAAGGAAGTGTGATGTAGAACAAGTAGCAGAAGCATACATGCTCAAGAGGGATCACCCGAAATTCAAAGGCAACTGAATTTCGGCAACCGGGGCATCGAAGTCGGAATGCCGCGAAACTCACCGAGTCAAAGCGTTTCGCCGTTTGCGGAAGGAAGTGTGATGTAGAACAAGTAGCAGAAGCATACATGCTCAAGAGGGATCACCCGAAATTCAAAGGCAACTGAATTTCGGCAACCGGGGCATCGAAGTCGGAATGCCGCGAAACTCACCGAGTCAAAGCGTTTCGCCGTTTGCGGAAGGAAGTGTGATGTAGAACAAGTAGCAGAAGCATACATGCTCAAGAGGGATCACCCGAAATTCAAAGGCAACTGAATTTCGGCAACCGGGGCATCGAAGTCGGAATGCCGCGAAACTCACCGAGTCAAAGCGTTTCGCCGTTTGCGGAAGGAAGTGTGATGTAGAACAAGTAGCAGAAGCATACATGCTCAAGAGGGATCACCCGAAATTCAAAGGCAACTGAATTTCGGCAACCGGGGCATCGAAGTCGGAATGCCGCGAAACTCACCGAGTCAAAGCGTTTCGCCGTTTGCGGAAGAAGTGTGATGTAGAACAAGTAGCAGAAGCATACATGCTCAAGAGGGATCACCCGAAATTCAAAGGCAACTGAATTTCGGCAACCGGGGCATCGAAGTCGGAATGCCGCGAAACTCACCGAGTCAAAGCGTTTCGCCGTTTGCGGAAGAAAGTGTGATGTAGAACAAGTAGCAGAAGCATACATGCTCAAGAGGGATCACCCGAAATTCAAAGGCAACTGAATTTCGGCAACCGGGGCATCGAAGTCGGAATGCCGCGAAACTCACCGAGTCAAAGCGTTTCGCCGTTTGCGGAAGGAAGTGTGATGTAGAACAAGTAGCAGAAGCATACATGCTCAAGAGGGATCACCCGAAATTCAAAGGCAACTGAATTTCGGCAACCGGGGCATCGAAGTCGGAATGCCGCGAAACTCACCGAGTCAAAGCGTTTCGCCGTTTGCGGAAGGAAGTGTGATGTAGAACAAGTAGCAGAAGCATACATGCTCAAGAGGGATCACCCGAAATTCAAAGGCAACTGAATTTCGGCAACCGGGGCATCGAAGTCGGAATGCCGCGAAACTCACCGAGTCAAAGCGTTTCGCCGTTTGCGGAAGGAAGTGTGATGTAGAACAAGTAGCAGAAGCATACATGCTCAAGAGGGATCACCCGAAATTCAAAGGCAACTGAATTTCGGCAACCGGGGCATCGAAGTCGGAATGCCGCGAAACTCACCGAGTCAAAGCGTTTCGCCGTTTGCGGAAGGAAGTGTGATGTAGAACAAGTAGCAGAAGCATACATGCTCAAGAGGGATCACCCGAAATTCAAAGGCAACTGAATTTCGGCAACCGGGGCATCGAAGTCGGAATGCCGCGAAACTCACCGAGTCAAAGCGTTTCGCCGTTTGCGGAAGGAAGTGTGATGTAGAACAAGTAGCAGAAGCATACATGCTCAAGAGGGATCACCCGAAATTCAAAGGCAACTGAATTTCGGCAACCGGGGCATCGAAGTCGGAATGCCGCGAAACTCACCGAGTCAAAGCGTTTCGCCGTTTGCGGAAGGAAGTGTGATGTAGAACAAGTAGCAGAAGCATACATGCTCAAGAGGGATCACCCGAAATTCAAAGGCAACTGAATTTCGGCAACCGGGGCATCGAAGTCGGAATGCCGCGAAACTCACCGAGTCAAAGCGTTTCGCCGTTTGCGGAAGGAAGTGTGATGTAGAACAAGTAGCAGAAGCATACATGCTCAAGAGGGATCACCCGAAATTCAAAGGCAACTGAATTTCGGCAACCGGGGCATCGAAGTCGGAATGCCGCGAAACTCACCGAGTCAAAGCGTTTCGCCGTTTGCGGAAGAAAGTGTGATGTAGAACAAGTAGCAGAAGCATACATGCTCAAGAGGGATCACCCGAAATTCAAAGGCAACTGAATTTCGGCAACCGGGGCATCGAAGTCGGAATGCCGCGAAACTCACCGAGTCAAAGCGTTTCGCCGTTTGCGGAAGGAAGTGTGATGTAGAACAAGTAGCAGAAGCATACATGCTCAAGAGGGATCACCCGAAATTCAAAGGCAACTGAATTTCGGCAACCGGGGCATCGAAGTCGGAATGCCGCGAAACTCACCGAGTCAAAGCGTTTCGCCGTTTGCGGAAGGAAGTGTGATGTAGAACAAGTAGCAGAAGCATACATGCTCAAGAGGGATCACCCGAAATTCAAAGGCAACTGAATTTCGGCAACCGGGGCATCGAAGTCGGAATGCCGCGAAACTCACCGAGTCAAAGCGTTTCGCCGTTTGCGGAAGGAAGTGTGATGTAGAACAAGTAGCAGAAGCATACATGCTCAAGAGGGATCACCCGAAATTCAAAGGCAACTGAATTTCGGCAACCGGGGCATCGAAGTCGGAATGCCGCGAAACTCACCGAGTCAAAGCGTTTCGCCGTTTGCGGAAGGAAGTGTGATGTAGAACAAGTAGCAGAAGCATACATGCTCAAGAGGGATCACCCGAAATTCAAAGGCAACTGAATTTCGGCAACCGGGGCATCGAAGTCGGAATGCCGCGAAACTCACCGAGTCAAAGCGTTTCGCCGTTTGCGGAAGGAAGTGTGATGTAGAACAAGTAGCAGAAGCATACATGCTCAAGAGGGATCACCCGAAATTCAAAGGCAACTGAATTTCGGCAACCGGGGCATCGAAGTCGGAATGCCGCGAAACTCACCGAGTCAAAGCGTTTCGCCGTTTGCGGAAGGAAGTGTGATGTAGAACAAGTAGCAGAAGCATACATGCTCAAGAGGGATCACCCGAAATTCAAAGGCAACTGAATTTCGGCAACCGGGGCATCGAAGTCGGAATGCCGCGAAACTCACCGAGTCAAAGCGTTTCGCCGTTTGCGGAAGAAGTGTGATGTAGAACAAGTAGCAGAAGCATACATGCTCAAGAGGGATCACCCGAAATTCAAAGGCAACTGAATTTCGGCAACCGGGGCATCGAAGTCGGAATGCCGCGAAACTCACCGAGTCAAAGCGTTTCGCCGTTTGCGGAAGAAGTGTGATGTAGAACAAGTAGCAGAAGCATACATGCTCAAGAGGGATCACCCGAAATTCAAAGGCAACTGAATTTCGGCAACCGGGGCATCGAAGTCGGAATGCCGCGAAACTCACCGAGTCAAAGCGTTTCGCCGTTTGCGGAAGGAAGTGTGATGTAGAACAAGTAGCAGAAGCATACATGCTCAAGAGGGATCACCCGAAATTCAAAGGCAACTGAATTTCGGCAACCGGGGCATCGAAGTCGGAATGCCGCGAAACTCACCGAGTCAAAGCGTTTCGCCGTTTGCGGAAGAAGTGTGATGTAGAACAAGTAGCAGAAGCATACATGCTCAAGAGGGATCACCCGAAATTCAAAGGCAACTGAATTTCGGCAACCGGGGCATCGAAGTCGGAATGCCGCGAAACTCACCGAGTCAAAGCGTTTCGCCGTTTGCGGAAGGAAGTGTGATGTAGAACAAGTAGCAGAAGCATACATGCTCAAGAGGGATCACCCGAAATTCAAAGGCAACTGAATTTCGGCAACCGGGGCATCGAAGTCGGAATGCCGCGAAACTCACCGAGTCAAAGCGTTTCGCCGTTTGCGGAAGAAGTGTGATGTAGAACAAGTAGCAGAAGCATACATGCTCAAGAGGGATCACCCGAAATTCAAAGGCAACTGAATTTCGGCAACCGGGGCATCGAAGTCGGAATGCCGCGAAACTCACCGAGTCAAAGCGTTTCGCCGTTTGCGGAAGGAAGTGTGATGTAGAACAAGTAGCAGAAGCATACATGCTCAAGAGGGATCACCCGAAATTCAAAGGCAACTGAATTTCGGCAACCGGGGCATCGAAGTCGGAATGCCGCGAAACTCACCGAGTCAAAGCGTTTCGCCGTTTGCGGAAGGAAGTGTGATGTAGAACAAGTAGCAGAAGCATACATGCTCAAGAGGGATCACCCGAAATTCAAAGGCAACTGAATTTCGGCAACCGGGGCATCGAAGTCGGAATGCCGCGAAACTCACCGAGTCAAAGCGTTTCGCCGTTTGCGGAAGGAAGTGTGATGTAGAACAAGTAGCAGAAGCATACATGCTCAAGAGGGATCACCCGAAATTCAAAGGCAACTGAATTTCGGCAACCGGGGCATCGAAGTCGGAATGCCGCGAAACTCACCGAGTCAAAGCGTTTCGCCGTTTGCGGAAGGAAGTGTGATGTAGAACAAGTAGCAGAAGCATACATGCTCAAGAGGGATCACCCGAAATTCAAAGGCAACTGAATTTCGGCAACCGGGGCATCGAAGTCGGAATGCCGCGAAACTCACCGAGTCAAAGCGTTTCGCCGTTTGCGGAAGGAAGTGTGATGTAGAACAAGTAGCAGAAGCATACATGCTCAAGAGGGATCACCCGAAATTCAAAGGCAACTGAATTTCGGCAACCGGGGCATCGAAGTCGGAATGCCGCGAAACTCACCGAGTCAAAGCGTTTCGCCGTTTGCGGAAGGAAGTGTGATGTAGAACAAGTAGCAGAAGCATACATGCTCAAGAGGGATCACCCGAAATTCAAAGGCAACTGAATTTCGGCAACCGGGGCATCGAAGTCGGAATGCCGCGAAACTCACCGAGTCAAAGCGTTTCGCCGTTTGCGGAAGAAGTGTGATGTAGAACAAGTAGCAGAAGCATACATGCTCAAGAGGGATCACCCGAAATTCAAAGGCAACTGAATTTCGGCAACCGGGGCATCGAAGTCGGAATGCCGCGAAACTCACCGAGTCAAAGCGTTTCGCCGTTTGCGGAAGAAGTGTGATGTAGAACAAGTAGCAGAAGCATACATGCTCAAGAGGGATCACCCGAAATTCAAAGGCAACTGAATTTCGGCAACCGGGGCATCGAAGTCGGAATGCCGCGAAACTCACCGAGTCAAAGCGTTTCGCCGTTTGCGGAAGGAAGTGTGATGTAGAACAAGTAGCAGAAGCATACATGCTCAAGAGGGATCACCCGAAATTCAAAGGCAACTGAATTTCGGCAACCGGGGCATCGAAGTCGGAATGCCGCGAAACTCACCGAGTCAAAGCGTTTCGCCGTTTGCGGAAGGAAGTGTGATGTAGAACAAGTAGCAGAAGCATACATGCTCAAGAGGGATCACCCGAAATTCAAAGGCAACTGAATTTCGGCAACCGGGGCATCGAAGTCGGAATGCCGCGAAACTCACCGAGTCAAAGCGTTTCGCCGTTTGCGGAAGAAGTGTGATGTAGAACAAGTAGCAGAAGCATACATGCTCAAGAGGGATCACCCGAAATTCAAAGGCAACTGAATTTCGGCAACCGGGGCATCGAAGTCGGAATGCCGCGAAACTCACCGAGTCAAAGCGTTTCGCCGTTTGCGGAAGGAAGTGTGATGTAGAACAAGTAGCAGAAGCATACATGCTCAAGAGGGATCACCCGAAATTCAAAGGCAACTGAATTTCGGCAACCGGGGCATCGAAGTCGGAATGCCGCGAAACTCACCGAGTCAAAGCGTTTCGCCGTTTGCGGAAGGAAGTGTGATGTAGAACAAGTAGCAGAAGCATACATGCTCAAGAGGGATCACCCGAAATTCAAAGGCAACTGAATTTCGGCAACCGGGGCATCGAAGTCGGAATGCCGCGAAACTCACCGAGTCAAAGCGTTTCGCCGTTTGCGGAAGGAAGTGTGATGTAGAACAAGTAGCAGAAGCATACATGCTCAAGAGGGATCACCCGAAATTCAAAGGCAACTGAATTTCGGCAACCGGGGCATCGAAGTCGGAATGCCGCGAAACTCACCGAGTCAAAGCGTTTCGCCGTTTGCGGAAGGAAGTGTGATGTAGAACAAGTAGCAGAAGCATACATGCTCAAGAGGGATCACCCGAAATTCAAAGGCAACTGAATTTCGGCAACCGGGGCATCGAAGTCGGAATGCCGCGAAACTCACCGAGTCAAAGCGTTTCGCCGTTTGCGGAAGGAAGTGTGATGTAGAACAAGTAGCAGAAGCATACATGCTCAAGAGGGATCACCCGAAATTCAAAGGCAACTGAATTTCGGCAACCGGGGCATCGAAGTCGGAATGCCGCGAAACTCACCGAGTCAAAGCGTTTCGCCGTTTGCGGAAGAAGTGTGATGTAGAACAAGTAGCAGAAGCATACATGCTCAAGAGGGATCACCCGAAATTCAAAGGCAACTGAATTTCGGCAACCGGGGCATCGAAGTCGGAATGCCGCGAAACTCACCGAGTCAAAGCGTTTCGCCGTTTGCGGAAGAAGTGTGATGTAGAACAAGTAGCAGAAGCATACATGCTCAAGAGGGATCACCCGAAATTCAAAGGCAACTGAATTTCGGCAACCGGGGCATCGAAGTCGGAATGCCGCGAAACTCACCGAGTCAAAGCGTTTCGCCGTTTGCGGAAGGAAGTGTGATGTAGAACAAGTAGCAGAAGCATACATGCTCAAGAGGGATCACCCGAAATTCAAAGGCAACTGAATTTCGGCAACCGGGGCATCGAAGTCGGAATGCCGCGAAACTCACCGAGTCAAAGCGTTTCGCCGTTTGCGGAAGGAAGTGTGATGTAGAACAAGTAGCAGAAGCATACATGCTCAAGAGGGATCACCCGAAATTCAAAGGCAACTGAATTTCGGCAACCGGGGCATCGAAGTCGGAATGCCGCGAAACTCACCGAGTCAAAGCGTTTCGCCGTTTGCGGAAGGAAGTGTGATGTAGAACAAGTAGCAGAAGCATACATGCTCAAGAGGGATCACCCGAAATTCAAAGGCAACTGAATTTCGGCAACCGGGGCATCGAAGTCGGAATGCCGCGAAACTCACCGAGTCAAAGCGTTTCGCCGTTTGCGGAAGAAAGTGTGATGTAGAACAAGTAGCAGAAGCATACATGCTCAAGAGGGATCACCCGAAATTCAAAGGCAACTGAATTTCGGCAACCGGGGCATCGAAGTCGGAATGCCGCGAAACTCACCGAGTCAAAGCGTTTCGCCGTTTGCGGAAGAAGTGTGATGTAGAACAAGTAGCAGAAGCATACATGCTCAAGAGGGATCACCCGAAATTCAAAGGCAACTGAATTTCGGCAACCGGGGCATCGAAGTCGGAATGCCGCGAAACTCACCGAGTCAAAGCGTTTCGCCGTTTGCGGAAGGAAGTGTGATGTAGAACAAGTAGCAGAAGCATACATGCTCAAGAGGGATCACCCGAAATTCAAAGGCAACTGAATTTCGGCAACCGGGGCATCGAAGTCGGAATGCCGCGAAACTCACCGAGTCAAAGCGTTTCGCCGTTTGCGGAAGGAAGTGTGATGTAGAACAAGTAGCAGAAGCATACATGCTCAAGAGGGATCACCCGAAATTCAAAGGCAACTGAATTTCGGCAACCGGGGCATCGAAGTCGGAATGCCGCGAAACTCACCGAGTCAAAGCGTTTCGCCGTTTGCGGAAGGAAGTGTGATGTAGAACAAGTAGCAGAAGCATACATGCTCAAGAGGGATCACCCGAAATTCAAAGGCAACTGAATTTCGGCAACCGGGGCATCGAAGTCGGAATGCCGCGAAACTCACCGAGTCAAAGCGTTTCGCCGTTTGCGGAAGAAAGTGTGATGTAGAACAAGTAGCAGAAGCATACATGCTCAAGAGGGATCACCCGAAATTCAAAGGCAACTGAATTTCGGCAACCGGGGCATCGAAGTCGGAATGCCGCGAAACTCACCGAGTCAAAGCGTTTCGCCGTTTGCGGAAGGAAGTGTGATGTAGAACAAGTAGCAGAAGCATACATGCTCAAGAGGGATCACCCGAAATTCAAAGGCAACTGAATTTCGGCAACCGGGGCATCGAAGTCGGAATGCCGCGAAACTCACCGAGTCAAAGCGTTTCGCCGTTTGCGGAAGGAAGTGTGATGTAGAACAAGTAGCAGAAGCATACATGCTCAAGAGGGATCACCCGAAATTCAAAGGCAACTGAATTTCGGCAACCGGGGCATCGAAGTCGGAATGCCGCGAAACTCACCGAGTCAAAGCGTTTCGCCGTTTGCGGAAGGAAGTGTGATGTAGAACAAGTAGCAGAAGCATACATGCTCAAGAGGGATCACCCGAAATTCAAAGGCAACTGAATTTCGGCAACCGGGGCATCGAAGTCGGAATGCCGCGAAACTCACCGAGTCAAAGCGTTTCGCCGTTTGCGGAAGAAGTGTGATGTAGAACAAGTAGCAGAAGCATACATGCTCAAGAGGGATCACCCGAAATTCAAAGGCAACTGAATTTCGGCAACCGGGGCATCGAAGTCGGAATGCCGCGAAACTCACCGAGTCAAAGCGTTTCGCCGTTTGCGGAAGAAAGTGTGATGTAGAACAAGTAGCAGAAGCATACATGCTCAAGAGGGATCACCCGAAATTCAAAGGCAACTGAATTTCGGCAACCGGGGCATCGAAGTCGGAATGCCGCGAAACTCACCGAGTCAAAGCGTTTCGCCGTTTGCGGAAGGAAGTGTGATGTAGAACAAGTAGCAGAAGCATACATGCTCAAGAGGGATCACCCGAAATTCAAAGGCAACTGAATTTCGGCAACCGGGGCATCGAAGTCGGAATGCCGCGAAACTCACCGAGTCAAAGCGTTTCGCCGTTTGCGGAAGGAAGTGTGATGTAGAACAAGTAGCAGAAGCATACATGCTCAAGAGGGATCACCCGAAATTCAAAGGCAACTGAATTTCGGCAACCGGGGCATCGAAGTCGGAATGCCGCGAAACTCACCGAGTCAAAGCGTTTCGCCGTTTGCGGAAGGAAGTGTGATGTAGAACAAGTAGCAGAAGCATACATGCTCAAGAGGGATCACCCGAAATTCAAAGGCAACTGAATTTCGGCAACCGGGGCATCGAAGTCGGAATGCCGCGAAACTCACCGAGTCAAAGCGTTTCGCCGTTTGCGGAAGGAAGTGTGATGTAGAACAAGTAGCAGAAGCATACATGCTCAAGAGGGATCACCCGAAATTCAAAGGCAACTGAATTTCGGCAACCGGGGCATCGAAGTCGGAATGCCGCGAAACTCACCGAGTCAAAGCGTTTCGCCGTTTGCGGAAGGAAGTGTGATGTAGAACAAGTAGCAGAAGCATACATGCTCAAGAGGGATCACCCGAAATTCAAAGGCAACTGAATTTCGGCAACCGGGGCATCGAAGTCGGAATGCCGCGAAACTCACCGAGTCAAAGCGTTTCGCCGTTTGCGGAAGGAAGTGTGATGTAGAACAAGTAGCAGAAGCATACATGCTCAAGAGGGATCACCCGAAATTCAAAGGCAACTGAATTTCGGCAACCGGGGCATCGAAGTCGGAATGCCGCGAAACTCACCGAGTCAAAGCGTTTCGCCGTTTGCGGAAGAAAGTGTGATGTAGAACAAGTAGCAGAAGCATACATGCTCAAGAGGGATCACCCGAAATTCAAAGGCAACTGAATTTCGGCAACCGGGGCATCGAAGTCGGAATGCCGCGAAACTCACCGAGTCAAAGCGTTTCGCCGTTTGCGGAAGGAAGTGTGATGTAGAACAAGTAGCAGAAGCATACATGCTCAAGAGGGATCACCCGAAATTCAAAGGCAACTGAATTTCGGCAACCGGGGCATCGAAGTCGGAATGCCGCGAAACTCACCGAGTCAAAGCGTTTCGCCGTTTGCGGAAGGAAGTGTGATGTAGAACAAGTAGCAGAAGCATACATGCTCAAGAGGGATCACCCGAAATTCAAAGGCAACTGAATTTCGGCAACCGGGGCATCGAAGTCGGAATGCCGCGAAACTCACCGAGTCAAAGCGTTTCGCCGTTTGCGGAAGGAAGTGTGATGTAGAACAAGTAGCAGAAGCATACATGCTCAAGAGGGATCACCCGAAATTCAAAGGCAACTGAATTTCGGCAACCGGGGCATCGAAGTCGGAATGCCGCGAAACTCACCGAGTCAAAGCGTTTCGCCGTTTGCGGAAGGAAGTGTGATGTAGAACAAGTAGCAGAAGCATACATGCTCAAGAGGGATCACCCGAAATTCAAAGGCAACTGAATTTCGGCAACCGGGGCATCGAAGTCGGAATGCCGCGAAACTCACCGAGTCAAAGCGTTTCGCCGTTTGCGGAAGAAAGTGTGATGTAGAACAAGTAGCAGAAGCATACATGCTCAAGAGGGATCACCCGAAATTCAAAGGCAACTGAATTTCGGCAACCGGGGCATCGAAGTCGGAATGCCGCGAAACTCACCGAGTCAAAGCGTTTCGCCGTTTGCGGAAGGAAGTGTGATGTAGAACAAGTAGCAGAAGCATACATGCTCAAGAGGGATCACCCGAAATTCAAAGGCAACTGAATTTCGGCAACCGGGGCATCGAAGTCGGAATGCCGCGAAACTCACCGAGTCAAAGCGTTTCGCCGTTTGCGGAAGGAAGTGTGATGTAGAACAAGTAGCAGAAGCATACATGCTCAAGAGGGATCACCCGAAATTCAAAGGCAACTGAATTTCGGCAACCGGGGCATCGAAGTCGGAATGCCGCGAAACTCACCGAGTCAAAGCGTTTCGCCGTTTGCGGAAGGAAGTGTGATGTAGAACAAGTAGCAGAAGCATACATGCTCAAGAGGGATCACCCGAAATTCAAAGGCAACTGAATTTCGGCAACCGGGGCATCGAAGTCGGAATGCCGCGAAACTCACCGAGTCAAAGCGTTTCGCCGTTTGCGGAAGGAAGTGTGATGTAGAACAAGTAGCAGAAGCATACATGCTCAAGAGGGATCACCCGAAATTCAAAGGCAACTGAATTTCGGCAACCGGGGCATCGAAGTCGGAATGCCGCGAAACTCACCGAGTCAAAGCGTTTCGCCGTTTGCGGAAGGAAGTGTGATGTAGAACAAGTAGCAGAAGCATACATGCTCAAGAGGGATCACCCGAAATTCAAAGGCAACTGAATTTCGGCAACCGGGGCATCGAAGTCGGAATGCCGCGAAACTCACCGAGTCAAAGCGTTTCGCCGTTTGCGGAAGGAAGTGTGATGTAGAACAAGTAGCAGAAGCATACATGCTCAAGAGGGATCACCCGAAATTCAAAGGCAACTGAATTTCGGCAACCGGGGCATCGAAGTCGGAATGCCGCGAAACTCACCGAGTCAAAGCGTTTCGCCGTTTGCGGAAGGAAGTGTGATGTAGAACAAGTAGCAGAAGCATACATGCTCAAGAGGGATCACCCGAAATTCAAAGGCAACTGAATTTCGGCAACCGGGGCATCGAAGTCGGAATGCCGCGAAACTCACCGAGTCAAAGCGTTTCGCCGTTTGCGGAAGAAAGTGTGATGTAGAACAAGTAGCAGAAGCATACATGCTCAAGAGGGATCACCCGAAATTCAAAGGCAACTGAATTTCGGCAACCGGGGCATCGAAGTCGGAATGCCGCGAAACTCACCGAGTCAAAGCGTTTCGCCGTTTGCGGAAGGAAGTGTGATGTAGAACAAGTAGCAGAAGCATACATGCTCAAGAGGGATCACCCGAAATTCAAAGGCAACTGAATTTCGGCAACCGGGGCATCGAAGTCGGAATGCCGCGAAACTCACCGAGTCAAAGCGTTTCGCCGTTTGCGGA
This sequence comes from Populus alba x Populus x berolinensis, assembly GCA_029228515.1. NCBI lineage: Eukaryota > Viridiplantae > Streptophyta > Magnoliopsida > Malpighiales > Salicaceae > Populus > Populus alba x Populus x berolinensis. The sequence continues at coordinate 25,573,002 of CM055353.1, read as the reverse complement.
AGAAGTGTGATGTAGAACAAGTAGCAGAAGCATACATGCTCAAGAGGGATCACCCGAAATTCAAAGGCAACTGAATTTCGGCAACCGGGGCATCGAAGTCGGAATGCCGCGAAACTCACCGAGTCAAAGCGTTTCGCCGTTTGCGGAAGGAAGTGTGATGTAGAACAAGTAGCAGAAGCATACATGCTCAAGAGGGATCACCCGAAATTCAAAGGCAACTGAATTTCGGCAACCGGGGCATCGAAGTCGGAATGCCGCGAAACTCACCGAGTCAAAGCGTTTCGCCGTTTGCGGAAGGAAGTGTGATGTAGAACAAGTAGCAGAAGCATACATGCTCAAGAGGGATCACCCGAAATTCAAAGGCAACTGAATTTCGGCAACCGGGGCATCGAAGTCGGAATGCCGCGAAACTCACCGAGTCAAAGCGTTTCGCCGTTTGCGGAAGGAAGTGTGATGTAGAACAAGTAGCAGAAGCATACATGCTCAAGAGGGATCACCCGAAATTCAAAGGCAACTGAATTTCGGCAACCGGGGCATCGAAGTCGGAATGCCGCGAAACTCACCGAGTCAAAGCGTTTCGCCGTTTGCGGAAGGAAGTGTGATGTAGAACAAGTAGCAGAAGCATACATGCTCAAGAGGGATCACCCGAAATTCAAAGGCAACTGAATTTCGGCAACCGGGGCATCGAAGTCGGAATGCCGCGAAACTCACCGAGTCAAAGCGTTTCGCCGTTTGCGGAAGGAAGTGTGATGTAGAACAAGTAGCAGAAGCATACATGCTCAAGAGGGATCACCCGAAATTCAAAGGCAACTGAATTTCGGCAACCGGGGCATCGAAGTCGGAATGCCGCGAAACTCACCGAGTCAAAGCGTTTCGCCGTTTGCGGAAGAAGTGTGATGTAGAACAAGTAGCAGAAGCATACATGCTCAAGAGGGATCACCCGAAATTCAAAGGCAACTGAATTTCGGCAACCGGGGCATCGAAGTCGGAATGCCGCGAAACTCACCGAGTCAAAGCGTTTCGCCGTTTGCGGAAGGAAGTGTGATGTAGAACAAGTAGCAGAAGCATACATGCTCAAGAGGGATCACCCGAAATTCAAAGGCAACTGAATTTCGGCAACCGGGGCATCGAAGTCGGAATGCCGCGAAACTCACCGAGTCAAAGCGTTTCGCCGTTTGCGGAAGGAAGTGTGATGTAGAACAAGTAGCAGAAGCATACATGCTCAAGAGGGATCACCCGAAATTCAAAGGCAACTGAATTTCGGCAACCGGGGCATCGAAGTCGGAATGCCGCGAAACTCACCGAGTCAAAGCGTTTCGCCGTTTGCGGAAGGAAGTGTGATGTAGAACAAGTAGCAGAAGCATACATGCTCAAGAGGGATCACCCGAAATTCAAAGGCAACTGAATTTCGGCAACCGGGGCATCGAAGTCGGAATGCCGCGAAACTCACCGAGTCAAAGCGTTTCGCCGTTTGCGGAAGGAAGTGTGATGTAGAACAAGTAGCAGAAGCATACATGCTCAAGAGGGATCACCCGAAATTCAAAGGCAACTGAATTTCGGCAACCGGGGCATCGAAGTCGGAATGCCGCGAAACTCACCGAGTCAAAGCGTTTCGCCGTTTGCGGAAGGAAGTGTGATGTAGAACAAGTAGCAGAAGCATACATGCTCAAGAGGGATCACCCGAAATTCAAAGGCAACTGAATTTCGGCAACCGGGGCATCGAAGTCGGAATGCCGCGAAACTCACCGAGTCAAAGCGTTTCGCCGTTTGCGGAAGGAAGTGTGATGTAGAACAAGTAGCAGAAGCATACATGCTCAAGAGGGATCACCCGAAATTCAAAGGCAACTGAATTTCGGCAACCGGGGCATCGAAGTCGGAATGCCGCGAAACTCACCGAGTCAAAGCGTTTCGCCGTTTGCGGAAGGAAGTGTGATGTAGAACAAGTAGCAGAAGCATACATGCTCAAGAGGGATCACCCGAAATTCAAAGGCAACTGAATTTCGGCAACCGGGGCATCGAAGTCGGAATGCCGCGAAACTCACCGAGTCAAAGCGTTTCGCCGTTTGCGGAAGGAAGTGTGATGTAGAACAAGTAGCAGAAGCATACATGCTCAAGAGGGATCACCCGAAATTCAAAGGCAACTGAATTTCGGCAACCGGGGCATCGAAGTCGGAATGCCGCGAAACTCACCGAGTCAAAGCGTTTCGCCGTTTGCGGAAGGAAGTGTGATGTAGAACAAGTAGCAGAAGCATACATGCTCAAGAGGGATCACCCGAAATTCAAAGGCAACTGAATTTCGGCAACCGGGGCATCGAAGTCGGAATGCCGCGAAACTCACCGAGTCAAAGCGTTTCGCCGTTTGCGGAAGGAAGTGTGATGTAGAACAAGTAGCAGAAGCATACATGCTCAAGAGGGATCACCCGAAATTCAAAGGCAACTGAATTTCGGCAACCGGGGCATCGAAGTCGGAATGCCGCGAAACTCACCGAGTCAAAGCGTTTCGCCGTTTGCGGAAGGAAGTGTGATGTAGAACAAGTAGCAGAAGCATACATGCTCAAGAGGGATCACCCGAAATTCAAAGGCAACTGAATTTCGGCAACCGGGGCATCGAAGTCGGAATGCCGCGAAACTCACCGAGTCAAAGCGTTTCGCCGTTTGCGGAAGGAAGTGTGATGTAGAACAAGTAGCAGAAGCATACATGCTCAAGAGGGATCACCCGAAATTCAAAGGCAACTGAATTTCGGCAACCGGGGCATCGAAGTCGGAATGCCGCGAAACTCACCGAGTCAAAGCGTTTCGCCGTTTGCGGAAGGAAGTGTGATGTAGAACAAGTAGCAGAAGCATACATGCTCAAGAGGGATCACCCGAAATTCAAAGGCAACTGAATTTCGGCAACCGGGGCATCGAAGTCGGAATGCCGCGAAACTCACCGAGTCAAAGCGTTTCGCCGTTTGCGGAAGGAAGTGTGATGTAGAACAAGTAGCAGAAGCATACATGCTCAAGAGGGATCACCCGAAATTCAAAGGCAACTGAATTTCGGCAACCGGGGCATCGAAGTCGGAATGCCGCGAAACTCACCGAGTCAAAGCGTTTCGCCGTTTGCGGAAGGAAGTGTGATGTAGAACAAGTAGCAGAAGCATACATGCTCAAGAGGGATCACCCGAAATTCAAAGGCAACTGAATTTCGGCAACCGGGGCATCGAAGTCGGAATGCCGCGAAACTCACCGAGTCAAAGCGTTTCGCCGTTTGCGGAAGGAAGTGTGATGTAGAACAAGTAGCAGAAGCATACATGCTCAAGAGGGATCACCCGAAATTCAAAGGCAACTGAATTTCGGCAACCGGGGCATCGAAGTCGGAATGCCGCGAAACTCACCGAGTCAAAGCGTTTCGCCGTTTGCGGAAGGAAGTGTGATGTAGAACAAGTAGCAGAAGCATACATGCTCAAGAGGGATCACCCGAAATTCAAAGGCAACTGAATTTCGGCAACCGGGGCATCGAAGTCGGAATGCCGCGAAACTCACCGAGTCAAAGCGTTTCGCCGTTTGCGGAAGGAAGTGTGATGTAGAACAAGTAGCAGAAGCATACATGCTCAAGAGGGATCACCCGAAATTCAAAGGCAACTGAATTTCGGCAACCGGGGCATCGAAGTCGGAATGCCGCGAAACTCACCGAGTCAAAGCGTTTCGCCGTTTGCGGAAGGAAGTGTGATGTAGAACAAGTAGCAGAAGCATACATGCTCAAGAGGGATCACCCGAAATTCAAAGGCAACTGAATTTCGGCAACCGGGGCATCGAAGTCGGAATGCCGCGAAACTCACCGAGTCAAAGCGTTTCGCCGTTTGCGGAAGGAAGTGTGATGTAGAACAAGTAGCAGAAGCATACATGCTCAAGAGGGATCACCCGAAATTCAAAGGCAACTGAATTTCGGCAACCGGGGCATCGAAGTCGGAATGCCGCGAAACTCACCGAGTCAAAGCGTTTCGCCGTTTGCGGAAGAAGTGTGATGTAGAACAAGTAGCAGAAGCATACATGCTCAAGAGGGATCACCCGAAATTCAAAGGCAACTGAATTTCGGCAACCGGGGCATCGAAGTCGGAATGCCGCGAAACTCACCGAGTCAAAGCGTTTCGCCGTTTGCGGAAGGAAGTGTGATGTAGAACAAGTAGCAGAAGCATACATGCTCAAGAGGGATCACCCGAAATTCAAAGGCAACTGAATTTCGGCAACCGGGGCATCGAAGTCGGAATGCCGCGAAACTCACCGAGTCAAAGCGTTTCGCCGTTTGCGGAAGGAAGTGTGATGTAGAACAAGTAGCAGAAGCATACATGCTCAAGAGGGATCACCCGAAATTCAAAGGCAACTGAATTTCGGCAACCGGGGCATCGAAGTCGGAATGCCGCGAAACTCACCGAGTCAAAGCGTTTCGCCGTTTGCGGAAGGAAGTGTGATGTAGAACAAGTAGCAGAAGCATACATGCTCAAGAGGGATCACCCGAAATTCAAAGGCAACTGAATTTCGGCAACCGGGGCATCGAAGTCGGAATGCCGCGAAACTCACCGAGTCAAAGCGTTTCGCCGTTTGCGGAAGAAGTGTGATGTAGAACAAGTAGCAGAAGCATACATGCTCAAGAGGGATCACCCGAAATTCAAAGGCAACTGAATTTCGGCAACCGGGGCATCGAAGTCGGAATGCCGCGAAACTCACCGAGTCAAAGCGTTTCGCCGTTTGCGGAAGGAAGTGTGATGTAGAACAAGTAGCAGAAGCATACATGCTCAAGAGGGATCACCCGAAATTCAAAGGCAACTGAATTTCGGCAACCGGGGCATCGAAGTCGGAATGCCGCGAAACTCACCGAGTCAAAGCGTTTCGCCGTTTGCGGAAGGAAGTGTGATGTAGAACAAGTAGCAGAAGCATACATGCTCAAGAGGGATCACCCGAAATTCAAAGGCAACTGAATTTCGGCAACCGGGGCATCGAAGTCGGAATGCCGCGAAACTCACCGAGTCAAAGCGTTTCGCCGTTTGCGGAAGGAAGTGTGATGTAGAACAAGTAGCAGAAGCATACATGCTCAAGAGGGATCACCCGAAATTCAAAGGCAACTGAATTTCGGCAACCGGGGCATCGAAGTCGGAATGCCGCGAAACTCACCGAGTCAAAGCGTTTCGCCGTTTGCGGAAGGAAGTGTGATGTAGAACAAGTAGCAGAAGCATACATGCTCAAGAGGGATCACCCGAAATTCAAAGGCAACTGAATTTCGGCAACCGGGGCATCGAAGTCGGAATGCCGCGAAACTCACCGAGTCAAAGCGTTTCGCCGTTTGCGGAAGGAAGTGTGATGTAGAACAAGTAGCAGAAGCATACATGCTCAAGAGGGATCACCCGAAATTCAAAGGCAACTGAATTTCGGCAACCGGGGCATCGAAGTCGGAATGCCGCGAAACTCACCGAGTCAAAGCGTTTCGCCGTTTGCGGAAGGAAGTGTGATGTAGAACAAGTAGCAGAAGCATACATGCTCAAGAGGGATCACCCGAAATTCAAAGGCAACTGAATTTCGGCAACCGGGGCATCGAAGTCGGAATGCCGCGAAACTCACCGAGTCAAAGCGTTTCGCCGTTTGCGGAAGGAAGTGTGATGTAGAACAAGTAGCAGAAGCATACATGCTCAAGAGGGATCACCCGAAATTCAAAGGCAACTGAATTTCGGCAACCGGGGCATCGAAGTCGGAATGCCGCGAAACTCACCGAGTCAAAGCGTTTCGCCGTTTGCGGAAGGAAGTGTGATGTAGAACAAGTAGCAGAAGCATACATGCTCAAGAGGGATCACCCGAAATTCAAAGGCAACTGAATTTCGGCAACCGGGGCATCGAAGTCGGAATGCCGCGAAACTCACCGAGTCAAAGCGTTTCGCCGTTTGCGGAAGAAGTGTGATGTAGAACAAGTAGCAGAAGCATACATGCTCAAGAGGGATCACCCGAAATTCAAAGGCAACTGAATTTCGGCAACCGGGGCATCGAAGTCGGAATGCCGCGAAACTCACCGAGTCAAAGCGTTTCGCCGTTTGCGGAAGAAGTGTGATGTAGAACAAGTAGCAGAAGCATACATGCTCAAGAGGGATCACCCGAAATTCAAAGGCAACTGAATTTCGGCAACCGGGGCATCGAAGTCGGAATGCCGCGAAACTCACCGAGTCAAAGCGTTTCGCCGTTTGCGGAAGGAAGTGTGATGTAGAACAAGTAGCAGAAGCATACATGCTCAAGAGGGATCACCCGAAATTCAAAGGCAACTGAATTTCGGCAACCGGGGCATCGAAGTCGGAATGCCGCGAAACTCACCGAGTCAAAGCGTTTCGCCGTTTGCGGAAGGAAGTGTGATGTAGAACAAGTAGCAGAAGCATACATGCTCAAGAGGGATCACCCGAAATTCAAAGGCAACTGAATTTCGGCAACCGGGGCATCGAAGTCGGAATGCCGCGAAACTCACCGAGTCAAAGCGTTTCGCCGTTTGCGGAAGGAAGTGTGATGTAGAACAAGTAGCAGAAGCATACATGCTCAAGAGGGATCACCCGAAATTCAAAGGCAACTGAATTTCGGCAACCGGGGCATCGAAGTCGGAATGCCGCGAAACTCACCGAGTCAAAGCGTTTCGCCGTTTGCGGAAGGAAGTGTGATGTAGAACAAGTAGCAGAAGCATACATGCTCAAGAGGGATCACCCGAAATTCAAAGGCAACTGAATTTCGGCAACCGGGGCATCGAAGTCGGAATGCCGCGAAACTCACCGAGTCAAAGCGTTTCGCCGTTTGCGGAAGGAAGTGTGATGTAGAACAAGTAGCAGAAGCATACATGCTCAAGAGGGATCACCCGAAATTCAAAGGCAACTGAATTTCGGCAACCGGGGCATCGAAGTCGGAATGCCGCGAAACTCACCGAGTCAAAGCGTTTCGCCGTTTGCGGAAGGAAGTGTGATGTAGAACAAGTAGCAGAAGCATACATGCTCAAGAGGGATCACCCGAAATTCAAAGGCAACTGAATTTCGGCAACCGGGGCATCGAAGTCGGAATGCCGCGAAACTCACCGAGTCAAAGCGTTTCGCCGTTTGCGGAAGGAAGTGTGATGTAGAACAAGTAGCAGAAGCATACATGCTCAAGAGGGATCACCCGAAATTCAAAGGCAACTGAATTTCGGCAACCGGGGCATCGAAGTCGGAATGCCGCGAAACTCACCGAGTCAAAGCGTTTCGCCGTTTGCGGAAGGAAGTGTGATGTAGAACAAGTAGCAGAAGCATACATGCTCAAGAGGGATCACCCGAAATTCAAAGGCAACTGAATTTCGGCAACCGGGGCATCGAAGTCGGAATGCCGCGAAACTCACCGAGTCAAAGCGTTTCGCCGTTTGCGGAAGAAGTGTGATGTAGAACAAGTAGCAGAAGCATACATGCTCAAGAGGGATCACCCGAAATTCAAAGGCAACTGAATTTCGGCAACCGGGGCATCGAAGTCGGAATGCCGCGAAACTCACCGAGTCAAAGCGTTTCGCCGTTTGCGGAAGGAAGTGTGATGTAGAACAAGTAGCAGAAGCATACATGCTCAAGAGGGATCACCCGAAATTCAAAGGCAACTGAATTTCGGCAACCGGGGCATCGAAGTCGGAATGCCGCGAAACTCACCGAGTCAAAGCGTTTCGCCGTTTGCGGAAGGAAGTGTGATGTAGAACAAGTAGCAGAAGCATACATGCTCAAGAGGGATCACCCGAAATTCAAAGGCAACTGAATTTCGGCAACCGGGGCATCGAAGTCGGAATGCCGCGAAACTCACCGAGTCAAAGCGTTTCGCCGTTTGCGGAAGGAAGTGTGATGTAGAACAAGTAGCAGAAGCATACATGCTCAAGAGGGATCACCCGAAATTCAAAGGCAACTGAATTTCGGCAACCGGGGCATCGAAGTCGGAATGCCGCGAAACTCACCGAGTCAAAGCGTTTCGCCGTTTGCGGAAGGAAGTGTGATGTAGAACAAGTAGCAGAAGCATACATGCTCAAGAGGGATCACCCGAAATTCAAAGGCAACTGAATTTCGGCAACCGGGGCATCGAAGTCGGAATGCCGCGAAACTCACCGAGTCAAAGCGTTTCGCCGTTTGCGGAAGGAAGTGTGATGTAGAACAAGTAGCAGAAGCATACATGCTCAAGAGGGATCACCCGAAATTCAAAGGCAACTGAATTTCGGCAACCGGGGCATCGAAGTCGGAATGCCGCGAAACTCACCGAGTCAAAGCGTTTCGCCGTTTGCGGAAGGAAGTGTGATGTAGAACAAGTAGCAGAAGCATACATGCTCAAGAGGGATCACCCGAAATTCAAAGGCAACTGAATTTCGGCAACCGGGGCATCGAAGTCGGAATGCCGCGAAACTCACCGAGTCAAAGCGTTTCGCCGTTTGCGGAAGGAAGTGTGATGTAGAACAAGTAGCAGAAGCATACATGCTCAAGAGGGATCACCCGAAATTCAAAGGCAACTGAATTTCGGCAACCGGGGCATCGAAGTCGGAATGCCGCGAAACTCACCGAGTCAAAGCGTTTCGCCGTTTGCGGAAGGAAGTGTGATGTAGAACAAGTAGCAGAAGCATACATGCTCAAGAGGGATCACCCGAAATTCAAAGGCAACTGAATTTCGGCAACCGGGGCATCGAAGTCGGAATGCCGCGAAACTCACCGAGTCAAAGCGTTTCGCCGTTTGCGGAAGGAAGTGTGATGTAGAACAAGTAGCAGAAGCATACATGCTCAAGAGGGATCACCCGAAATTCAAAGGCAACTGAATTTCGGCAACCGGGGCATCGAAGTCGGAATGCCGCGAAACTCACCGAGTCAAAGCGTTTCGCCGTTTGCGGAAGAAGTGTGATGTAGAACAAGTAGCAGAAGCATACATGCTCAAGAGGGATCACCCGAAATTCAAAGGCAACTGAATTTCGGCAACCGGGGCATCGAAGTCGGAATGCCGCGAAACTCACCGAGTCAAAGCGTTTCGCCGTTTGCGGAAGGAAGTGTGATGTAGAACAAGTAGCAGAAGCATACATGCTCAAGAGGGATCACCCGAAATTCAAAGGCAACTGAATTTCGGCAACCGGGGCATCGAAGTCGGAATGCCGCGAAACTCACCGAGTCAAAGCGTTTCGCCGTTTGCGGAAGGAAGTGTGATGTAGAACAAGTAGCAGAAGCATACATGCTCAAGAGGGATCACCCGAAATTCAAAGGCAACTGAATTTCGGCAACCGGGGCATCGAAGTCGGAATGCCGCGAAACTCACCGAGTCAAAGCGTTTCGCCGTTTGCGGAAGGAAGTGTGATGTAGAACAAGTAGCAGAAGCATACATGCTCAAGAGGGATCACCCGAAATTCAAAGGCAACTGAATTTCGGCAACCGGGGCATCGAAGTCGGAATGCCGCGAAACTCACCGAGTCAAAGCGTTTCGCCGTTTGCGGAAGGAAGTGTGATGTAGAACAAGTAGCAGAAGCATACATGCTCAAGAGGGATCACCCGAAATTCAAAGGCAACTGAATTTCGGCAACCGGGGCATCGAAGTCGGAATGCCGCGAAACTCACCGAGTCAAAGCGTTTCGCCGTTTGCGGAAGGAAGTGTGATGTAGAACAAGTAGCAGAAGCATACATGCTCAAGAGGGATCACCCGAAATTCAAAGGCAACTGAATTTCGGCAACCGGGGCATCGAAGTCGGAATGCCGCGAAACTCACCGAGTCAAAGCGTTTCGCCGTTTGCGGAAGGAAGTGTGATGTAGAACAAGTAGCAGAAGCATACATGCTCAAGAGGGATCACCCGAAATTCAAAGGCAACTGAATTTCGGCAACCGGGGCATCGAAGTCGGAATGCCGCGAAACTCACCGAGTCAAAGCGTTTCGCCGTTTGCGGAAGGAAGTGTGATGTAGAACAAGTAGCAGAAGCATACATGCTCAAGAGGGATCACCCGAAATTCAAAGGCAACTGAATTTCGGCAACCGGGGCATCGAAGTCGGAATGCCGCGAAACTCACCGAGTCAAAGCGTTTCGCCGTTTGCGGAAGGAAGTGTGATGTAGAACAAGTAGCAGAAGCATACATGCTCAAGAGGGATCACCCGAAATTCAAAGGCAACTGAATTTCGGCAACCGGGGCATCGAAGTCGGAATGCCGCGAAACTCACCGAGTCAAAGCGTTTCGCCGTTTGCGGAAGGAAGTGTGATGTAGAACAAGTAGCAGAAGCATACATGCTCAAGAGGGATCACCCGAAATTCAAAGGCAACTGAATTTCGGCAACCGGGGCATCGAAGTCGGAATGCCGCGAAACTCACCGAGTCAAAGCGTTTCGCCGTTTGCGGAAGGAAGTGTGATGTAGAACAAGTAGCAGAAGCATACATGCTCAAGAGGGATCACCCGAAATTCAAAGGCAACTGAATTTCGGCAACCGGGGCATCGAAGTCGGAATGCCGCGAAACTCACCGAGTCAAAGCGTTTCGCCGTTTGCGGAAGGAAGTGTGATGTAGAACAAGTAGCAGAAGCATACATGCTCAAGAGGGATCACCCGAAATTCAAAGGCAACTGAATTTCGGCAACCGGGGCATCGAAGTCGGAATGCCGCGAAACTCACCGAGTCAAAGCGTTTCGCCGTTTGCGGAAGGAAGTGTGATGTAGAACAAGTAGCAGAAGCATACATGCTCAAGAGGGATCACCCGAAATTCAAAGGCAACTGAATTTCGGCAACCGGGGCATCGAAGTCGGAATGCCGCGAAACTCACCGAGTCAAAGCGTTTCGCCGTTTGCGGAAGGAAGTGTGATGTAGAACAAGTAGCAGAAGCATACATGCTCAAGAGGGATCACCCGAAATTCAAAGGCAACTGAATTTCGGCAACCGGGGCATCGAAGTCGGAATGCCGCGAAACTCACCGAGTCAAAGCGTTTCGCCGTTTGCGGAAGGAAGTGTGATGTAGAACAAGTAGCAGAAGCATACATGCTCAAGAGGGATCACCCGAAATTCAAAGGCAACTGAATTTCGGCAACCGGGGCATCGAAGTCGGAATGCCGCGAAACTCACCGAGTCAAAGCGTTTCGCCGTTTGCGGAAGGAAGTGTGATGTAGAACAAGTAGCAGAAGCATACATGCTCAAGAGGGATCACCCGAAATTCAAAGGCAACTGAATTTCGGCAACCGGGGCATCGAAGTCGGAATGCCGCGAAACTCACCGAGTCAAAGCGTTTCGCCGTTTGCGGAAGGAAGTGTGATGTAGAACAAGTAGCAGAAGCATACATGCTCAAGAGGGATCACCCGAAATTCAAAGGCAACTGAATTTCGGCAACCGGGGCATCGAAGTCGGAATGCCGCGAAACTCACCGAGTCAAAGCGTTTCGCCGTTTGCGGAAGGAAGTGTGATGTAGAACAAGTAGCAGAAGCATACATGCTCAAGAGGGATCACCCGAAATTCAAAGGCAACTGAATTTCGGCAACCGGGGCATCGAAGTCGGAATGCCGCGAAACTCACCGAGTCAAAGCGTTTCGCCGTTTGCGGAAGGAAGTGTGATGTAGAACAAGTAGCAGAAGCATACATGCTCAAGAGGGATCACCCGAAATTCAAAGGCAACTGAATTTCGGCAACCGGGGCATCGAAGTCGGAATGCCGCGAAACTCACCGAGTCAAAGCGTTTCGCCGTTTGCGGAAGGAAGTGTGATGTAGAACAAGTAGCAGAAGCATACATGCTCAAGAGGGATCACCCGAAATTCAAAGGCAACTGAATTTCGGCAACCGGGGCATCGAAGTCGGAATGCCGCGAAACTCACCGAGTCAAAGCGTTTCGCCGTTTGCGGAAGGAAGTGTGATGTAGAACAAGTAGCAGAAGCATACATGCTCAAGAGGGATCACCCGAAATTCAAAGGCAACTGAATTTCGGCAACCGGGGCATCGAAGTCGGAATGCCGCGAAACTCACCGAGTCAAAGCGTTTCGCCGTTTGCGGAAGGAAGTGTGATGTAGAACAAGTAGCAGAAGCATACATGCTCAAGAGGGATCACCCGAAATTCAAAGGCAACTGAATTTCGGCAACCGGGGCATCGAAGTCGGAATGCCGCGAAACTCACCGAGTCAAAGCGTTTCGCCGTTTGCGGAAGAAGTGTGATGTAGAACAAGTAGCAGAAGCATACATGCTCAAGAGGGATCACCCGAAATTCAAAGGCAACTGAATTTCGGCAACCGGGGCATCGAAGTCGGAATGCCGCGAAACTCACCGAGTCAAAGCGTTTCGCCGTTTGCGGAAGGAAGTGTGATGTAGAACAAGTAGCAGAAGCATACATGCTCAAGAGGGATCACCCGAAATTCAAAGGCAACTGAATTTCGGCAACCGGGGCATCGAAGTCGGAATGCCGCGAAACTCACCGAGTCAAAGCGTTTCGCCGTTTGCGGAAGGAAGTGTGATGTAGAACAAGTAGCAGAAGCATACATGCTCAAGAGGGATCACCCGAAATTCAAAGGCAACTGAATTTCGGCAACCGGGGCATCGAAGTCGGAATGCCGCGAAACTCACCGAGTCAAAGCGTTTCGCCGTTTGCGGAAGGAAGTGTGATGTAGAACAAGTAGCAGAAGCATACATGCTCAAGAGGGATCACCCGAAATTCAAAGGCAACTGAATTTCGGCAACCGGGGCATCGAAGTCGGAATGCCGCGAAACTCACCGAGTCAAAGCGTTTCGCCGTTTGCGGAAGGAAGTGTGATGTAGAACAAGTAGCAGAAGCATACATGCTCAAGAGGGATCACCCGAAATTCAAAGGCAACTGAATTTCGGCAACCGGGGCATCGAAGTCGGAATGCCGCGAAACTCACCGAGTCAAAGCGTTTCGCCGTTTGCGGAAGGAAGTGTGATGTAGAACAAGTAGCAGAAGCATACATGCTCAAGAGGGATCACCCGAAATTCAAAGGCAACTGAATTTCGGCAACCGGGGCATCGAAGTCGGAATGCCGCGAAACTCACCGAGTCAAAGCGTTTCGCCGTTTGCGGAAGGAAGTGTGATGTAGAACAAGTAGCAGAAGCATACATGCTCAAGAGGGATCACCCGAAATTCAAAGGCAACTGAATTTCGGCAACCGGGGCATCGAAGTCGGAATGCCGCGAAACTCACCGAGTCAAAGCGTTTCGCCGTTTGCGGAAGGAAGTGTGATGTAGAACAAGTAGCAGAAGCATACATGCTCAAGAGGGATCACCCGAAATTCAAAGGCAACTGAATTTCGGCAACCGGGGCATCGAAGTCGGAATGCCGCGAAACTCACCGAGTCAAAGCGTTTCGCCGTTTGCGGAAGGAAGTGTGATGTAGAACAAGTAGCAGAAGCATACATGCTCAAGAGGGATCACCCGAAATTCAAAGGCAACTGAATTTCGGCAACCGGGGCATCGAAGTCGGAATGCCGCGAAACTCACCGAGTCAAAGCGTTTCGCCGTTTGCGGAAGGAAGTGTGATGTAGAACAAGTAGCAGAAGCATACATGCTCAAGAGGGATCACCCGAAATTCAAAGGCAACTGAATTTCGGCAACCGGGGCATCGAAGTCGGAATGCCGCGAAACTCACCGAGTCAAAGCGTTTCGCCGTTTGCGGAAGAAGTGTGATGTAGAACAAGTAGCAGAAGCATACATGCTCAAGAGGGATCACCCGAAATTCAAAGGCAACTGAATTTCGGCAACCGGGGCATCGAAGTCGGAATGCCGCGAAACTCACCGAGTCAAAGCGTTTCGCCGTTTGCGGAAGGAAGTGTGATGTAGAACAAGTAGCAGAAGCATACATGCTCAAGAGGGATCACCCGAAATTCAAAGGCAACTGAATTTCGGCAACCGGGGCATCGAAGTCGGAATGCCGCGAAACTCACCGAGTCAAAGCGTTTCGCCGTTTGCGGAAGGAAGTGTGATGTAGAACAAGTAGCAGAAGCATACATGCTCAAGAGGGATCACCCGAAATTCAAAGGCAACTGAATTTCGGCAACCGGGGCATCGAAGTCGGAATGCCGCGAAACTCACCGAGTCAAAGCGTTTCGCCGTTTGCGGAAGGAAGTGTGATGTAGAACAAGTAGCAGAAGCATACATGCTCAAGAGGGATCACCCGAAATTCAAAGGCAACTGAATTTCGGCAACCGGGGCATCGAAGTCGGAATGCCGCGAAACTCACCGAGTCAAAGCGTTTCGCCGTTTGCGGAAGGAAGTGTGATGTAGAACAAGTAGCAGAAGCATACATGCTCAAGAGGGATCACCCGAAATTCAAAGGCAACTGAATTTCGGCAACCGGGGCATCGAAGTCGGAATGCCGCGAAACTCACCGAGTCAAAGCGTTTCGCCGTTTGCGGAAGGAAGTGTGATGTAGAACAAGTAGCAGAAGCATACATGCTCAAGAGGGATCACCCGAAATTCAAAGGCAACTGAATTTCGGCAACCGGGGCATCGAAGTCGGAATGCCGCGAAACTCACCGAGTCAAAGCGTTTCGCCGTTTGCGGAAGGAAGTGTGATGTAGAACAAGTAGCAGAAGCATACATGCTCAAGAGGGATCACCCGAAATTCAAAGGCAACTGAATTTCGGCAACCGGGGCATCGAAGTCGGAATGCCGCGAAACTCACCGAGTCAAAGCGTTTCGCCGTTTGCGGAAGGAAGTGTGATGTAGAACAAGTAGCAGAAGCATACATGCTCAAGAGGGATCACCCGAAATTCAAAGGCAACTGAATTTCGGCAACCGGGGCATCGAAGTCGGAATGCCGCGAAACTCACCGAGTCAAAGCGTTTCGCCGTTTGCGGAAGGAAGTGTGATGTAGAACAAGTAGCAGAAGCATACATGCTCAAGAGGGATCACCCGAAATTCAAAGGCAACTGAATTTCGGCAACCGGGGCATCGAAGTCGGAATGCCGCGAAACTCACCGAGTCAAAGCGTTTCGCCGTTTGCGGAAGGAAGTGTGATGTAGAACAAGTAGCAGAAGCATACATGCTCAAGAGGGATCACCCGAAATTCAAAGGCAACTGAATTTCGGCAACCGGGGCATCGAAGTCGGAATGCCGCGAAACTCACCGAGTCAAAGCGTTTCGCCGTTTGCGGAAGGAAGTGTGATGTAGAACAAGTAGCAGAAGCATACATGCTCAAGAGGGATCACCCGAAATTCAAAGGCAACTGAATTTCGGCAACCGGGGCATCGAAGTCGGAATGCCGCGAAACTCACCGAGTCAAAGCGTTTCGCCGTTTGCGGAAGGAAGTGTGATGTAGAACAAGTAGCAGAAGCATACATGCTCAAGAGGGATCACCCGAAATTCAAAGGCAACTGAATTTCGGCAACCGGGGCATCGAAGTCGGAATGCCGCGAAACTCACCGAGTCAAAGCGTTTCGCCGTTTGCGGAAGGAAGTGTGATGTAGAACAAGTAGCAGAAGCATACATGCTCAAGAGGGATCACCCGAAATTCAAAGGCAACTGAATTTCGGCAACCGGGGCATCGAAGTCGGAATGCCGCGAAACTCACCGAGTCAAAGCGTTTCGCCGTTTGCGGAAGGAAGTGTGATGTAGAACAAGTAGCAGAAGCATACATGCTCAAGAGGGATCACCCGAAATTCAAAGGCAACTGAATTTCGGCAACCGGGGCATCGAAGTCGGAATGCCGCGAAACTCACCGAGTCAAAGCGTTTCGCCGTTTGCGGAAGGAAGTGTGATGTAGAACAAGTAGCAGAAGCATACATGCTCAAGAGGGATCACCCGAAATTCAAAGGCAACTGAATTTCGGCAACCGGGGCATCGAAGTCGGAATGCCGCGAAACTCACCGAGTCAAAGCGTTTCGCCGTTTGCGGAAGGAAGTGTGATGTAGAACAAGTAGCAGAAGCATACATGCTCAAGAGGGATCACCCGAAATTCAAAGGCAACTGAATTTCGGCAACCGGGGCATCGAAGTCGGAATGCCGCGAAACTCACCGAGTCAAAGCGTTTCGCCGTTTGCGGAAGGAAGTGTGATGTAGAACAAGTAGCAGAAGCATACATGCTCAAGAGGGATCACCCGAAATTCAAAGGCAACTGAATTTCGGCAACCGGGGCATCGAAGTCGGAATGCCGCGAAACTCACCGAGTCAAAGCGTTTCGCCGTTTGCGGAAGGAAGTGTGATGTAGAACAAGTAGCAGAAGCATACATGCTCAAGAGGGATCACCCGAAATTCAAAGGCAACTGAATTTCGGCAACCGGGGCATCGAAGTCGGAATGCCGCGAAACTCACCGAGTCAAAGCGTTTCGCCGTTTGCGGAAGGAAGTGTGATGTAGAACAAGTAGCAGAAGCATACATGCTCAAGAGGGATCACCCGAAATTCAAAGGCAACTGAATTTCGGCAACCGGGGCATCGAAGTCGGAATGCCGCGAAACTCACCGAGTCAAAGCGTTTCGCCGTTTGCGGAAGGAAGTGTGATGTAGAACAAGTAGCAGAAGCATACATGCTCAAGAGGGATCACCCGAAATTCAAAGGCAACTGAATTTCGGCAACCGGGGCATCGAAGTCGGAATGCCGCGAAACTCACCGAGTCAAAGCGTTTCGCCGTTTGCGGAAGGAAGTGTGATGTAGAACAAGTAGCAGAAGCATACATGCTCAAGAGGGATCACCCGAAATTCAAAGGCAACTGAATTTCGGCAACCGGGGCATCGAAGTCGGAATGCCGCGAAACTCACCGAGTCAAAGCGTTTCGCCGTTTGCGGAAGGAAGTGTGATGTAGAACAAGTAGCAGAAGCATACATGCTCAAGAGGGATCACCCGAAATTCAAAGGCAACTGAATTTCGGCAACCGGGCATCGAAGTCGGAATGCCGCGAAACTCACCGAGTCAAAGCGTTTCGCCGTTTGCGGAAGGAAGTGTGATGTAGAACAAGTAGCAGAAGCATACATGCTCAAGAGGGATCACCCGAAATTCAAAGGCAACTGAATTTCGGCAACCGGGGCATCGAAGTCGGAATGCCGCGAAACTCACCGAGTCAAAGCGTTTCGCCGTTTGCGGAAGGAAGTGTGATGTAGAACAAGTAGCAGAAGCATACATGCTCAAGAGGGATCACCCGAAATTCAAAGGCAACTGAATTTCGGCAACCGGGGCATCGAAGTCGGAATGCCGCGAAACTCACCGAGTCAAAGCGTTTCGCCGTTTGCGGAAGGAAGTGTGATGTAGAACAAGTAGCAGAAGCATACATGCTCAAGAGGGATCACCCGAAATTCAAAGGCAACTGAATTTCGGCAACCGGGGCATCGAAGTCGGAATGCCGCGAAACTCACCGAGTCAAAGCGTTTCGCCGTTTGCGGAAGAAGTGTGATGTAGAACAAGTAGCAGAAGCATACATGCTCAAGAGGGATCACCCGAAATTCAAAGGCAACTGAATTTCGGCAACCGGGGCATCGAAGTCGGAATGCCGCGAAACTCACCGAGTCAAAGCGTTTCGCCGTTTGCGGAAGGAAGTGTGATGTAGAACAAGTAGCAGAAGCATACATGCTCAAGAGGGATCACCCGAAATTCAAAGGCAACTGAATTTCGGCAACCGGGGCATCGAAGTCGGAATGCCGCGAAACTCACCGAGTCAAAGCGTTTCGCCGTTTGCGGAAGGAAGTGTGATGTAGAACAAGTAGCAGAAGCATACATGCTCAAGAGGGATCACCCGAAATTCAAAGGCAACTGAATTTCGGCAACCGGGGCATCGAAGTCGGAATGCCGCGAAACTCACCGAGTCAAAGCGTTTCGCCGTTTGCGGAAGGAAGTGTGATGTAGAACAAGTAGCAGAAGCATACATGCTCAAGAGGGATCACCCGAAATTCAAAGGCAACTGAATTTCGGCAACCGGGGCATCGAAGTCGGAATGCCGCGAAACTCACCGAGTCAAAGCGTTTCGCCGTTTGCGGAAGGAAGTGTGATGTAGAACAAGTAGCAGAAGCATACATGCTCAAGAGGGATCACCCGAAATTCAAAGGCAACTGAATTTCGGCAACCGGGGCATCGAAGTCGGAATGCCGCGAAACTCACCGAGTCAAAGCGTTTCGCCGTTTGCGGAAGGAAGTGTGATGTAGAACAAGTAGCAGAAGCATACATGCTCAAGAGGGATCACCCGAAATTCAAAGGCAACTGAATTTCGGCAACCGGGGCATCGAAGTCGGAATGCCGCGAAACTCACCGAGTCAAAGCGTTTCGCCGTTTGCGGAAGGAAGTGTGATGTAGAACAAGTAGCAGAAGCATACATGCTCAAGAGGGATCACCCGAAATTCAAAGGCAACTGAATTTCGGCAACCGGGGCATCGAAGTCGGAATGCCGCGAAACTCACCGAGTCAAAGCGTTTCGCCGTTTGCGGAAGGAAGTGTGATGTAGAACAAGTAGCAGAAGCATACATGCTCAAGAGGGATCACCCGAAATTCAAAGGCAACTGAATTTCGGCAACCGGGGCATCGAAGTCGGAATGCCGCGAAACTCACCGAGTCAAAGCGTTTCGCCGTTTGCGGAAGGAAGTGTGATGTAGAACAAGTAGCAGAAGCATACATGCTCAAGAGGGATCACCCGAAATTCAAAGGCAACTGAATTTCGGCAACCGGGGCATCGAAGTCGGAATGCCGCGAAACTCACCGAGTCAAAGCGTTTCGCCGTTTGCGGAAGGAGTGTGATGTAGAACAAGTAGCAGAAGCATACATGCTCAAGAGGGATCACCCGAAATTCAAAGGCAACTGAATTTCGGCAACCGGGGCATCGAAGTCGGAATGCCGCGAAACTCACCGAGTCAAAGCGTTTCGCCGTTTGCGGAAGGAAGTGTGATGTAGAACAAGTAGCAGAAGCATACATGCTCAAGAGGGATCACCCGAAATTCAAAGGCAACTGAATTTCGGCAACCGGGGCATCGAAGTCGGAATGCCGCGAAACTCACCGAGTCAAAGCGTTTCGCCGTTTGCGGAAGGAAGTGTGATGTAGAACAAGTAGCAGAAGCATACATGCTCAAGAGGGATCACCCGAAATTCAAAGGCAACTGAATTTCGGCAACCGGGGCATCGAAGTCGGAATGCCGCGAAACTCACCGAGTCAAAGCGTTTCGCCGTTTGCGGAAGGAAGTCTGATGTAGAACAAGTAGCAGAAGCATACATGCTCAAGAGGGATCACCCGAAATTCAAAGGCAACTGAATTTCGGCAACCGGGGCATCGAAGTCGGAATGCCGCGAAACTCACCGAGTCAAAGCGTTTCGCCGTTTGCGGAAGGAAGTGTGATGTAGAACAAGTAGCAGAAGCATACATGCTCAAGAGGGATCACCCGAAATTCAAAGGCAACTGAATTTCGGCAACCGGGGCATCGAAGTCGGAATGCCGCGAAACTCACCGAGTCAAAGCGTTTCGCTGTTTGCGGAAGGAAGTGTGATGTAGAACAAGTAGCAGAAGCATACATGCTCAAGAGGGATCACCCGAAATTCAAAGGCAACTGAATTTCGGCAACCGGGCATCGAAGTCGGAATGCCGCGAAACTCACCGAGTCAAAGCGTTTCGCTGTTTGCGGAAGGAAGTGTGATGTAGAACAAGTAGCAGAAGCATACATGCTCAAGAGGGATCACCCGAAATTCAAAGGCAACTGAATTTCGGCAACCGGGGCATCGAAGTCGGAATGCCGCGAAACTCACCGAGTCAAAGCGTTTCGCTTTGCGGAAGGAAGTGTGATGTAGAACAAGTAGCAGAAGCATACATGCTCAAGAGGGATCACCCGAAATTCAAAGGCAACTGAATTTCGGCAACCGGGGCATCGAAGTCGGAATGCCGCGAAACTCACCGAGTCAAAGCGTTTCGCCGTTTGCGGAAGGAAGTGTGATGTAGAACAAGTAGCAGAAGCATACATGCTCAAGAGGGATCACCCGAAATTCAAAGGCAACTGAATTTCGGCAACCGGGGCATCGAAGTCGGAATGCCGCGAAACTCACCGAGTCAAAGCGTTTCGCCGTTTGCGGAAGGAAGTGTGATGTAGAACAAGTAGCAGAAGCATACATGCTCAAGAGGGATCACCCGAAATT
Organism: Populus alba x Populus x berolinensis; assembly: GCA_029228515.1. Taxonomy (NCBI): domain Eukaryota; kingdom Viridiplantae; phylum Streptophyta; class Magnoliopsida; order Malpighiales; family Salicaceae; genus Populus; species Populus alba x Populus x berolinensis. Next base: position 25,552,976 of record CM055353.1, on the reverse strand, counting down.
CAAAGGCAACTGAATTTCGGCAACCGGGGCATCGAAGTCGGAATGCCGCGAAACTCACCGAGTCAAAGCGTTTCGCTGTTTGCGGAAGGAAGTGTGATGTAGAACAAGTAGCAGAAGCATACATGCTCAAGAGGGATCACCCGAAATTCAAAGGCAACTGAATTTCGGCAAACGGGGCATCGAAGTCGGAATGCCGCGAAACTCACCGAGTCAAAGCGTTTCGCCGTTTGCGGAAGGAAGTGTGATGTAGAACAAGTAGCAGAAGCATACATGCTCAAGAGGGATCACCCGAAATTCAAAGGCAACTGAATTTCGGCAACCGGGCATCGAAGTCGGAATGCCGCGAAACTCACCGAGTCAAAGCGTTTCGCCGTTTGCGGAAGGAAGTGTGATGTAGAACAAGTAGCAGAAGCATACATGCTCAAGAGGGATCACCCGAAATTCAAAGGCAACTGAATTTCGGCAACCGGGGCATCGAAGTCGGAATGCCGCGAAACTCACCGAGTCAAAGCGTTTCGCCTTTGCGGAAGGAAGTGTGATGTAGAACAAGTAGCAGAAGCATACATGCTCAAGAGGGATCACCCGAAATTCAAAGGCAACTGAATTTCGGCAACCGGGGCATCGAAGTCGGAATGCCGCGAAACTCACCGAGTCAAAGCGTTTCGCCGTTTGCGGAAGGAAGTGTGATGTAGAACAAGTAGCAGAAGCATACATGCTCAAGAGGGATCACCCGAAATTCAAAGGCAACTGAATTTCGGCAACCGGGCATCGAAGTCGGAATGCCGCGAAACTCACCGAGTCAAAGCGTTTCGCGTTTGCGGAAGGAAGTGTGATGTAGAACAAGTAGCAGAAGCATACAAGCTCAAGAGGGATCACCCGAAATTCAAAGGCAACTGAATTTTGGCAACCGGGGCACCGAAATCGGAATGCCGCGAAACTCACCGAGTCAAAGCGTTTCGCTGTTTGCGGAAGGAAGTGTGATGTAGAACAAGTAGCAGAAGCATACATGCTCAAAAGGGATCACCCGAAATTCAAAGGCAACTGAATTTCGGCAACAGGGGCATTGAAGGCGGAATGCCGCGAAACTCACCGAGTCAAAGCGTTTCGCTGTTTGCGGAGGAAGTGTGAAGTAGAACAAGTAGCAGAAGCATACATGCTCAAGAGGGATCACCCGAAATTCAAAGGCAACTGAATTTCGGCAACCGGGGCATCGAAGTCGAAATGCTGCAAAACTCACTGAGTCAAAGCGTTTCGCCATTTGCGGAGGAAGTGTGAAGTAGAACAAGTAGCAGAAGCATACATGCTCAAGAGGGATCACCCGAAATTCAAAGGCAACAGAATTTCAGCAACCGGGGCATCGAAGTCGGAATTCAGCGAAACTCACCGAGTCAAAGCGTTTCGCTGTTTGCGGAAGGAAGTGTGATGTAGAACAAGTAGCAGAAGCATACATGCTCAAAAGGGATCACCCAAAATTCAACGGCAACTGAATTTCGGCAACCGGGGCATCGAAGTCGAAATGCAGCGAAACTCACTGAGTCAAAGCATTTCGCCATTTGCGGAAGGAAGTGTGATGTAGAACAAGTAGCAGAAGCATACATGCTCAAAAGGGATCACCCGAAATTCAAAGGCAACTGAATTTCCGCAACCGGGGCATCGAAGTCGGAATGCCGCGAAACTCACCGAGTCAAAGCGTTTCGCTGTTTGCGGAAGGAAGTGTGATGTAGAACAAGTAGCAGAAGCATACATGCTCAAGAGGGATCACCCGAAATTCAAAGGCAACTGAATTTCGGCAACCGGGGCATCGAAGTCGGAATGCCGCGAAACTCACCGAGTCAAAGCGTTTCGCCGTTTGCGGAAGGAAGTGTGATGTAGAACAAGTAGCAGAAGCATACATGCTCAAGAGGGATCACCCGAAATTCAAAGGCAACTGAATTTCGGCAACCGGGGCATCGAAGTCGGAATGCCGCGAAACTCACCGAGTCAAAGCGTTTCGCCGTTTGCGGAAGAAGTGTGATGTAGAACAAGTAGCAGAAGCATACATGCTCAAGAGGGATCACCCGAAATTCAAAGGCAACTGAATTTCGGCAACCGGGGCATCGAAGTCGGAATGCCGCGAAACTCACCGAGTCAAAGCGTTTCGCCGTTTGCGGAAGGAAGTGTGATGTAGAACAAGTAGCAGAAGCATACATGCTCAAGAGGGATCACCCGAAATTCAGAGGCAACTGAATTTCGGCAACCGGGGCATCGAAGTCGGAATGCCGCGAAACTCACCGAGTCAAAGCGTTTCGCTGTTTGCGGAAGGAGTGTGATGTAGAACAAGTAGCAGAAGCATACATGCTCAAGAGGGATCACCCGAAATTCAAAGGCAACTGAATTTCGGCAACCGGGGCATCGAAGTCGGAATGCCGCGAAACTCACCGAGTCAAAGCGTTTCGCCTTTGCGGAAGGAAGTGTGATGTAGAACAAGTAGCAGAAGCATACATGCTCAAAAGGGATCACCCGAAATTCAAAGGCAACTGAATTTCGGCAACCGGGGCATCGAAGTCGGAATGCCGCGAAACTCACCGAGTCAAAGCGTTTCGCTGTTTGCAGAAGGAAGTGTGATGTAGAACAAGTAGCAGAGGCATACATGCTCAAAAGGGATCACCCGAAATTCAAAGCCAACTGAATTTCGGCAACCGGGGCATCGAAGTCGGAATGCCGCGAAACTCACCGAGTCAAAGCGTTTCGCCTTTTGCGGAAGGAAGTGTGATGTAGAACAAGTAGCAGAAGTATACATGCTCAAGAGGGATCACCCGAAATTCAAAGGCAACTGAATTTCGGCAACCGGGGCATCGAAGTCGGAATGCCGCGAAACTCACCGAGTCAAAGCGTTTCGCTGTTTGCGGAAGGAAGTGTGATGTAGAACAAGTAGCAGAAGCATACATGCTCAAGAGGGATCACCCGAAATTCAAAGGCAACTGAATTTCGGCAACCGGGGCATCGAAGTCGGAATGCCGCGAAACTCACCGAGTCAAAGCGTTTCGCCTTTGCGGAAGAAGTGTGATGTAGAACAAGTAGCAGAAGCATACATGCTCAGCGAAATTGGAATGCCGTCGAAAAAATCACCGAGTCAAAGCGTTTCGCTTTTTGCGGAGGAAGTGTGATGTAGAACAAGTAGCAGAAGCATACATGCTCAAAGGGATCACCCGAAATTCAAAGGCAACTGAATTTCGGCAACCGGGGCATCGAAGTCGGAATGCCGCGAAACTCACCGAGTCAAAGCGTTTCGCCGTTTGCGGAAGGAAGTGTGATGTAGAACAAGTAGCAGAAGCATACATGCTCAAGAGGGATCACCCGAAATTCAAAGGCAACTGAATTTCGGCAACCGGGGCATCGAAGTCGGAATGCCGCGAAACTCACCGAGTCAAAGCGTTTCGCCGTTTGCGGAAGGAAGTGTGATGTAGAACAAGTAGCAGAAGCATACATGCTCAAGAGGGATCACCCGAAATTCAAAGGCAACTGAATTTCGGCAAACGGGGCATCGAAGTCGGAATGCCGCGAAACTCACCGAGTCAAAGCGTTTCGCCGTTTGCGGAAGGAAGTGTGATGTAGAACAAGTAGCAGAAGCATACATGCTCAGCGAAGTTTTGGAATGCCGTCGAAAAACTCACCGAGTCAAAGCGTTTCGCCGTTTGCGGAAGGAAGTGTGATGTAGAACAAGTAGCAGAAGCATACATGCTCAAGAGGGATCACCCGAAATTCAAAGGCAACTGAATTTCGGCAACCGGGGCATCGAAGTCGGAATGCCGCGAAACTCACCGAGTCAAAGCGTTTCGCTGTTTGCGGAGGAAGTGTGATGTAGAACAAGTAGCAGAAGCATACATGCTCAACAGGGATCACCCGAAATTCAAAGGCAACTGAATTTCGGCAACCGGGGCATCGAAGTCGGAATGCCGCGAAACTCACCGAGTCAAAGCGTTTCGCTGTTTGCGGAAGGAAGTGTGATGTAGAACAAGTAGCAGAAGCATACATGCTCAAAAGGGATCACCCGAAATTCAAAGGCAACTGAATTTCGGCAACCGGGGCAGCGAAGTCGGAATGCCGCGAAACTCACCGAGTCAAAGCGTTTCGCTGTTTGCGGAAGGAAGTGTGATGTAGAACAAGTAGCAGAAGCATACATGCTCAACAGGGATCACCCGAAATTCAAAGGCAACTGAATTTCGGCAACCGGGGCATCGAAGTCGGAATGCCGCGAAACTCACCGAGTCAAAGCGTTTCGCCTTTGCGGAAGGAAGTGTGATGTAGAACAAGTAGCAGAAGCATACATGCTCAACAGGGATCACCCGAAATTCAAAGGCAACTGAATTTCGGCAACCGGGGCATCGAAGTTGGAATGCCGCGAAACTCACCGAGTCAAAGCGTTTCGCTCTTTGCGGAAGGAAGTGTGATGTAGAACAAGTAGCAGAAGCATACTTGCTCAACAGGGATCACACGAAATTCAAAGGCAACTGAATTTCGGCAACCGGGGCATCAAACTCGGAATGCCGCGAAACTCACCGAGTCAAACCGTTTCGCTGTTTGCGGAAGGAAGTGTGATGTAGAACAAGTAGCAGAAGCATACATGCTCAAGCGAAGTTGGAATGCCGCGAAACTCACCGAGTCAAAGCGTTTCGCTGTTTGCGGAAGGAAGTGTGATGTAGAACAAGTAGCAGAAGCATACATGCTCAAAAGGGATCACCCGAAATTCAAAGGCAACTGAATTTCGGCAACCGGGACATCGAAGTCGGAATGCCGCGAAACTCACCGAGTCAAAGCGTTTCGCTGTTTGCGGAAGGAAGTGTGATGTAGAACAAGTAGCAGAAGCATACATGCTCAAGAGGGATCACCCGAAATTCAAAGGCAACTGAATTTCGGCAACCGGGGCATCGAAGTCGGAATGCCGCGAAACTCACCGAGTCAAAGCGTTTCGCTGTTTGCGGAAGGAAGTGTGATGTAGAACAAGTAGCAGAAGCATACATGCTCAAAAGGGATCACCCGAAATTCAAAGGCAACTGAATTTCGGCAACCGGGGCATCGAAGTCGGAATGCCGCGAAACTCACCGAGTCAAAGCGTTTAGCCATTTGCGGAAGGAAGTGTGATGTAGAACAAGTAGCAGAAGCATACATGCTCAAGAGGGATCACCCGAAATTCAAAGGCAACTGAATTTCGGCAACCGGGGCATCGAAGTCGGAATGCCGCGAAACTCACCGAGTCAAAGCGTTTCGCTGTTTGCGGAAGGAAGTGTGCTGTAGAACAAGTAGCAGAAGCATACATGCTCAAGAGGGATCACCCGAAATTCAAAGGCAACAGAATTTCGGCAACCGGGGCATCGAAGTCGGAATGCCGCGAAACTCACCGAGTCAAAGCGTTTCGCCGTTTGTGGAAGGAAGTGTGATGTAGAACAAGTAGCAGAAGCATACATGCTCAAGAGGGATCACCCGAAATTCAAAGGCAACTGAATTTCGGCAACCGGGGCATCGAAGTCGGAATGCCGCGAAACTCACCGAGTCAAAGCGTTTCGCCTTTGCGGAAGGAAGTGTGATGTAGAACAAGTAGCAGAAGCATACATGCTCAAGAGGGATCACCCGAAATTCAAAGGCAACTGAATTTCGGCAACCGGGGCATCGAAGTCGGAATGCCGCGAAACTCACCGAGTCAAAGCGTTTCGCTGTTTGCGGAAGGAAGTGTGATGTAGAACAAGTAGCAGAAGCATACATGCTCAAAAGGGATCACCCGAAATTCAAAGGCAACTGAATTTCGGCAACGGGGCAATCGAAGTCGGAATGCCGCGAAACTCACCGAGTCAAAGCGTTTCGCTGTTTGCGGAAGGAAGTGTGATGTAGAACAAGTAGCAGAAGCATACATGCTCAAAAGGGATCACCCGAAATTCAAAGGCAACTGAATTTCGGCAAACGGGGCATCGAAGTCGGAATGCCGCGAAACTCACCGAGTCAAAGCGTTTTGCCATTTGCGGAAGGAAGTGTGATGTAGAACAAGTAGCAGAAGCATACATGCTCAAGGGATGTTGGAATGCCGCGAAAACTCACCGAGTCAAAGCGTTTCGCTTTTGCGGAAGGAAGTGTGATGTAGAACAAGTAGCAGAAGCATACATGCTCAAGAGGGATCACCCGAAATTCAAAGGCAACTGAATTTCGGCAACGGGGCATCGAAGTCGGAATGCCGCGAAACTCACCGAGTCAAAGCGTTTCGCTGTTTGCGGAAGGAAGTGTGATGTAGAACAAGTAGCAGAAGCATACCTGCTCAAGAGGGATCACCCGAAATTCAAAGGCAACTGAATTTCGGCAACCGGGGCATCGAAGTCGGAATGCCGCGAAACTCACCGAGTCAAAGCGTTTCGCCGTTTGCGGAAGGAAGTGTGATGTAGAACAAGTAGCAGAAGCATACATGCTCAAGAGGGATCACCCGAAATTCAAAGGCAACTGAATTTCGGCAACCGGGGCATCGAAGTCGGAATGCCGCGAAACTCACCGAGTCAAAGCGTTTCGCCGTTTGCGGAAGGAAGTGTGATGTAGAACAAGTAGCAGAAGCATACATGCTCAAGAGGGATCACCCGAAATTCAAAGGCAACTGAATTTCGGCAACCGGGGCATCGAAGTCGGAATGCCGCGAAACTCACCGAGTCAAAGCGTTTCGCTGTTTGCGGAAGGAAGTGTGATGTAGAACAAGTAGCAGAAGCATACATGCTCAAAAGGGATCACCCGAAATTCAAAGGCAACTGAATTTCGGCAACCGGGGCATCGAAGTCGGAATGCCGCGAAACTCACCGAGTCAAAGCGTTTTGCCATTTGCGGAAGGAAGTGTGATGTAGAACAAGTAGCAGAAGCATACATGCTCAAGAGGGATCACCCGAAATACAAAGGCAACTGAATTTCGGCAACGGGGTCATCGAAGTCGGAATGCCGCGAAACTCACCGAGTCAAAGCGTTTTGCCATTTGCGGAAGGAAGTGTGATGTAGAACAAGTAGCAGAAGCATACATGCTCAAGAGGGATCACCCGAAATTCAAAGGCAACTGAATTTCGGCAACCGGGGCATCGAAGTCGGAATGCCGCGAAACTCACCGAGTCAAAGCGTTTCGCTGTTTGCGGAAGGAAGTGTGATGTAGAACAAGTAGCAGAAGCATACATGCTCAAAGGGATCACCCGAAATTCAAAGGCAACTGAATTTCGGCAACCGGGCATCGAAGTCGGAATGCCGCGAAACTCACCGAGTCAAAGCGTTTCGCCGTTTGCGGAAGGAAGTGTGATGTAGAACAAGTAGCAGAAGCATACATGCTCAAGAGGGATCACCCGAAATTCAAAGGCAACTGAATTTCGGCAACCGGGCATCGAAGTCGGAATGCCGCGAAACTCACCGAGTCAAAGCGTTTCGCCGTTTGCGGAAGGAAGTGTGATGTAGAACAAGTAGCAGAAGCATACATGCTCAAGAGGGATCACCCGAAATTCAAAGGCAACTGAATTTCGGCAACCGGGCATCGAAGTCGGAATGCCGCGAAACTCACCGAGTCAAAGCGTTTCGCCATTTGCGGAAGGAGTGTGATGTAGAACAAGTAGCAGAAGCATACATGCTCAAGAGGGATCCCGAAATTCAAAGGCAACTGAATTTCGGCAACCGGGGCATCGAAGTCGGAATGCCGCGAAACTCACCGAGTCAAAGCGTTTCGCTGTTTGCGGAAGGAAGTGTGATGTAGAACAAGTAGCAGAAGCATACATGCTCAAGAGGGATCACCCGAAATTCAAAGGCAACTGAATTTCGGCAACCGGGGCATCGAAGTCGGAATGCCGCGAAACTCACCGAGTCAAAGCGTTTCGCCTTTGCGGAAGGAGTGTGATGTAGAACAAGTAGCAGAAGCATACATGCTCAAGAGGGATCACCCGAAATTCAAAGGCAACTGAATTTCGGCAACCGGGGCATCGAAGTCGAATGCCGCGAAACTCACCGAGTCAAAGCGTTTCGCTGTTTGCGGAAGGAAGTGTGATGTAGAACAAGTAGCAGAAGCATACATGCTCAAGAGGGATCACCCGAAATTCAAAGGCAACTGAATTTCGGCAAACGGGGCCGAAGAGGAATGCCGCGAAACTCACCGAGTCAAAGCGTTTCGCCATTTGCGGAAGGAAGTGTGATGTAGAACAAGTAGCAGTAAAGCCTACATGCTCAAGGCGAAGTTGGAAGCCGCGAAACTCACCGAGTCAAAGCGTTTCGCTTTTTGCGTAAGGAAGTGTGATGTAGAACAAGTAGCAGAAGCATACATGCTCAAGAGGGATCACCCGAAATTCAAAGGCAACTGAATTTCGGCAACCGGGGCATCGAAGTCGGAATGCCGCGAAACTCACCGAGTCAAAGCGTTTCGCTGTTTGCGGAAGGAAGTGTGATGTAGAACAAGTAGCAGAAGCATACATGCTCAAGAGGGATCACCCGAAATTCAAAGGCAACTGAATTTCGGCAACCGGGACATCGAAGTCGGAATGCCGCGAAACTCACCGAGTCAAAGCGTTTCGCTGTTTGCGGAAGGAAGTGTGATGTAGAACAAGTAGCAGAAGCATACATGCTCAAGAGGGATCACCCGAAATTCAAAGGCAACTGAATTTCGGCAACCGGGGCATCGAAGTCGGAATGCCGCGAAACTCACCGAGTCAAAGCGTTTCGCCCTTTGCGGAAGGAAGTGTGATGTAGAACAAGTAGCAGAAGCATACATGCTCAAGAGGGATCACCCGAAATTCAAAGGCAACTGAATTTCGGCAACCGGGGCATCGAAGTCGGAATGCCGCGAAACTCACCGAGTCAAAGCGTTTCGCCGTTTGCGGAAGGAAGTGTGATGTAGAACAAGTAGCAGAAGCATACATGCTCAAGAGGGATCACCCGAAATTCAAAGGCAACTGAATTTCGGCAACCGGGGCATCGAAGTCGGAATGCCGCGAAACTCACCGAGTCAAAGCGTTTCGCCTTGCGGAAGGAAGTGTGATGTAGAACAAGTAGCAGAAGCATACATGCTCAAGAGGGATCACCCGAAATTCAAAGGCAACTGAATTTCGGCAACCGGGGCATCGAAGTCGGAATGCCGCGAAACTCACCGAGTCAAAGCGTTTCGCCCTTTGCGGAAGGAAGTGTGATGTAGAACAAGTAGCAGAAGCATACATGCTCAAGAGGGATCACCCGAAATTCAAAGGCAACTGAATTTCGGCAACCGGGCATCGAAGTCGGAATGCCGCGAAACTCACCGAGTCAAAGCGTTTCGCTGTTTGCGGAAGGAAGTGTGATGTAGAACAAGTAGCAGAAGCATACATGCTCAAGAGGGATCACCCGAAATTCAAAGGCAACTGAATTTCGGCAACCGGGGCATCGAAGTCGGAATGCCGCGAAACTCACCGAGTCAAAGCGTTTCGCCATTTGCGGAAGAAGTGTGATGTAGAACAAGTAGCAGAAGCATACATGCTCAAGAGGGATCACCCGAAATTCAAAGGCAACTGAATTTCGGCAACCGGGCATCGAAGTCAGAATGCCGCGAAACTCACCGAGTCAAAGCGTTTCGCCATTTGCGGAAGGAAGTGTGATGTAGAACAAGTAGCAGAAGCATACATGCTCAAGAGGGATCACCCGAAATTCAAAGGCAACTGAATTTCGGCAACCGGGGCATCGAAGTCGGAATGCCGCGAAACTCATCGAGTCAAAGCGTTTCGCCTTTTGCGGAAGGAAGTGTGATGTAGAACAAGTAGCAGAAGCATACATGCTCAAAAGGGATCACCCGAAATTCAAAGGCAACTGAATTTCGGCAAACGGGGCATCGAAGTCGGAATGCCGCGAAACTCACCGAGTCAAAGCGTTTCGCTGTTTGCGGAAGGAAGTGTGATGTAGAACAAGTAGCAGAAGCATACATGCTCAAGAGGGATCACCCGAAATTCAAAGGCAACTGAATTTCGGCAAACGGGGCATCGAAGTCGGAATGCCGCGAAACTCACCGAGTCAAAGCGTTTCGCCCTTTGCGGAAGGAAGTGTGATGTAGAACAAGTAGCAGAAGCATACATGCTCAAGAGGGATCACCCGAAATTCAAAGGCAACTGAATTTCGGAAACCGGGGCATCGAAGTCGGAATGCCGCGAAACTCACCGAGTCAAAGCGTTTCGCTGTTTGCGGAAGGAAGTGTGATGTAGAACAAGTAGCAGAAGCATACATGCTCAAGAGGGATCACCCGAAATTCAAAGGCAACTGAATTTCGGCAACCGGGGCATCGAAGTCGGAATGCCGCGAAACTCACCGAGTCAAAGCGTTTCGCCGTTTGCGGAAGGAAGTCTGATGTAGAACAAGTAGCAGAAGCATACAGGCTCAAGAGGGATCAACCGAAATTCAAAGGCAACTGAATTTCGGCAAACGGGCATCGAAGTCGGAATGCTGCGAAACTCACCGAGTCAAAGCGTTTCGCCATTTACGGAACGAAGTGTGATGTAGAACAAGTAGCAGAAGCATACAGGCTCAAGTGGGATCACCCGAAATTCAAAGGCAACTGAATTTCGGCAACCGGGGCATCGAAGTCGGAATGCCGCGAAACTCACCGAGTCAAAGCGTTTGCCTTTGCGGAAGGAAGTGTGATGTAGAACAAGTAGCAGAAGCATACATGCTCAAGAGGGATCACCCGAAATTCAAAGGCAACTGAATTTCGGCAACCGGGGCATCGAAGTCGGAATGCCGCGAAACTCACCGAGTCAAAGCGTTTCGCATTTGCGGAAGGAAGTGTGATGTAGAACAAGTAGCAGAAGCATACATGCTCAAGAGGGATCACCCGAAATTCAAAGGCAACTGAATTTCGGCAACCGGGGCATCGAAGTCGGAATGCCGCGAAACTCACCGAGTCAAAGCGTTTCGCTGTTTGCGGAAGGAAGTGTGATGTAGAACAAGTAGCAGAAGCATACATGCTCAAAAGGGATCACCCGAAATTCAAAGGCAACTGAATTTCGGCAACGTGGGCATCGAAGTTGGAATGCCGCGAAACTCACCGAGTCAAAGCGTTTCGCCATTTGCGGAAGGAAGTGTGATGTAGAACAAGTAGCAGAAGCATACATGCTCAAGAGGGATCACCCGAAATTCAAAGGCAACTGAATTTCGGCAACCGGGGCATCGAAGTCGGAATGCCGCGAAACTCACCGAGTCAAAGCGTTTCGCCATTTGCGGAAGGAAGTGTGATGTAGAACAAGTAGCAGAAGCATACATGCTCAAGAGGGATCACCCGAAATTCAAAGGCAACTGAATTTCGGCAACCGGGGCATCGAAGTCGGAATGCCGCGAAACTCACCGAGTCAAAGCGTTTCGCCGTTTGCGGAAGGAAGTGTGATGTAGAACAAGTAGCAGAAGCATACATGCTCAAGAGGGATCACCCGAAATTCAAAGGCAACTGAATTTCGACAACCGGGGCATCGAAGTCGGAATGCCGCGAAACTCACCGAGTCAATGCGTTTCGTTGTTTGCAGAAGGAAGTGCGATGTAGAACAAGTAGCAGAAGCATACATGCTCAAAGGGGATCACCCGAAATTCAAAGGCAACTGAATTTCGGCAACCGGGGCATCGAAATCGGAATGCCGCGAAACTCACCGAGCCAAAGCATTTCGCCGTTTGCGGAAGAAGTGTGATGTAGAACAAGTAGTAGAAGCATACATGCTCAAGAGGGATCACCCGAAATTCAAAGTCAACTGAATTTTGGCAACCGGGGCATCGAAGTCGGAATGCCGCGAAACTCACTGAGTCAAAGCGTTTCGCTGTTTGCGGAAGGAAGTGTGATGTAGAACAAGTAGCAGAAGCATACATGCTCGAAAGGGATCACCCGAAATTCAAAGGCAACTGAATTTCGGCAACCGGGGCATCGAAGTCGGAATGCCGCGAAACTCACCGAGTCAAAGCGTTTCGCCATTTGCGGAAGGAAGTGTGATGTAGAACAAGTAGCAGAAGCATACATGCTCAAGAGGGATCACCCGAAATTCAAAGGCAACTGAATTTCGGCAACCGGGGCATCGAAGTCGGAATGCCGCGAAACTCACCGAGTCAAAGCGTTTCGCTGTTTGCGGAAGGAAGTGTGATGTAGAACAAGTAGCAGAAGCATACATGCTCAAGAGGGATCACCCGAAATTCAAAGGCAACTGAATTTCGGCAACCGGGGCATCGAAGTCGGAATGCCGCGAAACTCACCGAGTCAAAGCGTTTCGCCGTTTGCGGAAGGAAGTGTGATGTAGAACAAGTAGCAGAAGCATACATGCTCAAGAGGGATCACCGAAATTCAAAGGCAACTGAATTTCGGCAAACGGGGCATCGAAGTCGGAATGCCGCGAAACTCACCGAGTCAAAGCGTTACGCCCTTTGCGGAAGGAAGTGTGATGTAGAACAAGTAGCAGAAGCATACATGCTCAAGAGGGATCACCCGAAATTCAAAGGCAACTGAATTTCGGCAACTGGGGCATCGAAGTCGGAATGCCGCGAAACTCACCGAGTCAAAGCGTTTCGCGTTTGCGGAAGGAAGTGTGATGTAGAACAAGTAGCAGAAGCATACATGCTCAAGAGGGATCACCCGAAATTCAAAGGCAACTGAATTTCGGCAACTGGGGCATCGAAGTCGGAATGCCGCGAAACTCACCGAGTCAAAGCGTTTCGCTGTTTGAGGAAGGAAGTGTGATGTAGAACAAGTAGCAGAAGCATACATGCTCAAGAGGGATCACCCGAAATTCAAAGGCAACTGACTTTCGGCAACCGGGGCATCGAAGTCGGAATGCCACGAAACTCACCGAGTCAAAGCGTTTCGTTGTTTAAGGAAGGAAGTGTAACGTAGAACAAGTAGCAGAAGCATACATGCTCAAGAGGGATCACCCGAAATTCAAAGGCAACTGAATTTCGGCAACCGGGGCATCGAAGTCGGAATGCCGCGAAACTCACCGAGTCAAAGCGTTTCGCTGTTTGAGGAAGGAAGTGTTACGTAGAACAAGTACCTAAAGATTGCATGCTCTAAGGGATCTCCCGAAATTCAAAGGCAACTGAATTTAGCAACACCGCCATCGAAGTCGGTATGTCGCGAAACTCACCGAGTCAAAGCGTTTCGCCATTTGCGGAAGGAAGTGATCTGTAGAACAAGTATCAGAAGCATAACTATGCTCAAAAGGGAACACCCGAAATTCAAAGGCAACTGATATTCGGACAACCCGAGCCAACGGAAGTCGGGAATGGCCGCGAAAATCACCGAGTCCAAACTCTTCCGCCATTTGCGTAAGGAAGTGTGATGATGAACAAGTAGCAGAAGCATACATGCTAAAGAGGGATCACCTGAAATTCAATTGCAATTGAATTTACGTTCAACCGGGGTGGGGGGCCCCCCAAAATCGAAGTCGGAATGCCGCAAAACTCGCCGAGTTCAAAAAGGGGCGGTTTTGCCATTTGCGGAAGGAGAGAGTGTTTTGTAGAACAAGTAGCAGAAGCATACATGCTCAAAAGGGAACACCCAAAATTCAAAGGCAACTGAATTTCGGCAACCAGGACATCGAAGTACGGAAAGCCGCGTAAACTCCACCGAGTCAAAGCGTTTCGCCATTTGCGGAAGGAAGTGTGATGTAGAACAAGTAGCAGAAGCATGATGCATGCTCAAAAGGGATCACGACCGAAATTCAAAGGCAACTGAATTTCGGGCAACCGGGGCCATCGAAGTCGGAATGTTTGCGATAACTCACCGAGTCAAAGCGTTTCGCCATTGCGGAAGGAAGTGTGATCTGTAGAACAAGTAGCATAAGCATACATGCACAAAAGGGAACAACCGAATATCAAAGGCAACTGAATTTCGGCAACCGGCGCCATCGTGAAGTCGGAAATGCCGCGAAAATCACCGAGTTCCAAAGCGTTTCGGCCATTTGCGGAAGGAAGTGTGATGTAGAACAAGTAGCAGAAGCATACATGCACAAAAAAGGGATTCACTCCAAATTCCAAAGGCAACTGGTAAATTCGTCAACCGTGGCAACGAATTGGGAATGCCGACAAACTGACCGAGTCAAAGCGATTCGCCATTTGCGGAAGGAAGCAGTGATGTAGAACAAGTAGCAGAAGCATGCATGCTCAAGAGGAAATCACCTGAAAATACATTGCAACTGAATTTCGAGCAACACGGGTCAAATCGAAGTCGGAATGCCGTGAAACACACCGAGTCAAAGCGTTTCGCCATTTGCGGAAGGAAGTGATCTGTAGAACAATTATCAGAAGCATACATGCTCAAGAGGGAACAACCGAAATTCAAAGGCAACTGAATTTCGGCAACCGGACCAGCGAAGTCGGAATGCCGCTAAACTCACCGAGTCAAAGCTTTTTCGTCGCCATTTGCTGGAAGGAAAGGTGTGAAGAAGAACAAGTACGCAGAAAGCCTACCTGCTCAAGAGGGATCCAACCTAGAATTCATTGTCAAATGAATTTCGGCAACCGGGTCATCGAAGTCGGAATGCCGCCAAAACTCGCCGAGTCATAATCGATTCGCCATTTGCGTAAGGAAGTGAGCTAAAGAACAAGTAGCAGAAGCGATACATGTCTCAAAAGGGAACACTCTAAATACACGAAGGCAACCTGAAATTTCGTCCACCGGGACCATCGTAATTCGGAATGCCGCGAATATCCTCCTGAGTCAAAGCGTTTCGCCATTTTCGGAAGGAAGTTTGATGTAGAACAAGTAGCAAAAAATCATACATGCTCAAAAAGGTGATCACCCTAAAATCAAAGGCAACTGAATTTTCGGTCAACCCGGGGCAACGACGTCGGAATGCCACTAAACTCACCGAGTCAAAGCGTTTCGCCATTTGCGGAAGGAAAGATGGATTTAGACCAAGTAGCAAATAGCATACATGCTCAAGAGGGATCACCTGAAATTCTAAGGCAACAGATTTTCGGCAACCGGGGCATCGAATTCGTAATGCCGAGAAACTCACCGATTCAAAGGCGATTCGCCATTTGCGGAAGGAAGTATCTGTAGAACAAGTAGCAGAAGCATACATGCTCAAAAGGGAACAATCCGAAATTCAAAGGCAACTGACATTTCGGCAACCCCCCCCCGGGCCATCGAAGATCGGAATGCGCGCGAAACTCACCGAGTCAAAGCGTTTTCGCCATTGCGGAAGGAAAGTGTGATGTAAAACAAGTAGCATAAGCTTACATGCTCAAGAGTGATCACCTGAAATATCATCGGCAATTGAATTTCGTCCACCCCCGTGGCATCGAAGTCGGACTGCCTCAAAACTCGCCGAGTCAAAGCGTTTCCGCCATTTTGGCGGAAGGACGTGTGGATGTAGAACAAGTAGCAGAACCATACATGCTCAAAAGGGATCACCCGAAATTCAAAGCATGTGAATTTTCGGCAAACCGGGGCCATCGAAGTGGGAAAGCCGCGAAACTGACTCGAGTCAAAGCGTTTCGCAATTTGCGGAAGAAGTG
>CM055353.1:25496436-25537402 GCA_029228515.1 Populus alba x Populus x berolinensis | reverse complement strand
CGAATCTTGAGGTTCCGCGATCGATTTCATTTGTTCATTCTGTTCAACAACCTCACTTAACAGTCAAGGATCGCCGGAATTTTAGACTTCGGTCAAATTCTCAGCCGGAATATCCAGCCGGCGCTACCACAGATAGCGGACAGACGTTGTTGAAAACCTTTCTACCACAAGACTCCTCTTGAACGACATCTCGGCCAGGCACGTGAAGGCGAGATTCTGGCCGATCTGGGCGAGTGGATCCGGAAAGTACACTCATTGACGCACTGCGATAACCGAATTGCAAAAGGAAGCTTGAAAGGCTCAAAGACGCTAAACGGCGAAGTCTTGGCGTCTAGAATGTTGAAAGGTGATATCAGCTTCTGTCATGCAAGACGATTTGCTATTTCCAATGCTAACAGTGGAAGAAACACTAATGTTTGCGGCTGTGTTTCGGTTGCCGAGGTTT
Organism: Populus alba x Populus x berolinensis; assembly: GCA_029228515.1. Classification (NCBI taxonomy): domain Eukaryota; kingdom Viridiplantae; phylum Streptophyta; class Magnoliopsida; order Malpighiales; family Salicaceae; genus Populus; species Populus alba x Populus x berolinensis. The sequence goes on along the minus strand of CM055353.1, from coordinate 25,536,957 downwards.
AGTTTTTAGTCAAAATTTCCAAAAAGCGGATGCGAGTGCAAGCCTTAATTGAACATCTTAGGGCTTAAAAACGTCGGCAAAAAAACCGTTTAATTGGGGATGAAGGCCACAGCGGTGTAAGTGGAGGTGAAACGACGTCGAGTATCGATTGGGATGATATATTTCACGATACGATTGTTCTTTTTCTTGATGAGCCCACGTCCGGTTTGGATTCAACAAGGTTTGCGTTTCATGGTTGTGATAGTTTTGCAAAGGATAGCACAGAGTGTGAAGTATTTGTGATTATGTCAGTGCACCAGCCAAGTTATCGAAATTCTTGGGTTATTAGACCCGGTTTGTTATTTTTGTCGCGTGGACAAAATGTTTATAGTGGTTCACCGATGAGTTTACGGTTTATTTCTCGGGACTTCGGGCATCCGATACGGTACAGCGAGAACCGGAACGGAGTATGCCTTGGATTTGATTAGAGAACTTGAAGGGTCACAAGGAGTGACTATGAGTTTGGTGGAGTTTAACAAATCATGGCATGATTTAAAGCTTTCAAGAAATGGAACGGGTGAACCAGACGGGGGTGGTTTGTCACTTTAAGAAGCTATCAGTGCTGCCATTTCTAAAGGAAGTTGGGGTCTGGTGCTTCTAATAATGATGCTATAAGTCCCAGTTCAATGGTGCCAACTTTTGCAAATCCGGTTTGGAAGGAAATGGCCAGTGTTGTCAAAAAAGATCGTTTATGAATTCAAGAAGGGTTCCGGAATTGTTTGGTATCCGATTGGGTGCTGTCATAGGATACGGGGTTTATTTTAGCTACAGTGTTCTGGACGCTTGATCGTTCACCAAAAGGAGTGCAGGAGCGATTAGGGTTTTTCGCTTTTGCCATGTCAACAAAACTTTCTACACTGTGCCCGCCGATGCCCTTCCAGTTTTTCTTCAAGAAAGGTTTATTTTTATGACCGAGAAACGGCTTTATAATGCTTATAGAAGATCATTATTATGTGTTTATCTCATGGACTTGTTGTGCTACCATCGTTGATTTTGTTGTCATTTGCGTTTGCTGCGACAACGTTTTGGGCTGTTGGGCTAGATGGTGGTCGATCAGGGTTCTTGTTTTACTTCTTGATAATCTTCGCTTCATTTTGGGCTGGGAGTTCGTTTGTGACATTTCTATCTGGTGTGGTGACTTATTGTCATGCTTTGGTTATGTCATAGTTGTGGCTATTTTGGCATATTTCCTGCTTTTTAGTGGATTCTTACATCAAATTCGTGATCGGAAATCCTTCCTTACTGGATATGGTTTCACTACCTGTCGCTGGTTGAAATACCTTTATGAAGCTGTTTTGCAAAACGAGTTTCAAGATCCAACCAAGTGTTTCGTAAGGGGTGTCCAGATTTTTGACCAAAGTCCTTCGGGGGACGTACCCACATCATTGAAACTTAAATTGCTCGAGTCCATGAGCAATACACTGGGGATGAAGATCACTAGCTCCACATGCTTGACTACAGGGGCAGTACGTATTGCAGCAACAAGGGGGTTACAGATTTGAACAGGTGGAATTGCCTGTGGGGCACTGTGGCTTGGGTGTTATTCTTCTCTTTGTTTCCTTCTTGTTTAGGATTCTCTTTTACGTCACTTGTTGTTGGGGAGCAAGACCAAGAGGAGGTGATGATGAGGGTAGTAATTTTGTTGCTCGGTCGGTGGTTTGTATGGCGGGAGGATGGTATATTGTATTGGAATTACTTAACAGTAGGCTTTTAGTTGAGTTGCAGGCTTCTGGTGTTAAACTGTTAATATAAAAAACAGTTCAATAATGTTTCCATTTTAGATAATAATAGTATAAAAAACCAGTATTTTACTTGCTGTACATACGTGCGTGATTGTTAAAAACTCTAAATATATAAGCCTATTTCTTAAATCTTATACGTATATATATACCTCTTGCAAGGAGTAGAGATCGCTACGCGATTATTAAAAATAGAAAGAAGAAGAATAATGAGTAGAGATATATGGTATGAAAATTTAGTGGCTATTTGTCCCAAGTCTCTAGAAAGAAGAAATAGTTGTGAAGGTTCAAAAGAACCCACCAAATATATTTAAGAAAAGGTATGAATTTATATTAGAGTACTTGAGAGTTAATTAAAATTAATTAAGTTACCTTAAAATTTTGATTTAAAGACGTTTTCTGTGATTTTTAAATTTAATTAGCCGTGGTCATTTTCTTTTTTAACTAGTTTTCATGTCTGCACTTCATTGAGGGGCTGAATTATCATTTTAAGCAAAAATAATGCTTCAAAATTAAAAAAAAATTAAAAAAAAAAAATTATGATAAATATGTAAAAATGCTAATTAGAGTTAAACCAACAATTAGATATTCCATTAAATCCATAGGCTACATTATCTTACTGGAATAACCCAATTAAAAATAAAAAGTATTATAAAGTCTTTTAAAGAAATTTAATAAGTTTTTAAACTCGTGATCCAAGTAATTAAACTTAAAGCATGAACTAGGAAAAACCATGATTTTTAATTTCTAAAAAAATAAATATTAAACTAATGAAATTGAAGGGAAAAAATCTAATTTATACAAACAAAATTTAAAACATAACAATTCAAAAATTAAAGATCAAAATCACTATCACTGTATTATTAAAACAGTAATAATACAATCACTATTATATCACTAAAATGAATTATCATTATTTTCATCCTTATTATTATTATTACCATATCTATTGCTAATATTATCATTATTACCATATCTATTGCTAATATTATCATTATTAATTAGTAATTTAAATATAGTTTTCAACATCTCTATTAATTTTCATTGTTATTTTAATAATCATTACCACAATAATCCTCATTATTATTATTGTTGTTGCTATTTCTATTTTATTTTATTAACACTATCATTCAATAACTATTATTATTATTTTTTTATTATCAATTTTTATTTATTGTTTTGCTTCTTCTCTCATATTATTTTGTTGTTGTTATTGTTATTTGTAGTAATAGCATCAGTACTGTTAACCAATCACTACCACCACAACAACTATTCATCATCATTTTCATTATCTGTTAATTTTTTTTTATTAATAAATATTATTATCACCATCGTCATTATTATCATTATTAATTTTAATGTTGTTTTTTTTTTTTTTGTTATATCATCATCAATGATATTATTTTTTTCATTACTATTTTTTTAATTATCATCACCCACCTCAATCATCATCATTCATCATTTTTATATTTTCATCATCATCAACAATAATAATAATAAATATCTTCATTATTATCTTCTTCTTCCTCCTCATCATCATTAATATTATAAATAACACTATAATTATTTAACATTCTTATTAATATCATAATCATTGTCTATTAATATTACCCAATGATTATTATCATTATTGTTGTTGTTGAAAAAATAAAAATCATGAACTTGATTTGAAGGATAAAAATGAACTATAAAAACTTTCATAAAGAGCCAAGGAAAAATAAATAAAAAAATTCAAAAGAATTTAAATGGACCAAGACTAAAATCATTATTATCATTGAAAAAAATATTTCTTAAACTTGATTTGAATGATAAAATTGAAAGCCATACAAACTTTGACCAAAAAGATAAAGAAAAAATAATAAAAGTAGATGGACAAAATCAAAAGATCTTATTTATACAAATTAAGCACCTAATGTTTAAATTAAAAATAAACAACCCTCAACAAAGATAAAAATAACTTAAAAAACAGTAACTAAAACTAAAGGTCTAAATATGAAATAACAATAACAACAAGAACCATTGTGTATTTACCTGGGTAGGGGAGAGAAATGAAGGAGGAAGAAGAAAAATGTCACTAGTGATACATCAGTTACATTCGGAGAAGATGTGTTATCCTAATAAAAAAGGACATGATGTGGAATAAATTGAAGGTGAAAGCTCATTTTCTACCATTAGAAAACGTAGAATACGATGCCAAAAGCACGCGGCGGGACTCCAACATGCTAGCACATACTCTACATGCATGTGTTACTAGATTTTTAAACATAAAATTATTATTTTAATCATAAAATTATGTTATTGCGCTCAACCTAAACTTACAATTATAAAAAAACACGAGGCTAAAATATTCAAATATCCCTAATTTTTAATGAATTCAATATCTTGTCTTCAAAGATACATGTGCAATTGTTTTGTGTATGAAATAATGCCTTTGGCAGAATCATTTTTTTTTTCTCTTGAGGATATTTTAATTATTTTACTGTTTATTAAAATATTTAAACCAGACATGAATACCCAACAAAAATAATAAAAAACTAATATATCTTCTGAAATTACTAAATTAACCATAATTCAAAATGCATATATCTTTCAAAACGGTTACTGAGAGAGAGAGAGAGAGAATCACTACTAGGTCATGTACTCTTCATTTAATGGTCCAACGTTTACTTAACTAAGCATTCTAGCGGGACGTTTTGCTCAGTGTTTGATACTCACATGGATGATGCCTGAAGGTTTTTCAGGGCGGCCGGATACATCAAGAGTGTTTCTCCGCCAGTTTGACTCTAGCTAGCGAGCAATAAATATGACTCTCTGAGTCATTTTTCTTAGCTAGGGTGGTGACCTAACTTACGATCGGTACAAGGAAACCAATATTGACTCCCACTTTAATTAATTTCTCTTTCAATCATCTATTTTTTATGCATCTTCATCCCATGGGGTAGTTTTTTAAATTGAATTAATTAGTTTGATTTTTTGTTTATTTTCCCTTTCTTTTAGATGGTATGTTTTTATTTTTTTAACAGTGTTATTTTATTTTTATACATAAACAATTGATTTCTTAATGAAAAAACCATTAAATAATGACCGGGAGAAACATATTGAGATTAAAAAAAACTAAAAAAATATAAATATAAGTTATATCAGTACCATTTTTTTAATAGTGATATTTTAATTTAATTCTATTCTATTACTATATATTATAAAAAAAAAGTATTAAATAATGTCCTGAACGAAAAACATGGCTGTATAGCCGACAACGGATGAATATCGGAAGCTTTCACACGGCCGCCCTGCTAAGAGGAGTAATTGCTTTAGCATTCATCATGGGTAAGCAAACCGGAAACCATAACTCCCATCTGGAATCTTTTGGCACGACATTCCCGGCTGCCCTCCAGGCGGAGGAAGTCGACAACTTTAAACAGGGCAGACGATTAAGGATTAAAGAATGCATGCGAGCATTAAATGTGACGTTGACGAAAATCACTGTACATGGTGCATCGCCAATTTGTGTGTTGAGCTTCAATATTTGTCTGTTATCCAGTAGAAGCATACAAAACTCCTTTTTCGTACATAAATTAATAAATAAACTAATATTAATAACAAATTAAACTTACTGTCGTATACATCTGGAAATTATATATCTGGCTAATCCAGCCGACATGCATGCTTGCCACGTTCATAAAAGTAAGTTTTTTTTTTTTTTTAATTATTACAACAAAGGAAAAGCTCAAGTACAAGATCTTTTGGAGGAGTCCCTTGCCTAATATATTAATACAAATTAACTGAGGTCGTATACATTCTGGGATAATTATCTGGCGCACTCATTCATTAAGGGGGGGGGGGGAGGGGGTCCAGCCGACATGCATGTTGCACGTCAATCAAGTAAAGTTTTTTTTTTTTTTAATTATTACAACAAAGAAAAGCTCAAATTACCAGATCTTTTGGAGTCGGTGTCCCTTACCTTCAGGCTTTTTTGCGGAGTTCAACTGGAAGAGAAGGGTCCTAGCATTTAAACTCACTACTTTCGAAGAAAGGAGTCTCGTGCACGTTGAAACTGTTTAAAAACTTTAAAGTGATATATAGATATTTATAGACACCTCGAAATTTGATAACTTTGTATATTCTCCAAATCGACTCATATTTCCAGTGTTAAAAATTTATTTATTTAGTCGAGAAATGTTAAGGACGATTGCGAGTCTTAGATATTCCCACGCTAACTTGATTTGTGCTATGAATTATCAAAAATATAAACTAGCATGGCAATGGTGCCAATGGCGTGCCGGTTAACTTGCCGGTGTTGATCAACACGGGTAATTGTCCATACATAGCCATTGCTCTTATTTTAATTTTGTGACGGTTTTGGTTTAAAAAAATATATTAAAAATAATAATATAAATTATATTTAAAATTTCACTTTACAGAACTAAGTGTGATCATGAATTTAAATTTTATCATTTTTATATTATTTTATAAAAATTAAATATAAAATAAATAAACATGTGCAAGTTTCAAACACCATAACAACTTTCTATTCTAAGAAGTTGTATTAGAAATAATGTAAATAATATATTAAATTTTCTTTAGTAATAAATTAATAAATTGAGACTGTTTCTGTAATATTTTAACGCGTTATCCTTTCGCATTTTGTTTCCAACTTGCTATTCCTCAACAATAACCTGCATAAATCCATAGAAGACTTGAAAAAAAAAAAAAAAAAAAGTTGCAGCTGCCTCCTTTGCCTGAAATCGTCCGCAAGGAATCAAACATTGAATGCAAAGGACAATAATCTTACACGTCGCATCCAGTAGACGTCAAAATATCTATAAATTTTATATGCCACTTTTTTAAAAAAACTTTGACCGAAAAAGTACCCAACTCAGTATCTCCCTGGCTTCAATTGACAAATATGTGAAGCTTTCGTGACCAGGTACCATGGCAAAATTCGTGATATACTTCATTTCCACCCTTACTTATCACGTCATTATTGTCAAGTTTAAGTTGCATTGGTTTCGAAAGGAAAGACTTTGCGTATCATTCATTAAATGAATATGTCCTTGATCTTTATTATGTAATTAACTTAATTTACGATACAGGTAGTTGGTAGTTTATTAATTATAATTAGTCACAGCGGCGGAAGTTTATGAACGGAATAGAGTAAGTAAACAAGAGGTGACAGTGCCTTCGAGACTAGAAGGACAAGGAAGCTAAGTTGAAGTGCATGCATGGCTAAGATCATGCCATATAACATGTATATAATTTTATTTTATTTTTTTATCAATATAAATGTTCAGCTGAGTTTTTACATATCTTAATTAATTTTATGAGTCTTGGTATTAAACAACCATTTTTAAATATTTAATAAACTTTGTAATTTATAGAATTCAAATGTTAATTTTTAAATATAAAATCTAGAAGTGAAAGCAATTTAAAATTTAAATTTAAACCTTCCGAAATTATAGTCATCTCTAATTCTAGAGACCAATTATAATTAGTCCAGCGGCGGAAGATATCGGACTAGAGCAAGTAAAAAGAGGTCGGACAGTGCTTGAGACTAGTGGACAGGAAAGCTAAGTTGATGTGCATTGCAGCTAAGATCATGCCAATAAGTTAATTAACATGATATAATTTATTTATTTTATTAATATTAGTGTTCGGGCTAGTTTACACCATACCTCAATCTAGTTTTCACATATCTTGATGTTAATGTCCATACAAGCTGTAGTGGCTCTGAATTTATAAATTCGATGAGTACTTTAAAGAATAAAATATACGGACTTAATCGTTGAGTTATATCCTCATTAATATTTAGTAACATGTATATAATATGAGATTTTTTTTATATATACTATTTCCCATAAAGATCAAAGTGAGATGAAAAATTGAGAAAAAGTTTATTTTTACTTGTTTGTATAAGAAATAAGATATAAGATAAATAGCATATATATTTATATAAAAGATTTGTTACATTTTTATGATTTTAGGCCTCGAAAGGTAGACCTTCAATCGGTTTGGACAAAAAGAAAAGAAAAAAATCCTTCAGAAATTATAGTCATCTTTAACCTACAAGGCTTTAGTGATTTTGCGAAATTTATAAAACTCGAATTGGTAACCTCTAAAGAATAAATATAAGAACTTAACTCGTTGAGTTATATCCCTTTAAGATTTAGGGGTTAACATGTATATAATTAATGTGCATTTTTCTTTTTAAATTTATAATTTTCATAAAGAATCAAAAGTGAGATGAAAATTTGAGAAAAAAGTCTTATTTATAATATATTGCTACTAAGATATAAGATAAATAGCAATATATATTTATAATAAACGATTTGTTACATATTTTATGATTTTTAGGCCTCGGCAGGTAGACCTTCCAGTCGGTTTGGGACCAAAATGAAAAGAAAAAAATCCTTCAGAAATTATAGTCATCTTTTAATTTTATGTCACCACATAACGCCAAATATTCTCGGTGTAAACGTACAAAAAATAAAAAAAAGCACATAAAAGTGTGGTCATTTCATTCATTGTTTTATTATTTCTTTATTAGATAAAACACTTAAAAGCCACTTCAAATAAATTTAATAGCTATTATATTTTATATTCTTTATCTAGATAAAACAAAGAAAAAAAGCACCTCAAATAAATTTATTATATTCATTTATTAGATAGAACACATTAAAGCACTTTCTATAAAAACACACTAAAAAATAAAACCATCTGAAACAATAAATAAATCATATCGAAATGTTTTATTGTTAACTCGTTGACAATACCTTGTGTCTAGGCCCAAACTAGGTTTTTGTTGTGTAAAAGATGTTGTGTTAATTGCTTAAGTTCGAAGGGTGGCCCAGCACTCCCAATAATCTCGTGGAAGCTAAAAACATGTGCAGCCCAAACCAAATAACATCAAGCCTTGTTCTAAGCCCATACAACTTGTATGTTTGGGACTCCTAGGACCCTCCATTTTAAAATCAATTATTATTTTTTCACACGTGATTCGACTAGTAATATTTTTTTTTTCAATTTCTAACAGATTATTTTTTAACTTATTTATAAATTAATCATTCACAATTTTTTTTATTAAAATTCCTTTTGATCTTAAATTATTTTAACATATAATTTTAAACAATTCATAATTAAATTATTTTGATTAACAGTTTAACTTGATTAACTATTAGAAAGTACATGAGTTGAACTATCTTTCTGAATTTTAAATACTTATTAACTAATAAAAATCTTAATTACTGAAAATATTTTCAATTGATATTATATTTTCACGGCCTTTTTTATTTTAACTATTTTCTTTATCATTAATATGTGTTTGATTTTTAAATTAACAATAGATAACTGAATATGCATTTTATAGTTGAGTTTTTTAATAAAGACTTTGTTACATGAGCTACATAGTCAAGGTCTCGTTTAATAATTTACTAAACTTTTAATAGAATTTTTATTTCATTTTTATTAATTAGACGATGAGTGTAGAAAGGTAAAAAAAGGGGGGGGGCTTAAGAAATGTTAACAGTGATAATAAAAATTAAAATAATCAATTAAAACTTATCTATTTATTTTCAAAATGTCGTGTTTTCAAATACAGGGTTGGGCAACGCTATACCATCCTAGTTGCAGTATACCTGTGAACACTAAATGGAAAAAATGTATATAAATGACACGGTAATTCGTAGTCACAAGAGCTGAGAGGATACTTAGTCGTTCCAATTTCTATTTATAGGTACGGCTCTCAATATTAGTTCGTGTTTTCCCGATGTGGGATTGAACACCTCTTAATTGCACTGCTTTTCTTTCCTCCATTGCCGCTTTGTTCAAGTACTACTGATTTGCTGCTTATTTCTCGTTCTTTCGATCTATATACTTGTATTGAAAGAGCATGTGATTAGCTTGGAGATACAATCTAACTATTTGCCTTGTTAGATTTTAGCTTTTCAGGCAAAGTTATGGAAAGTCTTCAACTTTGAATGGTCAAAAAATATAAAAAAATAAATGCAACTCTGAAAAACCCTAGGAATCCTTTGATATTTCGCACTGAAAAAGGCAGGTATAACTTGATCAAATTCCATGTTTGTTAGAAATTAAATTCTTCCATTACGTCTGTGGTATTGTGCCGCTAAAGTCATCAACTTTGTTTTGAATCCTTCACTCTAGCACAGGTTGGAGATCATCAAGCACCTAGTCTTGTTACTTGTAGTCCAGTTTTGAGGATCGCAGGATTCCTCTTTTTGATAGGGCTGTTATATCGGTTATTTGCTGTTGTTATTTTGAGATTTCTTCGTTTTATATTTAGATCAAATTTAAAATATAACGAAAAAAAAATGCTATCTGGATGGACGAACGCGAGGACTAAATAAAGCAGATTTGAGTGGATTGAAGCCCTTAGAATTAAACAGAGCACCGACCATAAGCCAACCCATACCATGCCTAAATTTGGTACCCTGTCTATTCATCCAATTGGCACCTGGTTATCCATTTACAAGGTTGCAGATTCAGAGCACATCAATTATTATCAATTTTTCTGGGACAAAAACAAGAAAAAAAAAAGGGAACAGTCCTTCAAAACTGGGGACTTGCAAAACATTTTATACTCTATGAAAGCATATAAATGTGATGGATTAGCAAAGAAATTCCGACTATAAATCATAATAAAAGATTTAACTTTCCAAGTGGTTCTAGCAGGTACGAACCGTCATCTTGCAAATAATAAATGCATCTCTTAGAGATGAACAACATTTTATACTCTATCAAATAACATTTTATTCATTCAGAGATGATCAATGTCTTAGGCCAAAGCATTTAATTTTCCTCCCAAAATAGGGCCTGTATCCCACGGTTCGAGACGGCGATAAAGTTTTCACGCTTCAGAAAAAGATGCCTAGATCACAGTAAACCATATCCAATTTAACAGACGACTAGGAGATCGTTAAACACATTAAAATTTTCGTCTTTCATTTGAAGGGCGCGCCAGGCCTTGCAGTAGTGCAACGCATGGGCGACGCTTGAGGATCCCAGTAGCAAAGCTACTGTGATGGACCCTCCCCTTTAAAAAATTTTAATTTAAATATCGTGTGGACCTATAGCCCACGTATCAGATATTAAACTGATAAGAACATATACTACACTTGATCTTAGCCAAAAGGCCGAGAAAGGTATGATTTGAACTGAGTCTTCAATTGCTTTTTATAGGCACAGCTCTCAACAGTATTTTATGATTTATCGATGTGGGATTTGAGCACCTACCTACCTTTCTTTCACTTCTTCTTTCTCTTCTCCTTTCGAATTCCTCCTGTATTAAAAGCATATTTTTTTTGTGTATATGATTTCTCAACTGAATAAAAGGATGACAGCTCAAAAAAAGTATTGCTGTCAACAACAAATTTCCGTCACAAGTTCTAGGATGGCTCAATTACCAACAACTGCTTGGCACTTAGGTTAATTCATTGTACATCAACTCTCCTTGTTCAAATGTTATAATAGTTCTGGGTTGGTGCTAAAATCTACGACAATCCTTGCGCCACAGAAATCTCTCAGCTCTGCAACCCTGAAATTGATGCAGGTATAGAAGAAGACTCTACAAATGTGTAGGCTCATTCCTCCTTCGCATATGGTACGGAAAACCAAAATCCCATTAAATCTCAAATTAGGCCGATGTTGGACCAATACCTATCGCATCAAACCTCTCAGTATGTCCATTTAAATACATTTGTGTGAGCAGGAAGACGATGACATAACCTCGAGAAAAGATTTTCATGACGACAACACTACCATAATTCAAGTACAAACAGTACTCACTACGCCTTTCACTAAACGAACCACTCCCGCCACAAAAAAGAAATGACAGAACTTATCCAAACAAAACAAACACAAAGTAAGAGATAATACACTTCCACCATAAATTCATCAATGGCTGCGCTACCATCATCTTCTTCTCTGCAACTCCTCAACAACAACCATATCAGGCAACCCATTTCCCTTATCCACGTGCCGCGGTTCCAACCAAACCTCACGCGCCCAAACAACACTCCATCACCCGCGCCACCACAGATGACAACAAAGGAGACACCTCCCATGAGCCCGAGCCGAAACCGGGATCCGCATCCGACGACCAATTTGAGAGCCGCATGTCCCAGGTCCGACTCCGTTACAGACGCGGGACCGGCAAGAAAGCAGAGCTCCGGAAAGCAAAGAAAGGAAAATCTGGGTCCGGGTCAGGATCGGGAAATGTACCTGCCTCCAGTTCCTTTAAAGAAAAATCGGTTTCTGACGGGTTAGAAAGTGGAATTCGGGTTTAGCCTTACAGTGAAGTGGTAAACGGTGCGAATCGCTATTCTTGGGCTATTAGCTTTGTTATTAGTAGAGCTTGCAACGGGTAAAACGTGTAATTAATTATCACACTCCAACAATTGTGGTTATTCAGATTTATTTTGTAGCTGCAGTGACTGCCTTTGAATGTTAAGTACGAGAAAGAGAAGGTTAGCATCTGGCCTGAGGTCTGCTCCTAGTGAGGAACTGTAAGACTTTAATTGTTAGCAAAGAAAAATGATGTTGTAACACCATATGTGTTCTGTAATATTAGTTTGTTTTGAAGCCATGTTTAAGGTTACGCCAGTTTCTTTTATTTCATTGTTTATTCATGGATGAGGCAGATGAATTATGATTTTTTTTTTTAAAACAAAAAAATTGACTTGATGGAAATAAATTTTAGACAATTTTCAGCAGTTAAAATTTATGGGCGTGTCCTGTTCTTTGAATGTGTTATCATTTGGAATGGTAGAAGTTCTTGATGGAAATATGTTGGACCTATACGTTTCTGGAATGCATCGCTTCTATTTATTCGTCGATGATGAAAACAGGAATTAAAAAAAAAAACTTTGACTACTGGCAAGATCGGGAGAAATGCTGCAAAAATTACCCAGCATTTGACATCTTTTAAGGCCTCTCAAGATATTACTATAATAATAGAGACGGGTTTCTTAGGTTTTTGATGTTAAGAGTTTTCTTTTTGACATATTATTTTTAATACCAATTCTAATGACCCTATGATCAGTTTTTTAGTTATTTCTTAGTAATTAAAATCCATTTAAAATAAAAATCATTACGTTTAAATCAATCGAGGATATAGAGAGCATGTTTCAGAAATCTAAGAATGAATCTTCTGAAAATATCTCGTAAAGGAATTTTTTTACCGGATGCGTCTCAGGTCAATCAGTAGGAACAGTGTAAAGGCATTGTAGAAGAGGGCTTCCCTAAAACTGACGTGGCATTCTCTTAAACTCGTTCAATATATGGAGGTCATCCTTATAGAAGATAGCAAATCAAGCAACCATTGCACGTGAATGCAAAAAAAATCATTGACTTTAATTAAAATAAAATACAACAAAATTCATGTTTCTTATTTCCCTTCATCATCAAAGTATATTTAACATGTTTTGTCTTCCCCGAGAAAGAATGATATCGATTGTTAACAAAAACAAACAACCTAGTCATAAGTTAAGTGCCAGATCGGTTGCCTCGGGCAACCCTAGGCATATCATTTCCGAGGGGAATTTGTGTGCTCTATTTCATTTTGTGTATCCAACTCTATACCTCTGTGGATATACCCTCTCTAAAGTTACACGGCAACCTCCACAAGACTTGAGCTAAACTCCTCAGGCCAGAAAATAGCCCTGCCCCGCCCCTGTTGGTTGAGGGCAGCATAGATATTGCCATGGTTTTCTTACCATGATGTCTATATAATTAATTATCAATCACCTTGGCTACAAGGATGTCCGTGTCAGAAACAATCATTGACAGCCAGCTTAGCATTCTCCATGGGCCACAGCATCTTAAGGTTCCGGCATGTCTCGACTGGAGGATGAAGCCTGCACATCAAAAATCCAACATTTGGTCCTTGTGAAACTAAAAAAAAATGCATAAACCCATAAGCTTCTATTGCTGGTTTGGTCTTTTTTGTACAACGTGCAAACCAGAGGACAGTAACAATTATAAAAAGGACCAAAAAAACACAACGAGGGAATGCCTTGCATGAAATTTAAGCTTTCTTTTTCACTGGGCAAGTGATGGGAAATAAAGAAGCATCTAAAGCTCAGTTGCATAGCTGTAAATTAGGCACCAGTGCGAACGTTATTTGTTTTAGTGAAAATATTATGGTTTAGATCGTGGATACCTTTGTATCTAGCTGTATCTCTCCAACAGCTATCTGAGGTATGGCAAGCAACATGTGTATTCATCCATTCCACACACTCTTAATCCTGACCCATCCGAGTTCCTTCTCATCATTACCATCACTTGTTCTGGAAGAAGCCCAAAACCTGTGCAATGTAAGAAATAGGTATTTGTAGGGCGATATAAGAACGGGACATGCAAAAACTCACAGCCTTGTAACGCATCTTTTCAACATAGAGATCTGTATGAGGACACAATATCATGTCAATAATGAATTGTCAATGTGAAATTTTGAAAATAGGAGAGTTGCTAATGCCCACCCATAAGGCAGGTGTTCAAGTTAGGTCCATCCTTGTAAAGTCTGAAAAACATAACATAGTTTCCCGAAGTGACAGCTGCACGAACAGCAAGAGCATGTTTCACAGCTTTATCCTTCTTCGCCCCCTCAGTTAATCTGGAAAATCAAAACAGTAGCATTTAAATTATAGAAAAATCATTTTGAGTCCATAATAAATGAATCAAACTGATCATAAATTGATTCACCAAAATCACCCCACACCACCCACCCCCCACCCCCTCCCCCCACCACCCCCCCAAACCAAACCCCCCACACCCCCCAATTAGAGTCAGCAGGTGGGAAAATTAAACTGTGGATGCAGGTTACCAATAAAAAAACTAAGTGTTGCAACGAATGGACCAATTTCAGTACATAGGAACATCAGTATAACCACTCTCATTCTAGCAAAAAAGTCACCAACCTTGACATTGATGATACAAGATATTTGTGGTTATTTGAGTGCAATATAACTACTCAGTAAGTTATAAGCTGCGAACTCCCATTTGACCATCCTTCAATTCCTTCAGCATAGAGGGGTTTTCAACTGCGATTGACACTGAAACAAAATAGAGAAAGTAAGCAAAACTTTATAGGCAGCTAAAACAATCACAGTCATCATATGCAAAGAAATTTTAACATGGAATTGGAGGAAACAACTGCTTCATTGTTTCTGATAACCCATTTACTTCAGACTCAAACTGCAATATAAAAGTACAAGCTTCTACACTATAAGTGACATGACCATGAACCAGAAAGAAAGAAACACTAATATAAGAACACCATGTCAGAGTAGAGATGTTGCAAAACATTTACATGTAAATAAATTAAGGCAATGGGGTATGGATATGTCCACAAATGAAAAAAGTTTCATTGATGACAGAACACAACAAAAAGCTGCAATGGTAGATAAAAGCGATAAAGCACAATTTCTTTACATGTTTTCAAAGCGTTCAGCCATCTATTAACGTAACCTATACATCATTTTTCAACCTAGACAAATTTTTATGGCCTTGCATGTAATGCTTAGGCATAATTATTAGCATGCAGACTCTTTCGGCAAAGTGCCTTATCCAAAGGAAATTATCTGGCTGATTACTTGGAACAAAAAAAAATGTGCAAACAGAAAACCTCTTCTAGTCTCAGGAAGGACATGGACGAATGAGTCAAGCAGCATATTCTCAAACAGGGGTTTGACAAAAGTACAGCCAACACAATGAACTAAAGAAAAACGAAATTAAAAATGTGGTTTATCCGTTTATGGCCATGTCAATAGCCTCATCAACCTGATTATACTCAGGCACGTCCCCTGCTTCCAGTGTTAATCGAGCATGCGTTTTCATACACCTGAATGTACAAAAACAAAACTAAATAATGACTCAAAAAAAAAAGAACAGGAAAGTTTTCATGTTGCATGGAAACATAGTATCATACATACCTTAACTGTTAGCTGATTCTGTATTCGTTGAAAACAGTTAGATCTTGACGAATAGACTTACACATGGTCGCATTTATACAGGTTAATTCTTCTGAGAATTCTGAACCATAAGCAGAGGTTTTTCTAGCACTTCTTCTGGTCTCACCTGTAAAGCAGTTTGGATTTAGACCAAACAAAACACAATGTTGAGTGCGTGTGCACGCGCAACTCATCTTTCGCTTGAAATGCTGAGAGGAAAATGAATGGAATGGACAAGTGTGAGAAATATTTTCTCTTTAACTTGCACACAAACCACGTGTTTGTGTGACTCATCTTTTCCTTGGGAGGACAGAGGAAAATGATATGGAACAGAAAAATGTGAGGACAAGCCCTTTTCCTTGGAGCCACAAAAGCCAACCAATCAAGTTGGGAAAGGAAAATGCTGAAGAGTTTGACTTCAAAAAAGATAGATTTTCAAGTTTAACTTGATTCTAAAATCAAAATAGCAATCTCATGGGGAAAAAATAAGTTAACAGTAAAGTAAAATCCTCCCACCAAGAAAACAAATTAAAAAAGAATAAATCCTTCCCTATCTTCTCTTCTTCTCTACAAACAAGGGAAAACAAATTTTTTATCCGTCACTCCTCCCATTTCCCTCTCTTCCAAAAAAAAAATAGGAAGATATATATATTTTCCTCGTCTATTGTTTCCCACCATTTTCCTTCCTCTTCTCTTTCCTCTTCTCCAAAAAAGAGGCAATTTCTGTTCATTTAAGGATGCAAAGCAATGGGGAAACAACATAAAGATGTTAAGTAAATTACAGTGGAAGGATCAGGTGCAGAAGTTAGGCGCAAATAACGTTTCTCAATTTCCTGGCAGGTACCCTTGACAGTTAGTGCATCCCAATCAATGTCTTCAAGGCTTTGCTTCCACTGTCATCAAAACGTTTGATAAGCATCAACGCACTAGCCCGCCAACTGTACAAGTTTTCAGCACCTGCATTTTTTTGTTTGAGGTGATTAAATTTCAGCTCGCATGTCCTTGTCCTTTTTTTTTTTTTCAAATAATTCGCTTAGATCGACTTTTACGTATCTTTTTTTCCTCTGGTGTATTTGCAATTGATATTGCACTAGAATAATAAGCAGTGATCCTTTGCTATTATCACTATCACTTGATGCAATCATTATTTGCTGCATTCAAACCATCAGGGCTAGATAGCTTGCCTCTTAGCTGGCCTCTGAGTATTTTTACTTGGAAATCTTTGCTCAATTAAAGAAAACTTCATATTATTCAAAGGTTCCACTTGCTCTCTAGAATTCACACTTGGAGGAGGCATAGTTAAACAAGTTAACAAATGATTTAAACAAGAGGCTGAGAACACATTCACGCTCAAAATACAGAAGCCAATCTGACTCCAAAAAACTAATGATTGATGAGAAGGGAGAAAAAGATGAGAGAAACAAGATGTACCTTTCTTTCCAAGCCATCATATTTTACAATATAATTACTGATGGATACAGGCTTATCAACCGATTTCTCTTCTGGTAAAGGCTTCCCATCTACTTTTAGATCGTCTTACCTGGGGGCTCTTTTTATACTCTCGATAATGAAGAAACAGGAGTGGGGCATTGTGAGCTGCAAACCATAAAAGTTCAGCTAATATCTATATCAACCTATAATGGCTAAAAGGTCAGATATGAGTTAGATCACATGAATTATTTCAGCTGTAGTATTAAGAGAGAGAGAGCAACTAAAATGGTCATACTCCATGTTGACAGCCTCCGCATTTATGGTATTGCCAAAAAGAGGCTCTGCATCCCAGTCTCGTTGTTAAGTGTACCATCAGCAGTTGCCTTCGTAATGTTCTGGAAAAAAGAAAAAAAAAATGATATACATGCTATCAAATATCAGAAAAGAAGTAGCAAAAACCAGAAACTGTCGGACAATTTAAACATCTAGAGGAAAACCAAGTTACTGAAGCTCAATACGACAGAAGACCGGACAGAATATGATGCAACAGAGAAGTTTCAGCAGATATAACCTCAAAATGTTTAGAGGTCAAATCCACAAATAGCTTATAGAAAACGGCTGCTTTCTGGATTTGGATGATTTGGCAACACTAAATTGAACAGAGTTTGATAAGGATGCAAGGCATGTTAGCAGAAATATGGCAATTAAAAGACTTTATGGAGTTAGTTGTGGACACTCCCAAAATAGAGGATCAGACTTCATACCAGAGTTTCAGATGGATTGAGGACAAGCTTCTACCTATAGTCCACTATTCTGACATCTTATGTTTTCTTTTTATTTAATCAATTTCAGTGATTTATTTGAATCTCTAGCCACTATCTCACTTATCATATCACATATTGGCCAAGTATGGGCAGATAGATCATGGGGGGAAGGCAGCCCAACAAAATTTGAAAACTCTTATCAAATTTCTTCCTTGCAACAAGATGACTTCTTTCAAAATGCAGCCTCTAGTTCCACTATAAAGATTATGCTTGTCGAAAGGAAGGTATTTTTTCATCTTAATTTGTTAATTTTTAAATAAAGTTTTAGAATCAAGGAAAGACCTGCTTTCTCGCTGTCCACATGCCATTAAAAATATATATAGACCATGTTAAAACCATATGGTTGACAATTCCTATTCGTTCCAAGTCAGGAAGAATGTATTCCTAGAGCGTTATATAAGTGGCTGAAGTATCAATTTCAAACTTAAAAGTCCTTCTTTGAAGGAGAAAAACCATAGGTGAAAAAAAGGAAAATGAGCATATGCTACTTGCACACTTTAAAGGCAACAGTTGATGCTAGAATAGCTTATAGACCAAATGCAATTTACTCTCCTTCTTGATAGCCTGAACAGCTACCCTTTGTGTATCATCTTTAGGTCAGAGATTGAAAGCTCTTTCAACATAACGACGCAGGTGAGTTAGGAAACATTCCATGCTGCAAGAAACAAGTGATTAATGATGCATGATATCAATATTCAGACAATAGTTTTTACAGAAACATTGAATGATAAAAGACCATTTGTGGAAAAAAGAAAGCTTCTTGGAAAAAATTCTCTTTTTCCTTCTTTTGAGAAAAAAAGTGTTTTTGTCACTGGCTCTGGACAAAAACATGCATCCCTTGTACTACATCTTCACGCATCATGCTTTATACCCAATGCATAGAGGTTTAGTTAAAATCTGGAATGTGAACAGAGAAAGGAAACTTCTCTCCATAAAAATTGGTTAAGAGGGATTTGTCAGGAATTGTTCTGATAAGTGTATAGAGACATATAGCCATACACCAGCCCAACAGCAAAACCCCCTCTTCAATCAACCCAACTCGTCCTAATACTCGAGGTCAAAAACCACCCACAGCTTCTTTCTCATCAATGCTGCTTGCATAGATATTAAAGGATTTTTTTTTAACCATCACATCTACGAATACACACCTACCTATTCAGCATAACCTAAGGTCTTTACGTTAGAAACAACAAAAGAATTGGTAACACCCCTACTTTAAACCACATGCTATGAAAAAACAAGCAGATCTGGACCCTTCTAAAATCTTCTATCATCTAGAATACCAGGATCATAATCTGAAACTGTTCTGGCAAAATGCACTACAGAGACATTTTAGTAAATAACATTTTTTTTAGACTTTTTGGATGGGTATTCTCAACGACAATTATTAAAAATCAAGTGTGGAAACATTAAATTTAGAAGGACGAGTTGATAAGAAACCAATATCACCTTAAGCATGGGCTTAGTCGCATTATTAGGACAACACTTAGTCATTTGGCTTTGGCATCGACACACTGTTATAAGCAGGTTTTGCTGACTGCAATATTCGTAGGGCTAAGCTTGTTGGTTTTTGATAAACCCAAAGCCAAATTTGAAGCAATTCTAGGATTTGTTGGAATCTGCATTCTGCTTACCCTTCGAGTCTCTAAAGAGGGAACATTTTGCAGAGTTGATTGATAAACTCTGGGTCACCTGATGAGCTGCAGGAAATTGTGAATTGGGAGCTTGAGGAGCAGTCTGTTGTTGTTCCTGAATATTATCATATGAAGCTTTTGACTCAAGAGGAAATTTGGATGTGTGGTTGTTAGGACTAGCATGGTGATTTGAAAAGCTTGGAGTCCCTTGTTTCCAGCCAAAATGTGTGTTCCTACTGGTAGTTGCACCGGTCTGACAATAAAACCAGGAAAAGAAGGACATTAATTAGAGCTAACCAAACTTTTGTTGTTGAAATAATTGACTGATCCAACACAATAATACAGTATAATATGCTGCAAACCACAATAAAGTCAAATGAGGATTTCATGTATCTATCTGCAACTACCAATGCATGTCTGGAAAACTTAATTGAGGATTGAACTACAAAACATTCTCAAGAGCTAAGAAGGAAACCTTATGAAGGAAGGAAGCCACATAGAAACAAGAGCCGTAAAACATGTCTGAACAAGTCATCTTTAGTAGAGGGCATCAATATAGGCTGATTAAAAGCATTTGAAAGCATATCATTGATAATGAAATAATATCAGAATCAATTAGGAATGATGATAATAATCTAGCGACCAGATATGATTCTATATCACATTCACAGTATCATGTTTTGACTGCAAAACTGAAAGTATCTATATCACAAAAATGTTCTCCTCTAGTACCCATGCCTTCTGAATCAACACCAAATTAGGACATTATTCTTAGAATACATATTTTAAAATTATAAAGAAAAAACACCATGGAGTAACAAAACTCCACAAATCTCTAACAGTTCAGCATCCCTTAGAAGCCTAATACAATTTCTCAAGAAAATGCAAATTTCCACTAACATAAAACTTCCTCGCTCTCTTTTACCTGGTTCTTTAAAACCGCAAAAGTTAGCATGCTGCAATTATTTGGGAGAGGAAAAAAGCAGACAATGTCCAGAACATTTTCACCAGTCTAGCAAAAACGTAAAATATATGCATCTTATTAAAACATGGAGAAATGATGCATTTTGCATGTGTCATTTTACATTACAAGGGATGAAATAGTCGTGTTTAAATAGAGCACTACAAAAACTCTTTTTCCCAACCCACTCTGTAATTTCAGAAACTACAACATGCATTTTTTAAAGGTCTAGTGGAAAAATCATTCCTGTTGGTTAGTAACAAATTTTTTAAATGTGATCCACAGCAAGGAAAACAATTCTCATGCAACAACAGCATCCTAAATGCTCAAATACAGAGATTCCAATCAAACTGAACCCAGGAAGTTATATACTAACATCCCTGATATCCTTCAATCTAGTCCATGGTACATTGGATATCATACCCCCCCACCCACCACCAGACAGGACCTCAGATTGCAATTCAATAATAGAAAACTAATCGGGCAAGGAAAAAGGTCATAATGCAAAGTAAATCATGAATTAATGATAGACAGTATGGGGAAACAATAACGAACAGGAACAAGCTCGGTTATCTTTTGGTAGCAATTTGCTCTTACTAGCTCCAACAATACTATACCTGCAAAGTGGGCAATTCAGATGACGGCAGATTCTGGCCTCCAAGATCGCTGGGGTGAAAGATGCAGGAGGTTGGGTGTTGGAAGGTAGGATACACACCAGACACTGCACTTCCCAGGTTAGATGTGCTTAGCAGCAGACAAGTGTTCTGTCCTGGAGCGCAAACTAACTTCTGTTTGACTGTAATAATCAGCCCATTGCTTGTAATGCTGCTCGTTGTACATTGACGTTGAGGCTGAAGTGCCAGAACTCATAAGCACTTGTTGTGTATGGAGCATAGGTTGAATACTGCTGAGATGTATAATTTGCGTTTATTGGGATCATTCCACAAGGTTGTCTGATTACTGTATCCACTACTTGGGTAACCTCCAGCTGTCTGATAATCACCAGGATTGTAGTAAGTGGTTGAATAACTTGTTGTCCCAGTATAAGGACCCTGTATTCTGAATTGAGGAAAGAGGCCTGGACTAGGAGCACCTCGTGTTTAGATATGCCCCTCAACAGTTGAAGAGTACGAATGGCTAGGTTTCTGCTGTGAGTATGAGTGGCTGGGTTGCTGCTGAGAGTATGAGTGGCTGGGTTGCTGCTGAGAGTATGCTTGGTTGGTTGGCTGTAGATAACCATTATTATAGTAACTTGAACTATCCAACTGCTTCCATAACCATATGGATATGTAGGATTGTATGCTGCATAAAACTACTGTGAATGTGGGTTACGCTCATCGTTCCTTGAGTCGATGAACCAGCAAGGGGTGCAGTCTTTAAACTATCTTGAGCAATTCTAGCAAGCTGCTGTGTTTGATGATCATGGTGATAACTGGAATTTGAAAGAATTCCATTCTCTGTAGAGTGATTATCCACTCTATGCATGGTCCATGATGCAGCTTCAGACTTTATGCTGTGGGATTATACGAAGATGTCTGCCCATGGCTCACATCAACAAACCTAATCAGACCCTAAAACAGCAGCAAATAAAAATTATGCTTTACAAATGGAGCTTCATTGAGCAGTAAAATTTTACAAGAATTGAAGAAACAAACCAGTTTGGATACATCTAATCTACAACTAGATAATGGCCAAAAAAAATACTTTATTATCGGAATCTCAGATATCCTTTAGTTCGAATCCTTGTACTAATCTTCGCTCATGTTACTAAATACAAAAGATGAATAGGAAAATTTCAACTGCCACTAAAGTTCCTCTCAATAACATGATGGACACTAGAGCCATTTCGTTAAAAACAAATACATTTACTTTGGTCCACCATTAGCAATCAATCATATAAGCAAGTTCAAAAATAAACTCAAAAAAAAAAAAACAAAAAAAAAAAAAAAATCTCTTTGCCACCAACTTTCTTAATTTAATACCAAAAAAAAATCGAATATAAACTCAGAATAGTACTTCATTTATCAGAAATTACAGTTAATGTTTAAAAAAAAATCCAGCTCTGTGAAACTTACCTCAAGTTAATTAGGGTACACTGTTGAAGCTATGGTTTGGCGTATTAACTCCTTGATTCATCATCAGCATATTACTCAGGAAATCCTGAATTGGACATATTAAGATCAAATTTAAGCTCTGAAATAGCATAATTAAGAAGGCCGCGAAACCCTAATTTAGTAGCGATATAAATTAAGAGAAAAATCTCGATAGATTAACACGGAGAAAGCAACTGACGAGATTCGACGAAGTGAGAAGGGAAGTAACAGGGAAACAATGAATGGAGATCAAACAAAATAAAAAATTAGCAAAAAAACAAAGAGGAGGAAGAGATATTAATCTTTGTAGTGTAAACAAATCAAAAATATAATAATAATAATATATGAATGAAAAAAATACACGTTTAAATGTGTTAGAGATAAAGGAGAAGAGAAGAAAAACTAATAACTAGAAATAGAGGGACAGATTCAACATTCAAGCAAGGAGCAGTCAATGATAGGTCGTGTTTGGGTCCGTGCGTATGTCGTCGATGGCGGTGGAGGAGAGATATGATACTATGTTTATTTTGGATTAAAGGGGCGGAGTTAGGGTAGTATAAATTTATTTAGTACGTCAACTTAAAAAAATTGCAACTAGGCGTTTCTGTTGTTTTCAGTTTGTGCGTGGCATTTAGGACAAAGTGCATGTAGTTTTTGCTTTGATTGATTAAAAAAATTTTCCTCTTTTTTTTCTTATTTTCCTTTTCTTTTTTCTTTTTATAATAGAAGTTCAAAATGGCTAGCAGCCGTTTGAAAATTCAATTATGCTGGCCTTTGTTTCCGATAATAAAATTCTCGCTGTTGGGATTTTTTAGGTGGTCATCACCCTCGCGCAAACAATTAGATTCTTTCCCATACAGAAAGATAATTCAGATTCTTATGACCTATATTTTTTTTAAACAATGCAAACCATTACACAAATTTGGTAATAACATGTTAGATTTGATGTTTTTTAGGATGCATGAATTCAATGTTTTAGCATAAAAAACACATCATGTATTAGATTTGATGTTTGTTAATGTGCGGTGGTTATATCAATTTAACACGTATTTCAATTTACTCCTCGGTTCTTGAAATTAATAATTATATAAATCTTGAATGACCTTAGATTTATAGTACTCGAACTTGTACTATTTAGAAAATATATCTAGAATCTAACTAGTCGAGTTATAGTTTTAAAAAATTAACTATATGTAATTTTGCGGTGAGACATATGAATTGTGGACCTCCAATATATTATGAGAAGATTTAAAATTAGTATTGATTTTTGAGATTGTATGATGTCCCTCGTTAACTAATTTGGGTAGGATTTCATTATAACTTTAATATCTATTTACAGACTCCGTTTTTCATTTGAGAGGGGGAGTTAGTGATTTTTCAAACGCTGAGTAGCTCAATAATTGCTTAAACGCATTTTCTTTTCAAAAATAAAAAATTAAGTTTTTCAGTCGAAGCAGGGAATTCAGTTCCTTTCCGAATTTTCTTTTTGTCTTAAAAAAAAAAAAATCAGCGATCTCTGAAAGCAACGTATGACGGAGGTCTATACTCGATCGGCAAAGATTTGACCAAACTCGACGTATATCCAAGCTTGCTTGAGGCCAGGACGATGGGAATGAGATGGTTCCGTTCATCCATGCTTGAGAACGTTGCTTTCTAGTTTTAAAAAAAACAAAAAACAAGTCGTTTTTGTGGTCGATATTACTCTCCACATTGGCCATTGCTTTATGCATTTTATTGCGGTTCAAAGTACATTGGAATAGTTAAACAAATTAAAAAAATTTGTATGTTTAGACTTTTGTTTTGCATAATTAAGCTTTTTAAACCTAAATTAATAGCCAATCACATCTATTTTTAAGAAGAGATGGTGACAATTAAAACACAATTGGTCCAAAGTGAAAAAACAGAAAAGATAAGTGCCAAATTCGAATTTCATCAAAAATAATCAATTTCTTCTCTTGTTTTTATTTGTCAACTATTCAAACATGATACAAAAATTTATTTTTCTTACTTTTCATTTAATTTTTTAATGAGAGGAGATAGAGACATTTGTCTTAAAATTCATTGTTGTGATAGAAAAAATATTTTTCACACCGATTTCCGCCACCAAAATAATTGAAATTGGTTTTCCATAGGATAGTTCGATGATACGAAGTCTTGTAATAGTAGTTTTGAACTTATCTAAATCAAAGGAATAGAAATTTTATTCGGTGTTGATTATGTGTTTTTGAACTCTTTATTTTTAGCCTCTTGTTGGTTTGATATGTTAGTTTATTGATGTTTTCAGGATTGCTTATAGGGTGTTTTTTTTTGTTTTTTAGTTGAAATTAGTTTTTGAGTAATAAATTTCACATGCTGTCTTTTTTCTACCTAAAAAAAAATAGCTCGTGGACAACGAGATGTCCGCTCCTTTAAATTATAAAAAAATACAGGGCTAGAAACATGTTAAAATTGGGCTTGAAGCCTCATATGTTAGGGTTTTTGCTTTCTTTTTCAGCCTTGAAGCCATGGGCTTTGCCACTTTTGAGTTGCTTTTTGATCATTTTTATTTTGTTTTGTATATATAGGTTCATTATAGATTCATGAAAAAATTATATTAAACCAGTTAAGTCAATGTATGAATAACAAGTTTGATATGGTTAGACCACACATCTGGGTTTTTTTTAAAATGTAAATTTTGTCCTAAAAAATTATTGAATTTGTTCAACTGCATAATTTGCATCATTTTGGATATTGGTTGGTTTACTCAAGTTCATATGGTTTTATTTCAATGAGGTTTTTTTTTTTATCAATTTTGTCATCTAAGGCTGAGTTAGTTGGAGATTTTTTAGTTTTTTTTTTTCAAGATTATCCTTACAAATTTCACATGTTAACTTGGGTTGAATTGGATAAATCCAAGTTATTTTTGTTTTAAATATTGAATAAAAATATCATTAAAGATACCACTAATTTTAAATTTATGGTTAAGATCTATTTTAATTTTCTAGAAGAAGTAAGCAATACCTATATATTTTTTTTTCCATCCAAGAAATTTTTTTTACTCCGAACGGGGCCAAGAAGGTAGTTTAATACTGTTTTCTGACTTATAATCAGCATATAAATTATATAAAATATGTTGCGACAGTTGTGGATCAATGGACAAAACAACATTTTAAACAAAAAACAATGGGTGGGGGGGAGGGCCCATTTGTGTTCCTTTCTCCAAAGACTGATCATATTTATAGAGATTCATGGTAATACCACTAAAGTCACTTTTAGAATTACATATCTTCAGCCATGATGGTCTTGCTCCTTCGACAAGGGTTGGGAACTTGGAGATTTCGTACTTATATATCCAGAGCCACAAAATCGTTAATATTTTTGCATCTGCAAATCAATATAAGTTAATTGTTTGAATAACGTGCTCCCAGCCTCCAACGATATTTGTATTAATCCATGTGATTTTAAACATTGAAGAGGGCCTGTGTGCGTGTGTAATGTTATAGAAAAACTTGAAAATTGATAGGGAACTACTAAAAGCCTTGGAATATTCATTTCAAGGGACTGTTGTGATTTCATTACTAAAATTAAAGGGACAGATGATTTTCTGAAAAGTTGGGATGACGCGCCCCTGATAAACAAATGTCAGGTCGTTGTTTTTTCTCCTGTCCCTTTCCTTCATTTGGAAGTGCTAGCATTGTCGCTCTTCGCGTTTGTCTTAATTTCATGGCCTCGTGGTTAACAGCAAAATATCTCTCCGAGACGTTAGGCTAATAAGTATACATTTGTCTCACTTCTAGAAAAAAATATTAAAAAAGAACCGGGAGAGTTTACAATTTTATCCTTCATTAAACTGGAAAGCGCGATTTCGACCTATAGCATTGTTGTCTTGCCCTAAAAACGAATTGACTTTGAAAACCATGAAACGTTTATAAATAAAAAAAACTGAAGATTCCTTTTATTTATAACCACTCCAAGCTAGTGGACAAGCGACATCGTTCAAACAACGAACCAGTTCATACGTGGTGTCGAGGGTTCCAAAGAACGCGAAGACTTCATAAACCTTCTGCAAGTTCGAACGTGTACGTAACGTAAGAATTGTCCAAAACTAGAAATATATTCAGACGAGCGGTATTTCCTTGTGATTGTGTTCTAGAGTCTGCCCTCCCGGATTCTAATATTTGTAAAACACTGCAGTCTCCCTAAGAAATGGAAAAGGGGGCATTTTAATGCAATCTTGGCCAAGGCAGCAATGGCTGACGCCTTTGATGCAAACCGTCCAGTCATCAGTCTTAAGGAGGCCCTGGACTTGGTGGTTCACATAATGCTACGACCACAGATGATGCAGGGGAATATAACCACCGTTGTTTCTTCATGACTTCACCTCCCTTAGTCCCCAATGTTTTGAAACGTCCATCATAGGCATTGTTAATAGGAATTACCCAGAGTCGGATCATCCAATCAAGCTTGAACACTCTTGTAAACGCATGGACTCAAATCATCTCGAGAAGTATAAACTCGACTCGACGCAATTAAACATTCAACTTCTATTGAGCAGGGTAACGAACTTTTGCCAGCACAAAGTTAAGGTTTGCCGCTATAGCAATTCTGGCAATTCAGAGTCAAATCTAAGCAGGCTATTCCTGTCTTCATGCGTCTTGAAACATCACAGACCCGCCCTCACTCCTTCATATTGTCTTCTGACTCCAGACAGATAACTACTAGGACAGTTAGATACCAGTTTGAACAATGACAATCCAGATAACAGGTCAACAGGAAAATAAATTCAAGAAATCACCTAGATAACTGCTAGAAAACTTACATTTTAGTAGCTGAAAAGGAATCTCCCCACAAATCATTCCCGTCTTTTTTCTCACCTCTTGACTATTGAGATGGTCAAATTTTGAAAAGTCCAGTTTTCATTCCACATGCAACCCATAAGCTGAATTGTACTCGTCAACTATTGCCCAGAGCAAATGGCCAATGAATACCAAATCATAGTCCACAACATCCATGAACTATACACGTTGAACTCTTCATTATGCTGCTCGACACTACCTTCTTGGTGCACAAACTATTAACATTCTTATTCAGATCATTACTAATATTTTATTTTATCATTATTATCAAAGGAGGAAAAGACGACTAAGATGGCAACAGCTGGTGTGATAATGATGAAAGGATGGACCTTATTCAACCTCATTGCTGATCCTCAAGGAAGAATTAACCTACATATCGTAAAGGCGTGTTAAATCAGGGGAACAACCTTACCTGAGGTTTTGCACCACCACCATTAGAACCAAACCCCTGGTGTTGACACCCACATTCAACATGTGTCTTAAAATCCTCACTATACTTGCTCTGTTCCGGTAATCATGCAGCAGTGAAAAGCACACAACATGCAGTGCATCGCAGGAGTGCAGTGGCTGAATCATCCTATTCATTGTAAACAATGAAATAGACCAACATTCCTAAGTAACTGTTTTCCCAAAATTCCAGAAACTGCTACCAGTAACAAAGCAAGCAGCCATCCAACACAGCAACCATATGTTGCCTTCCAATGAGAACCGCAAAACTAATACTAACCAAAAAGCTAAAATTCCCAGAAACGATCCCTTTCAACAAAATGCCTATTAAGAGAGTAATTAAACTAATTCTTTGATGAAAAGACATCAGGACAAGACTGGAATTGGCAAATGCATGGAGATTAGACACGCCACCAACATGGCCTATGAGAAGTTGATTTTCAAATCAAGGAATAAATAAAAGCATAGATAGGAAAGCCTGTGGCTAGTGGACATCCAAAGAAGTTTCTCAGCTAATCTAACAAGCCATTGCCCACTGCCTCTTGAAAGCATTTAAGACTTTCTACAAGAAAATTGACAAAAGCTTAACCAGAGTTCAGTCGAACATGTGTCCATAAAGAGTACTTGCAGCACAATAAACCATGGAACTCAGTAAAGTCTAAGATTCCTGCAGTCAGATTACCTCAGCTCACCAGACATTTCCAGATTCCAACAGTTGTACTGTAAGTTGTAAGCAGCTGCAAGCCTGAAAAGTTCTCTATGTAATTAAAGTAGATCGCAACAACTAGTACTTTCTAAAAGCTGGAGCACTGTGCAGTAACTGTAGGAGCTAGCCACACAAATTTGGTAACATAATTTGAATGTTCGTATTTAGGCAACGTAACAAAGGGAAGGTGAAGCAAAGCAAATAACAGAAAGTTACTGATTTTATTGAAGCTTCCCTGATGACTTCAGAATCAGACTGAAATTACAACAATGCCTCGATGCATGCCTGCTCCAATCCACCCAGCATAATCAGCATGTCAAGCTAAAAAAAAATTGAGAAACTTGGGCTTTTCTGCTGAAGATTATACAACACTGATTTTAACTGATAATCTTGACCACAGATTTTAACTGATAATCTTGACCATATATAAAGTGCCACCATAATTACGAGGATATAAAACTTGCTAAGATGAAAACTTGAAAAGTGCACCTAATATCCTGAATTTAAAACAAGGAACCAGCAGATAGAATTCTGAGAGACAAGCTATGTACATGACAGAACAGTCATCTGATGGTTGCAAGTATCCAGAGTTAAAGAAGCTAGCATCTGGCATTACATCTGCAACTTGATTTGAGAACCACAAAGAGAACAGCAACTTGATTTGTGCTTCAGGCAAAGAACATTTATCAATCCAGCTGTGTAAGTAACCATAACCAATTCTGTCTTCGGTCCTTTATGCTAAAAATTGCAAGCCCTGGATCCTGGCCTATTGCAGATGCTATTAAAACCTTTTCCTTTTCATTCGTGAATTATCATCAAACCCATCATACAATACCTGCCTATCATGCCTGTAATTTCCTTCCTGCTCTTCAATGCTCGGGGTCTTCTGGGTGCATTTCCAGGACGGTTCCTAATCCGTCCATCAAACTCCCTTTCTCTCAAATTAGTTCTTTCATGAAACTCTGGATTATCTTCCGGAAAGAACCTAAAAGGTCGGGGGCCATCCTCTGGATTAAGATGAAAATTTTCACTACCAGCACCATTAAAAGGAGTCTTAAATGAACGGACAGGTCCCCGCCTCTCGCTAAACCTTTTCTATCTTCCACATTCCCATCACCACCAAGGTCATGAAATCGACCAGAGTGTATGGGCCCTCCAAAGAACTCATCACTGTCCGTCCTTTCTCGAGGATCTGTAATACCAAACCTCCTACTGTTTCTGAGAAAAACCCTTCCTGTTTGGCCCCTATTAGAGATAATAGTTGAATGACCAGGATCTGTTTCCTGGTATCAGGTGGTCGAGATAAGAATGGTGGAGAACATGCCTCCTAACAACCATTTCCCTGGGAAAACCAGGATGGTCAGGTGATCTGATCCTCCCCATACTGTAAATTGGTGATCTTCGATTAGACAATTCTGAAGTTCCCCCAAACCCATCCGGAGATCTTCTTCTGGCAGATGACCATGGACCAGGAGAACGAGATCTAATTGGAGATTTTGAACGAAATTGGGGAAGAGCCCTTCTCTGAACAGATGAATAGTTCCTAGTCCCTTGGACAAAATGACCATCTAACCCTTCGTATGAAGGTTGGGGTCGCCTAAATGCCTGCTCTGTACCATCATCAGGGAATCCCCTCATATTATCAGCATGCCTTGCTCCAATAACTTCAGAACCCTCTTCCAATGTTTCGAGGAACTCTATGCACCATTTGAATGCCCGTGCAGCAGGCACATCTCTCCTCCAGGAGACCGCCTCCTTGAGGGTATATTGCGGAAAACTGGCGTCTCATCATCCAGTAGCTTCCTCCCTCCCCGTGCAGTACCTACAAATGAACCATCTGGTGCGATATTATAATTAATAGATTCAGAATCAGCCTCAGCAACAGCAGAAGCATATTTATATCTGCGAACAGCAAAATCTGATGAACCATTGTAAAGTTCTGAAGCATAGTTACGTTCAGAATCCCTGTCACCACGAAGAGTATCAATCCGGCTGGAAATCCTCCCTCTACCACGAACAAAATTCATTCTAGAGTTTCTGGGAAAATGCTCTTGGTGTCTATCTCTTGAGAATCTGCGTGGACCATCAATATAAATTTCATCCCTGAGACCAATCATTACAGGGAAAAATCAGCCTATAATACATATAGCAGGCCTTAAATAAAAAAGGAACACAAAAGAGACAAATAATGGTAATAAATAATCACCTCCCTTGGTGATGTAGTTTTCCACCCTCAAGCGGCACGTCAGGTAATCTTTCTTGATATGATGAAAAAGGCCTGCCTGATATAGATCTTGTCTTGCCAGGAGATGATGAATTAGAAGCTCTAGGCAAGTTTATAATCCTACTCCGGCTGCTGCTGACATCCTTAGCCATATCCACCATTTAGAGATGCCTCTAACTCAGGCAACTCATTCTTTTCCATGTTATTTGTTTTAATGTTCTCGTCTGAACCTGGCTCAACAGAAACTAAAACCCCTTGACCTGCAGTAATGTCTTGTCCAGATGACAGTTCTGTCCCTGGCCCACCGGACAATCTTTCTTTCCAGATAAGTCAAGTGATTTTCTTTGAATGGTTGTGGTTTCCCTCTCTTGCTCTGCCCCACAAGTTGGCATATCAATGTTGGTGATTCTTTCACAGAAGCATTATCAGCATCTTCAATGGTTCTGGTGATGCATTCTTTCACAGTAACTTCATTGTTTTCAGAAAGTTCTATTTTAGAATCATTTTCCTCAACAGGGATGAAATATAATGATCATCCAGCAAGTCCAGAGTTTGCCTTTTCATGTTCAGAATTACCATGACTAACATCTTTTTCCTCACATTTCTGACTCTCTTCTGCAGCTTGCAGATGCGGGTCTTGGACCTCACCATCTTCATAATTGTGTTCTTGCCGCTCTTCATCTATATCCATAGACATAGTGTTACCATCAGACTCATAACCAGAGCCATAAGAATCTTCTTTATCATATCACCAGACAAGTTAATCTTTTCCTCGTCAGTTACAGAAACCTCACCATTTCCATGTGAACCTGCAGGAACTTCCTCTGAAATTTTCAGTTCACACTGCTCCGGGGCATCACCACTTCTGTCCTCAGTAATTGCAGTATCTATCTTAACAGAAGCATCTAATTCCTCACCACTGTGACCTACAGGCATAGAAACCATTTCTGAAGAAACCTGCCCAGCACTTTCAGGTGCTTCCTTTTGCATAGCGTTCCTAAGAAGGGCACCTTCAACACATGTGGTATACTCTAATTGGTCTGATGCATTGCCACTTATAGACAAATCTGTTGAACAAGTAGGTTTTGCTAAGATATCTTGACCTTCCCTCACCTGGTTATCTGTTGAACATGAAGGTTGACCTGTAGTATCCTGAACTTGCAGCACTATTTTACTTGCTGAACAAGGAGATTGCTCTACGGTATCCTGACTTTGTAGCCTGTTTATCAGGTTGGATTGACGGCCTACCATCCTGGGTGTTTCTGATTTGCCATCATGAAATGGTTCTGGTTTTATGAATCCATGACCAACTAATTTCAAAGAACCAAAGCTGAAGACTTTGAGGCTTCTAGACTACCCTTCTCAACTAACTCGCGTTTGACAAAAAAATCAAATGGATTGACTTTGGCTCCTCTAAAATCATGTTTGGGGCTCCATCAAATGGTTCTGATTTTATGCTCCTACAGTTAGCCACGGTTGCATTGCCTGCTGACAACAAGCTTCCTGGCAAGCTAATGTTAGGAATAATGCAGCTTCTTTATTAGCAGAAGAACTGGAATGCTCCTGGCTTAAGTTAAAAGAAGGAAAGGATGGACTGAGACGAAGATGAAGAATCCTCAGATGTATACTTGGCACAATCAGAAAATGTTTGGGGGAAACTAGATTTGCACTCACTGCTATCAAGGAGTTGCTTTCCATTAGACATACCAGTTCCAACTATTCCAGTAGTACTATCACATTTGACACCAACTCTGTTCCACCCATCAGCAGTTTCTTGAGCAGCATGTTCATCACTAGAAGAACCATCCCATGTATCCATAGTAGTATTCAAATCCCAGTTCGATCTGTTAGCAAAAACATCAGTGCTGTCGGTAGCAAGAATATTGTCCATTTTGTGCAAAACACCAGTCTCACCCTTGCTTAAAGACAAATTCAATGAAACAGCTCCTACATTTTCATTATTTTGACTACCATCATTGCTATAACATTCCAAAGACGAAACATTGTGTTCCTTTAAACCTAAACAAAACTGAGAAGTTACTGAAGCTATAGGCATCTCTGATTTACACTTTCCTTCCAATATTTTTTGGCTGCATATCTCTTTACCAACATTGAGTCCGGGACCTTTGTTGGATTCTAAATTTAACTCAGTTTTCGCTGAAATCAACAACGTGTTGGCAGACTTTTCTTCCACCACGGGCTTCTCTTGTTTGCCAAACTTAGCCAAGGAATCAGAATGGGTTGCAAGGTTCTGTGCTTCAACTTTAACTCCTGAGCAGTTCTCAGCATTCACTTGCACAATGCTGTCCAACCTGTTCTTATTTTCTTCAGCTACAGAATTCTTGACTGGATCAGATAAATCAGAACTCGCTGCAACACTAGAATTGGAAGGAGTTGACTCCTTAGATGTGCTGCCAGGTTCTTTCTGTGCAGAATCATTTCCCAACAGTGGCACAGATTGTTCTTCTCGTGGAGGCGAAGGAGGCAGATGAACCTCCTTTTCTTGATAGGAACACCTGCAATGTTAAGACTAGACTGCTGGGCAAGGGGTTTAACCCAGTCTGCCAATAAAAGATTAATGAATCAATATTCAGGGGAAACATTTCAAATGTTCTCTAATCTTAGTTAACAGTAACTCGAAAAGAAAATAACCACCTCTTTTCCTGACACCGGCATCACTCCAAAGTTTGCACGTGCACAACCCTTCTCGATACCTTAACAAAAATGATTCACGGATTAATCCCTCAGCAACGTGTCCTGAGGTGCCTTCAAACCCAACCTCAATAATTACTTAAATCAAGTTTGCAAGTTTATTCTTTTAAATAACTAAATCAGTCAATTTCTTGAGTCTTTTAGCACCAACCAAGCAAGGTTATTGCCAATGGTAGTTAGCACATGCAGACAACACAACACGAACAACACAAAACTCTCCATATCCTTAATCAGTCCAAACAAAACTACATAAACAAAGAAAGACCAAGAGGAAATAAACTTCTGATCTTGGAAAAAATTCAATAAACTAGATCCAAATTATGGTTGAATTATCACCAATAAGTATCCAGTAACAATTTTATAACTAGATAGCTAAAACTCACTCTCATCTTATTACTGTCCTTGATATCCAGATCTAAAAAAAAAAAACAAGCTATTTCCTTAGCACAGAGAATAACTAACAAAGCAGCAAATCAAAGTAACCGAAAGCCCAACTCATTCAATGAGACTGTGAATTACACAGTAATAATCTGAGACCTAAAATCGAACAAAGTTGACCTAGATTCACAATCATCAATGACCAACTACCACTAATAAAACAGACACAGCGGATTATAAGCTGAAAAGAAAAAAACTGTGAATTAATTACAATTTAAATATTATATTAGCAAAGATCCAAATATTTCACTTTTCAAATCAACAAAGAAACTAATCATTTATAAATTAAATAAAAAAATAACAAATCTCCTTAAAACGATTTTTTTTTTTAGCATTTGATTGGATAATCTATAATCAGTTTCCAGACATGTTCAGATCCAAAATCGGAAAGAAAAGCAAGACCATTTCAGGGAAGCTAGGAGAATAAAGAGGGAGAAAAATGAACGGAGCTTGAAGACGGAATCGGAGAATAAGAGGGTTTTAATTAATCAAACAAAACACCAATAGATTAATTACCTGATTAGAGAGAGAGAGAGTAAGTGATTTTGGAGAGAGAGAGTGAGGAGAAAGTGTTCTGGAGGTTTCTTCGCAACTTCAGCGAAACACGGGGAGGAGAGATGGAAAGAGAGGGTGAGGAATCCGAGATTGCTTTGATAAGTTGTTGCTTGTGGTGAGGGCCGTGGCTTTTAATAAAGTAGCCATGGTCTTTCTTGTAATTTGACTTTCTTTCTTGTTTTTATTTAAAAAATATTAATTAATTTTTTTTTTTTTTAAATATAATTTTAATACGTTTATAAAGAAAGCAAACTAGATACACATTTAGACTCTTATATTTATTTTGAGGTTCAATTATATTTTTTAAAAAAATAAAATTTTTTTATTTTTTTATGTTTTTTTTTTTAATTTTGATATGTTTTTTTTAAATGATTTTATTTTTTAAAACATATCAAGAACACCCCTAATCTTTATTTCCCTTTGAGAATCTTTGGATCCCACGAACATACCTTTACCTGTCATTATCAACTTCCCATTTATATGTTTCTTTCGGAGCATTTTTATAAAGATCAATGGATTTTCAAGGAATTTGTTTTTAAATTAACACATTTTAAAAAAATGAAAACTAACACAGGTAAAGAAAAAAATAAAAATAGCACGATAAAAACCGTAGATTTCAAGTGTGGTATTTTATAATATCACATATAGAAATTGCGATTTTCCTACCATACTATTATTTTTCAAAAATAAAATATTCAAAGCGAGAGAGCAGCTACAAGAAATAAGATGTAAATTTCCATTTGCAAGGGAAAAAAAAAAAAACAAAGAATGACTTTTAATGGAACATTGTACATTGTTTGCCCCCTAAGTAAATAGACTTTAATTAATTGAGGCAAATTGCAATAATTCATTTCTCAGATACCAAATCCAAACATTCAAGGAACCTCGAGGAATAATTTTTTTTAAAAAAAAAAAACAAATTATGCAAATTGGAAAAGGTTGCCGTGTACTTCATGGGTGCAATTCGCAAGCATCGTATATATTCGCAAGCACATATATACTTTTTTAATTGTATTTTTATTATTTAGGGAAAATACTTTTTTATAAGTAAAGAAATTGTATTGTTGTATTTATGACAAGCATCGTATATATTCGCAAGCTCTTTCAATATCATAGAAAAAACTAAATATTCCGTGATTTCTTGCAAAGTCATAACACTGGTTGGTCGAATATATAACCATTTCATTGTTTTTTTAATAAAATTATGTTGTTTAATGTATCATTATTTTAATATTTAAAAAATGTGTGGTCAGTTATTCATCAGATTTAAAATTTAAGGTTTTTTTTTTTGCTAGACTTTGCATTTTTTCTTACTGTTAGAGAGAAAATAACACCCGTGCTTCTTGTTTATCTCGGTGAAAATCTATTTTAAGAAGACAATTTTAATAGGTAACAACACCCTTTTAGCTTTTACAATTCATTTGGCTGTTCAATCAATTAAACTTACCTTTTTTATTTTTTATTTAGTTCCTGTTTATTTTATTGAAAAGCATTTTTAAAAAAATTGAATTTTATTTTATTTTTTTTACTTTAAATATAATTTTTATTATTTTTAAATTAATTTAATTTACTAATATCAAAAACAATTTTTAAAAATAAAAAATATTATTTTAATATATTTTTAAATAAAAAAATATTTTAAAAACCAAACACAACTACACTCCCAAATATTTCCTCACCTTCAAACATAAAACAGAGTTCTATTTTAAAACTGGGGACATGTTAAATTACAGCTTCGCAGATTGCGTAGAATGACGTAAAATTGGTTTAGAATTTGAGGTTGTTCTATCACTTGTTGCTCGACGAGGACCCCATTCTTATCGTCACTGAATCCACCACCAAAAGTGGCACGATACCTCAAGAGATAATGACAATTTCAAAAGCAAAAGGATGTTTATCAGGGAGGACCACACTAGTCTTCTGCTCTTGAACTGTTGCTAGACTTTACTTTCCGCGTGAAGACACAATTGCTTACAAGACACGCAAGTAATGGGCTTTCAATCTCAATCAGAAAACTACTATTTCATCATCGGTTGGCCATGAAATCAAAAGAAGCATTTCCTAATGGATACAAGAACCACTGTTGGAACCTGGATTACCTCGGTGAGTGAACCGGTTAAATAAAAAATAGAAAAAAACTCAAATAAACCAATAAAACAAGATCAAAACATCATTTTAACCTATCTGTTTTCTAAAAATCAATTAGGTTTGACTCTACTACTCTATAACCCGGCCTTGTGTCAAGATGACCGGATCCAGTAACATAACGTTGTAAGAAAGTACGGTTATTTCATTGAATGAAGGGGAAAACATCAAAATAAGACCGCCAAGGAATGCTGATAGAAGAAGCTCACTTCAGCTTTAGCAGCGTTTTTTATTGGAAAAATATTTAAATATAATATTTTTTAAAATTATTTTTTAACATCTAACATATTAAAATATGAAAAATATTTATTTAAAATTAAAAAATAATAAATTTTTTCAATCAGACGTTAAAAGTAGAACCTTGAAGTGGAATGATTTAAAAAGAGAGAAAGGGAAAATAAAAGTTTTTTTAACCGTGGAAAGACAAATCACCGTATATAAGAATATCAATTATTTTCTAAAATTTTTTTTTAAAATTAATAATCATTTTAAAATACAGAACAATTAATTTATAGAAGAAAAAAATTATTTTTTATTAAAAATACAAACGGGCTCTTCCCAGCGAAGAGGGGCAATAATTTTCTTCTTTATGGAGTAACTCATCTTTCCTAATAAGCGGTGGCGTACAAGGTCCCAAAATCTTGAAGCAACTCTTTCAGAGTTGATTTCCAAGGACCCGAACACTGTAATTTCCAATCCCGCGAAGATACATTGCCTCTAGCTATCAAAGGAGGTCGGTCCACAAATTGACAGAAAGTCCAAACCATTAAATAAAAGCCAAGAGCCCATCAAATTTGAATCCGAACACCACCATTCCATTTCAGACAAAACCCAAAGTTAAATCCATCAACCCAAACCCTTTACTTACTTACAAAACAGTACCTAAAACCCTAATTACCAATCTAATTACAATCCCCAAAAAACGCAAATTCTCGACAGCAAGACTTATTCTAAAATCAGAAGCCCTAACCACCGAAACGTATAGAGTTCTTCCCTGCCTCTTGAGTGCGTACACCACATCCATGGCAGTGACAGTCTTGCGGCGAGCATGCTCGGTGTAGGTCACAAGCATCTCTTATAACATTTTCAAGGAAGATCTTGAGTACACCACGAGTCTCTTCATAGATCAAACCACTGATACGCTTGACCCCACCCTACGAGCAAGACGGCGGATTGCAGGCTTTGTGATACCTTGAATGTTATCACGGAGAACCTTACGGTGACGCTTGGCTCCTCCTTTCCAGACCCTTGCCCTTTCCACGTCCAGATTTTCTTCAGTTAATGAGACGATCTGTGGGGGAAAATCCAACACAAAATTGGTTACCACTTTGATAAAAGTTTAAAACGCCCGAGAAATTGAAATATAGCAAGGAGAACGCAAAAACAAAAAAACTCGATGGAGAATTAATT
Source organism: Populus alba x Populus x berolinensis (assembly GCA_029228515.1). Classification (NCBI taxonomy): domain Eukaryota; kingdom Viridiplantae; phylum Streptophyta; class Magnoliopsida; order Malpighiales; family Salicaceae; genus Populus; species Populus alba x Populus x berolinensis. The sequence goes on along the minus strand of CM055353.1, from coordinate 25,498,800 downwards.
GGAATATTATACGATAAATTGAGTCAAAACTTCATGTAGGTTACCTGCATTTTCTCAGAGATGCATTGAAAAGAAAAAACCACTTCTCGAACATTAATTGACAGAAATGGAGATTATTGAAGACGCAATTCAACATAATTAGTGGAAAACTGATGCTAATTTATTTTAGCTGCTCCTGTGAAACTAACGGGCAAATCAAATGAAAACCTGATTTTCATTTTAATCGAAAAATGAACAAAAACGATTTTCGAAAACGATATCAGACAGTAAAATCAAATTGACCCGAGAAACGACGTTATAAGAGAAAGGAGGGGGAGATACAAGAAGAGAGAAATACCTGAACTGCAGACTTAGAATTGAATCTCGAGGTGAAGAATCGAAATCAGAGGGAGAGACTTGTTTGTTTGTGTGATGAAATATTTTGTGGAGACAAGTCATATTTATAAGGACACGTGAAGGAGGGTGCTTAGGGGACGATCCGCGACGAATGTTTTGAAGAGGACTTTGGACCGTTTCGTTTTTAAACTAGACGGTTGGGATTATAAGATTTGTGGCGATGCGGACGATGACGTGGCGTTTTTAAATACGTGCTTGCTTGGGATGGTGTTGGGATTTGAATCGTCGAGGGGAGGAGAAAGGATTTGTGTTTTCTTGACCGTGATTTGTATCCAAGTTCAAGTAAGATTTTGGAGAGTTTTGTTCATTTTCAGTTGAGATTTTGTTTGCGGGGAATGTGATGCCTGTGGATTGAAAATCAATTTGGAGGTTTGAATATCATAAATTCGGCAATTAGAGGTTGAAGGAACCTGTCATCTATATGTTCTTTGAAGGAGTGATCAATAATAAGGCGAGGGTACAATTTTTTTAATAATAAATTAATATTTTTTAAAATATTTTTTTGAGTATTTAAATATATTTTAAAAATTTTAAAATATTTTTAAATAAAAAATATTGAATATCATACCACACATATATATATATAACTATACTTATATATATTATATAATAAAAGTCTTTTTAGAAATATGTTTGTTTAAGAACTTGATTCAAATTGCGTTTTCTAAAAATTTTATATTTTTTTATTAAAAATTATTTGTTTATAATTTTAAATTATTTTCATGTAAAAATAAATTTTTTTAAAAATATTTAAAACGTAACTATTCCTGCTATTGAGACGCCAAAAAACCTCACCTGCACGAGCATGAGAGTACGAGGCGGGCTTGCCACACACACCGCACACCAGTGCGCAACTTGGAAACTCTCCCCACTCCCTGCTGCAAATTGGACTGGGCCTTGCCCTTCGCCACACCTCGAACCATCACCCTTCCTTTCAAAGTTCAAACACAAGCTTCACCACAGTCCACAGCCAAACGGTACCAAAAATGCAGGATGCTTGCGTGCGTTTTCTTCTTAAATATCCGCAAATGCTATCACGCTCTCGCTTCATAAATCCACGGCGGTCTCTTCTTCAGCTATTCACCACGCTCATCGCTTCTCCAGAAACTAAATATCTCCTCCTCTCCCGTTCCAGAGGTTTTAAAAAAAACACAGATTTTTTAAAGTAGGTTTTGTTTAACGATTAATAATTATTCGATACTTTTTCCGCTAGGTACTGTTAAATCATCTAGACGAGGAATGCGTTGATTTTTGCCATGGTTGGAAAGGAAAGCTGGAGTCGAAATTTCTTCAAAGCTTTACGTGGCAAATCCGCATACGGCAGGTTATTATCGTGCCCGTATTTTCTTAATTGGCTAATTTTACCGTGAAATACTTGATTGATGATCAATCGAAGATCTATTTATTGCCTATTATCGGTGTGGTTGTGGATTAGGGTTAGTTATTTGATATTGAGATGGTGTTTTGGCCAATTTCAAATTTTTTACCTCGATTAAACTATAGCCGGAATTTGGTAGTTTCCGTTTGAATGGAAAGACGTTGTGCGAATGGAGTGGTGTACGCAATAGACACAAGTTTGACTTTAGATGATCGTGATAGAGAATTCTGCAGCTAGTTGATCGCTGTTGAGGTTGCGGTTGGAGAATTATTGTGCTTGTTGTTGTTGTGCAGTGGTCCATGGAATCATATAACAAATGCTTTTTCAAAAAGTGCTTACAGCTCTCTTATGATGGAAAAACAATATTGCATGGCATTTTGAAATTGAAATTGGAAACGTGTATCTCAGCAGGATGAAAAACAGGGGAATCTTATGGCGCTTGGGTGTGAAGCACTCTTAATTTTTATAAGGTGTGCAACACCTTGGACCGAATTCTGTTGCATAAAATGCGACAGCTTGTGAAATGAGCTCATCCTTTAAGGCCTCAAGTAACCTGTCTTTGTGCTCCTGTTTGACTGATATGAAATCAA